>CP092088.1:3242506-3252506 GCA_029203775.1 Neoneuromus ignobilis
TATATATACACTAATTTGTGTTTTGTATTTTTATTTAATCCTTCTATAACTGGGGGTTGAATCTTTCTTTTCATTTCGTCATCTGATCTGCAAGCATGAAATGTTTGGTGTTATTTATTGTCTTTTACATGTTCTTTTTCATAGATTTGTGACCTTTTTGGTGACCTAAATTGACTTATTTATTACTTGTGACAGTATTCGAAAATTTTTAACGATTTGTGAGGTCTGTTCTAGATGAATTGAATATCTGCATGCGTTAGTTTTGTGATTTAATTTTTTAGACAACAGAAAGGCTCTGACGATGATGGCGTCGCTATCGAAATGCATTAGTCGATATAATTATAGACTATATAATTATAAATAATAAGTGAACAAGTGATTATTGAACACTTTGAACTATTATGGTGTTGGGGTTAAAATTCACTTATGCAAAGTGAATCAGCCATAGTCCCAAAACAACAAATGAAATTATATTTATTTTTTAAAAGTCTGTTATTGCAAAAATATATTTTTGAATTTTTTTAGTTGAAAATATTTAGTATTCGTTTCATAATAGTTATATCTATGTACAACTTCTAATTTGATTTTTTTTAATATTTGCATTTTTAATAGCATTACTAAAATCAGAATAGTTTTCAATAATAAATTTATTATAATTAATTATAGCATTCAGTATCATGAAATCTCTCGATTATTGTGTTAATTTTTAAATTCAATCAAAATAATATATTTTTTCCTATCGAAGAAAAGAGAATTAAATCATTATAAATACCTAACTAAATATATAAATTATATTTATAAAAAAAAATTAAAGTCTGAAATAAACAATATTCCCACAATTAATATCTGAACGATTTAACAGATGTGATAAAATCTCTTAGTTGAAATCCCACAAGTTACAAGTTTTTATTATTTATTACAAGTTTTTCACTGAACCGACATAGCAAGCAACTTATGAACAAACGTTATTGTATTAAATAATTTCTATTAATAACATACTGGCTTCATGTTATTTTTATAATAGAGTTCATTTTGAAGTTCATTTAATTAACAATTCATAATTAACAACGCTTGTATAATCCTTTCAAATCGCAACATTACCTTCTTTGAATAAAATTCTTTTGGCATTTACTTTTTTAAATAATATAATTCCAGTCTTTATACTTACAGAATATTTTATTCTTATTGTATAACTACAGAGAATTGATTTCTTAACACTCACAGTTATATGATGTAAAAATTTATTTATTTTCTATCAAGAATATTATAATTTTATCTTAACACTATTTTAAAACAGACATTTGAAAATAAAAAAAATGTACAAAGAAATATTATTCAATTAAATTTTATATTTTATAGAAATGATTGTAAATAGTTTATTTTTTTATTATTTATAATAAAAATCATTAAAATAACAAGTTTAAACAATATTTTAAAATATTAATTTGTTTCTTTCTTGATATAAGTTTTTAACGATGCAGTTAGGTGAATTTTAATAAATTATTTTTATGTAACCTATTTTTAATTCATGTTTATAAAAAAAAATATTTTTTTTATTATGGAAAATCATTTTAATATAAATAATCACTCGCCTTCAACTCCAAATAATTTTAAAAGCATACAACAATCACTCATTCATCACTTTATCAGAATTGAAATTAAGATGCATTTCGATAATCATGATATCATCATCAGAGCGCTATTTTATAAAATCTAATGATGATGATGATATATCCTTCGAAATGTGCATCAGCTTCCAAATGAGTAAAGTGTACATATAAAATCTGATATTGTTTGAAATGAGTGGTTTGTTTGTGATAAAAAAATTTAGAATTTATTTTTGAATTTATATTTATACAAAAATATATTTAAATGAATTATTTATAACTGTAAAAAAACTAAATAATAAATATGATATGAAAATTTTGTGATATAAAAAATAAATTAAAATGTTTCAATACGAAAAGAAATTGTCTGTAAATGGAAATTGAATATTACTATTTATTATATTTATAAAAAAATCTAAAATTTTCATATTATAATTATATATTAAAATATGCAGAAAAAGTGATATGTCCAAATAGTAAATTAAATTTAAGTACAATTAATTATCATAAATTAAAAATAGAAATATATTCATGGAATGAATCGATTTTTAAACGTTTTACAATACATCTTCTATTAACTTTCGAATGATGTTATCGTTCGCCGTGATTGAGTTTATTTTACTTAACTACCGTTACACAAATCTTCCAATTACAAAAGTCTTAAGAAAGAATCCAACATTCGAGAGAGTCGTGGCATGTCCTGATATAGATATCGTTCGGTCATTTAACAACAAAATAAATAGTCAAGATAGAATCGTCTCTGAAGTGAACATGCACTCGAATTGAAATTACGAATATAATTCAAAGATGCCGCTACTTCAGTGGCGCACGTAAAGCCGGTCCTCTGATACCCGTTATTGCCTACTGTACGTTCACTGAATGCACGAATTCCAAACTGTTGAGATCTCGATCACATAGTTTCCAATCGAGCCAAAACGATTTTTATAATTTTGACTATATTCCCTAAATTCTGATAATGTTGGACGATATTTTATGTCCTATTTCACTAAAATTTTATTATAGTCGTTATTGATATTTGTTCATCTATTAATTATTAAAAATGTTCTCTCATTTAGAACAATGTCATAAGTTCTAAAAAATATCTCAATATAAGAAAAAAATGGTAACAACTTTTTAATCCCTTATGTTTCGTTTTTAACAAAAAAATGATCTAACTGCATTTTATTACAATATATAAATTTTAATATTGAATGATAAATTTATTTTTGCATATTGCGTTCATTTATTATTTTATCTATAGATAGCCCAAATGAAACTGAAAAATAATAAAGAATAATAAATTATAGTAAGCAAGTAAATGTATTTATAAACACTTCAATCTTATTTTCTTTTACTTAATACATATTATGTTTCAGTTTATATTCTTTTATATTAAAAATGATTATTATTACAATTAATGAAAACTGTCATTTGGTACTAATATTTATAAATTGTTTTTTTTTCGTTACATTAAGAATTAATTTAGATTAATAACTGTAATTTTCATCCATAATTATATAGAATCATTCAAATATGACGCCTTGATTTGTGTTTTATTAAAAAATAAACTATGCACATGTTTCTCTAAACACCACCCAATACACATGTTTCTGTTTAATAAATCACAAATCTAGGCGTTACATTTAGATGACCCTATATATTTTACATTGTTATTTTACACTTAAATTATTTTAAAACAGCATATTTTTCAAAATTTCAAATTCATATGATTTATTATTAAAACTATGACAAATTCATTTTCATTCCAATTAATTTCAACAATCAAGAAAATTAACAAGAAATATTATATACATATATATATATATATATATATATATATATATATATATATATATGTAATTTTAACCAAGATTTTTTAACACAAGCTCTGATGATGATGGCATCGCTACTGAAATGCGTATTAGCTTATTATTAGAAAGAATCAAAGTGGACAATGAATAACTATTGAACATTTTCTAACATTTTTGGTGTTGGGTGTGATAATTTATTTATTTAAAATTCATATTGTAATAATTCATTAAATGATATATTAATTTAGATAAAAAAATAATTGATATCATAGAATTAAATTCAAATATATCTAATTAAAATATATAATTTACATAAAATGTAACTTAATCGATTTGATTAATATACATATATATATATATATATATATATATATATATATATATTTATTATATATATATATAATTTAAATGTTCATACTTTCGTTATAAAAATTGATTTAAACAATAAAGTTATTGTTTAAATCAATTTTGTCTTCTCTCGTATTTGTAATAACTCTTTTTTTGATCTAACATTATAAATATTTTTAATATTATTAATCAATCAACCAATAATGGTACTGCAGTCATTGGCAATCTTGACCATTTCTAAGATGTATTGTATTTCCAATCGTTCCTACTTCTTGCAATATTTTACTATCTCCCAATCGTGAAAACTTTGATATGATTTTTACATCATCAATATATCTTTTTCTTAATTCCTGTGTTTTCTTCTTTATTATCTTCTCCTCGATTATTCGTTTTAGAGGGTTGTTTTTTTCAAAATTCACAACGATTTCAATTAATTTTAGTCAGTTCATTTTTACACTTTTAATGAGTGTCAACAGAGGAGTCCTTAAACCAAAATTATATTTTTTGTTATTGTCTTAATTTCATCAGAGCAGTCATTAGTTGTATTAATAATATTTTTCAAATAGATAAATTCATTTATTGATTCCATGAACATGGAATGTACCAATTAAATCATCTTATCTTTATTATTTGTAGATTCTGATATTCAAATGCACACACTTTGTCATACGTTCATTCTTAATATTGAATTATATATTGTTATGAAAATTTTCGATACTTCTGTCATAGTTAAATAAACGGTATAAAAATATTTATCGAGTTATTGTTATCTTTTTATCACAACAAAAAAGAATAATAAAAAACTTATAATTTTGCAATTAAGACATAAAAAAATACCACACAGAATAACGGTTAAGATTTCAATTTATAAAAAATTGATATGGGCGTGGGTACAAATTATTTTAAATTCAATTGCGTATTACGATTTATTAAGAATTCTCTACTATATTTAAAACTAAACAATTTAGTTTTTATACTTGAATAACATTAAAGTAAACAGTTTTTTATTGTGTCCTTGTTTAATTAACGATCGAAAAAAATGTAAAATATATGAATCATATTTTGCATAATATTTTTTTAAAATTGACTTATAAAATAAAAATTAATATTCATTTTTATATTTTTCAATTTTTGAAGAAATAAATAAAATAGCAATATATATATATATATATATATATATATATATATATATATATATATATTATAAAAGTCTATATCAGCTCACTATTGCTCGAAAACATGAAATGACATTAGATCATTTTAAATACTTTGCCAAGATTCTTCCACTGTTGATTGTTCTCAGCTAATCCCATCTAATCCTCACTCACAAAATACTTTATATCATCCTTCATCTTTGATAGCGTCTTCTTCTGGGTCTCTTTTTATCTCTTGATCTCCACTCCATTAGGATTTTTGCCCTTCTGTTGTTGTGTTCTTTTCTTGCTATTTTTGTCTTATTTATGTCCATTTCATCGATTTTATTTATTTTATTATTATATATAAGTTAATCTTTTGTTTGTTCTTATCCATTTACAGATTTTCCAATCAAATTTAGAAATTTGTGTTATTATTTTTTCCATGCTTTGTTAGGTTGTCCAAATTTTTTATTTAATTTTTGGATTAAGTATCCATGATTTTGATCCATAAGTACAAGAACGTCATACACATTAATTATATATTTTTTGTTTCAAGCTCAATTATATTTTAATTCTAATTATGTTATTTATTATCCCTAATCCTGCCTAATGTTTCCCTAATTACCGATCTAATCTCTTGCCATAGATCGTATAATTTTTCCTAAATATTTTATTTTATACAGTTCCACACATTGACTCTCTAAATATATAATTTCTTTCTCTACAAATCTATTAAATACACACACACATATATACGAGGTTGGTTTGATAAATATGGTAAATTTATTTATTGTTTAATTTAATTAATTAATTTAAATTGTTCAATATAGTTTTTTTACTTTTTTACCATACTTATCAAACGACGCTCGTTTTTTCAGGTTTATTTTTGTCAATAATTCATATATTTTAATTATTGTATGTAATTTAATTATTTTTTTATTTTGTTTCAGGTAAGTCAAGAAAATTTGATCAATTAGAAATCATATAAAAACTTATTGAACCTATATCATTGGAATTATTTTGGGTATGTAATATTTGAACAACCTTTTAATATAAAATATTAACAAAAAATATAATATTGCTACATTTTAATAAATTGAAAAAATCAAATATCAGTTGATTATAAACCATGCAACTCGTATGAAATTATCTAAATATATTATCTTATGATTCAAGTTTTATATGAGCAAAAAATAATAAATATTTTTACAATTGTTATTTATTGCTTTTTACAAGAATAGCATAGAACAACAAACAATTTTTTTATAAATATCAAAAACCATTTAACATTAAAAAATATGTTCAAGGATAAAAACAATTATATTTTCAGTTTTATATATATATATATATATATATATATAAATAATTGTTTCTATGTATATAATTTATAAATATTTTTTATACCACTATACATAATTCATTGAGTGAATTGATTCTATAATTTTATGCATGCTTAAGGACTGATCTCATTAACACGAATACCAAACAAGTATGTTTCAATGCTGATTATCTGTTTTAACTAACTGAATCATGCTTGATTGCCTCTCGTTTTTTAGGCACGTTATCTCTGAATACATTGTAAAAATTGAACTATTATCGCGAAACTGGTTTCAATTTTTCTTATATAAAATAATGATCTTAATATATTATTTTGTTACGTATTTCTTTTTACCTTATATATTATACTATCTGTAAGTATTTATTTCGGCTACTATTAATTAATGAGATTTAATCAAATTAGTAGAATTGTGTAAGATGTGATATTTTTTCGACATTCAATATTAACAAACACTTTCAATAGATATTAATATATGTTTATTGTACTCTGGTACAATATCATTTGAATTCTCTTTCATAATCAAAGTTTACATATGGATGTTTATGAAAGAAAAGTCCAAAAATTATATTTATATATGACACTTTAATGATTAAATTTGGAAAATATTTGAACAAATATATATTTTATAATATTTTGAATATAATGCTATATTTCTGTGTCAAAATTTAGATCAAGGAATGATATTTTGAGAAAATTAAACTTTAGGAGTTAAATCCACTTTTCATTAAATACTACTTCTTACTTTTCGTATTAATAACATTTTGAAACTCATACATTCTCAGGAAAATACAATTTTTTTATATAATACGATCGAATATCTAAAATGTCATTTTTCGTTAAACAAAAATATAAATAAATTTAATCCAAAATAATTTTTATAAAACTAATTCAATATTTAGTATCAAACTAAATAAAAAAGTAGTTAATTAAAAATAGAAAATGATAAATTAAATGTTCATAAATAATATAAATATTTAAAAAACTATAATGGATTAAAAAAATCCATTTAGATATATTTTCGAAATTTTAGAGAAAATCTATTTTTTAAAAAAATATTTTATTACGTTTGTAGTCTATAAATTATTTAATTCTTTTGTGGGTTTCTAAAAAAATAATTATTTTTAATAAACCAGAGGGATCCGCCCCTACTTCACTCGTCGACCCACGAACATGCTTCTGTTTAACAATTTAAATAAGGTATAAAAAATAAAACGTTCAAAAAGCCATGTTAATGTTTCTGTGTAGATGATTTTTATTATACATTTTATTATAGATACTTCATAAATTCTTAAATAACTTTAAAAAAATTCGAAAACATAATTTTCACATCACTCCGTAACATTATTATTTTTTAAATAGAAAAAATGCATAAATGGGTGTCACATTTCCATTTTATAAATAATAAATTTGAAAATGAATTTATATTTCAGAAATTTATTTTCAGAGGATTAAGTTAATTATTTGATTGATTTATCTCTATTAAAATTCAATTTATCACACTATCCAATAATGACAGCTTTTGAGTATTTTTCAAAAATGAGATCTTTTTGTAATATTTTATAAATAGATCATAAATAATAATTTTTAATTTTGCATAAATTAAAAATTTATAAAAATGTAATTTTTTATAAATAATAATTTCACCATAGCCACTAAGATGGTAAAATTATTATTTATCATGAGAAAATACATTTTGTATTATATTCGAAATAAAAATTGTATATGGGTACTAAAAACGTTATCAAATTGCACTCGAGGAGATCAAAATAAATAATATTTAATTGCTAAATATATTTATGAATCAACTTTTAAGAAATAAGGTTATCCAATAAAAATGTCAAATCTTTGACAGCTGGTGTATACAGTACAGTTTGTCAAATTATCATGAACGTTTAACACTTCAACAATGCTTAGAAATTGTAAAAATTTACAATTATTTAATTAAAACTTTTTCGTTAAATTTACGAATACAATCGAAATAAACGTATAATTGTTGAAAAATTTAAAAACAATTTCACTCTACATAATACAGCAGTGCATGGTAGACTAATAAATACAAGAAGTGTGGCCAATATAGTTTCTGTTAGTAAAAATTTTAAAATGAAGCAAGAGATTGTTACAGTAAATGAAATGCGTTACCGAATTATGATTAATTATTTTTTCCCAAAAATTGATTGAAATAATTAATTGAAAATAATTTACACCATATGTGGTTTTAGCAGGATGGTCCTACGTGCCATAAATCTACGCAAACAATAGAATTATTAAAACAAACGTTTAATGAGACCATTATTTTATAAAATAGACCCATCAATTATCCACGAAGATCATGTGATCTGACTGAATTAAAATATTTTCTGTGGAATTATGTGAAATCATTGATTTATGTTGTTAAACCACAAACAATAAAAACATTAAAAATAAACATTAAACATGTAATTCATAAAATTGGACCACAATTATGTGAAAAAGTGACAAAAATTATACTAAACAAATGTATTCTTTCAATCGAAATCGTGGTGGTCATATGAGTAAAAATAAAAAAATAACTTATTAAATAAATACTTTTTGTTTTATTTACATTTTAACTTCTGAAGCGCTTATTGGAAAACCATATATTTACGAGTAAGAAATTATTGATTTGTGAAAGTCAACTATAATATAAAACATTATTTATATATATATATATATATATATATATATATATATATATATGATTTATAATTCTGAGAAAAACTTTAAATTATTGTGAAATCTTCACAGGATATTTAATTCACTTGTATCTTATATAAACTGAATTAGGTATTCTGAATTTTATAAATATTCTCTTGAAGAAAAAAAATGTTTGTTTGATAACCATATAATTTAAAATTGAAACACAATTCGTTTATCAACGACTATACAACATTAAATCGATGATTTCTTTTAAACAAAAGACCTACTTTTTCATAATATATTCATGTGAATTATGATAGAATAAAACCGTATACCTTTAAAATTACATATTAATCAATCAATCATAATGATTTCTCTTTCGAAACATTTAATCATTCTTCCTTGATACGTTACATATATCTTATGCAACTTGGTAAATGTTATATTAGATATACGGCACATGTCGAATAATTAAGTAGGATAAAAAAATATCTAAAATACACTCGTAATGATGATATAATCGTATTCATATATCCCTGACGAGATGAATAATAATAAAAAAATAATAATAATAAAGCGTAAAACAGACCGAGTGCACTTGTGCGCACGCGTATACACTTGATTCGAGTTTTTGCGTCCACCTGTAGCGACATAAAACAGGTGAACAGCACGCGTTTATCCATCCGTCCAGTTGACGCCGTACACTTGACAAGCGGGTCATTAGCTAGCGCCCACTACACAGACCTGGTGACAATTTCACTTTGAATCTGTTTCCAGTTTGTGTGGGCGACGACGGAACAGGTATTAATATGCACACGCAACTATGTTCCAGCTAACATGTCACTTGTTTCACAGAATAAATATCTAGACGGAATTCTAATACATTTATTTATTTGGTTTTTATGTGTAGGCAAATAAATAAAGTTCATTTGATTTAATTAACATTGGACACTACAGATCACATATGTATACACACACGCGCGCACTTACACACACACACACACACATACTTATATATATATATATATATATATATATATATATATATATATATATATATATATATATATATATATATATATATATATATATATATATATATAT
>CP092088.1:3257506-3315006 GCA_029203775.1 Neoneuromus ignobilis
TATAATGAACATGTAGAAGCAATTTTATTTTATTCTATTTTTTCTTGAATAAATATTAGAGTTAATGATTTTATATCAAACTTGAAAGTTAGTTCTTATCTATAAAAAAAAATTAGTCAAAACTAATGAATATAATACGTCAGTGTGGGTTTTAATTCCGGTGGCAGGGATCATAAATTTTGAAATATGTTTACTTCAATTGAATTTCATTCCTTTTTTAATTTGACTTTCAAGACTTTCACTGAAGAAAGCAATGATTTAAAAATAATCAATGAAGAGTATTCTAATCCTGAGCATTTTTATGAAATATATTTTCACAAACTAATAGATAGTCTAAGATTTACTTGAAATTAATATTTTTAAATGAGTCATTAAAATATTTTAGTATTTAAATATTTTATTTTTTATTATAGTTAATTTGATTATTTTACACAAATGAATTATCACCATCACCAAGCTATGCAATATATTGAAAAATTGTCAGTACTGATTTATTGTCACTTTGTTTGTTAATAACAACAATAAGTTAGTGAATATTTTGATAGCGATTCCATCAACAAAGCGTTGTATTATAAAAACGTTTAATTTAATAAAAAAAATTATATACACAACGCTCTGATGATGGCATTTCCATCGAAATTTACATTAGTTTATTGTTGTTATTAACAAACAAAGTAATAATAAGTCAGTATTGAACACTTTTTAATATATTGTTATGTTACAAGTGATAATTTATTTGTGTGAAATTGAATTCGTCAAAGTACCAAAATAAATAATTAATTTATAATTAATATTTGATAACTAATACAGCCTCTGGATATCCGGTTCCATCGCTAATTCGAATATAATTTCCTCGAGTGTAATTTTTTGTATGTTTTTTATGTTTATTAAACACATCTTTAATTAATGGTCCAATTATTATTTCTTTATTTTATGACGTATCTAAACTTGTTTAATTATCAATATCTTAGAAGTCTGTTTCTTTTGAATGAAGAGATATTATTTATTATTTTTTAAAACATAGCTCATATATTAGATTCGTATCATTTAATATATATATATATATATATATATATATATATATATATATCGTCATTGCATACTTTTTTGATCAAAAGTATTTGAAATTTTAACAATTTGTGATATCTCTGAGATGGATTGAATATCTACAAATATTACATTTTAGTCTTTCTTATTTCTATAAGAATATGTTTTGAATTTATGAATCTTCCATTATACACTACTATCATGAACCAATTTTAAAATTGTATTTTTTCTTTAAAATATATAGTGTTCTTTTAAGTTTGATAAAATTTTAAATTAAATTCCTATCAAAAGTTGTATCTGACCTAAAAAAATACCTTTATATACATGTGTGTGTGTTTGTATATTAAAAGTATGATAAAGTAATTTTTAAGTTAGATAGAACTTTCTATAGGGATTAAATTTAAAATTCTATCACACTTAAAAAAACACCATATATAATTTTCGGTAATTTAAAAGGCTGAACAAATTCGTAGTCATTAGGCTATTTTACGGGTTAATTATAAGCGATTTTTTTTTGGAAAATTTTGAATTCACTCTTGAGTAAATTATATATGATAATCTAATCACTGATGATACGGAAAATTTGATAATCCGGCATCGTACATACCCCAACGATACCGAATTTATGATCAACTGTACTTAAATAATATTTAGGAAATAAGTCTGATATCTTTCTATATTCTCTTTTTAAATACTAATGGGCCTATTCGCACTAGTTAACATTCATTCAGTATTGACGGCCCATTACCACTCGTCTCACACGCTCTTACCCGAAAACTAATTTTTTTAGGTGGAAGAATTTGATGATAAGACGGTGTGAGACGTGCGGTAATGGGCGTAAATACTGTATGCATGCTGACTAGTGTGCAAAAGCCCAATGTATTTAATATTTCGATAAAATTTCTTTTGGTCACTATTATCACACTAAACCGTGATCTACTTTACTATTTATGCTATCTGCATATATTTCTAATAGAATATAAATAGTTTGTGGAATAATAGTTATTGTAAAAAAATTTTAAAAAAATAATATAATAGATGTACAAAAAATAACAGAGAAAAATATAAATTAAATATTTTTTTTCATTTATTATTTTTTTCTTTTAATATTTCTTTAAATTAATAATAAAATAATGTTCACAAAGTATGTAAATGAATTTTTAAATATTTTTTTTATAAATTCAAAAAAATTTTGATAAATAAATGATGCAGATTTTAAAAAAATGCTAATGGTTGATACATATTTTAAAACTGAAAACATAAGATTGAATATTATTTTGTAAAATGATATTATCTTTCTATTTTTAGGATAAATAAATACTTCTTAAAAAACTTATTTTTGTACACTTTTTTAACAAAATATAAATGAATTAAATTTAGTTCAATAGTAGATATGTTTTATTCTCATATTTTAATAGAAATGAAAATTTCAAAATTTAATAGTAAATTTCATTTTTCTAATTTATTTATATATATATTATATATATATATATATGTATGTATGTATGTGTGTGTGTATATGTATATATGTGTGTATATGCATGTATGTATATATGTATGTATGTGTGTGTGTGTATATGTATATATGTGTGTATATGTATGTATGTGTGTATATGTGTGTATGTATGTATGTATGCATACATATAATAGTAAATGCCTGATCGAGAAAATGATTGACCGTAAAATAGAAATTTCTAGTAATTGTATAGATGCAGCTCTATAGTCGTGACATGGACTGTCTCCTGTTGCAATTAAAAATGGCCACCGAGGTTGGTCGTAGCTATGCAAAACTGTCCACAGTGATATTCGTGACGCAAACGGAAATGGCGACGCGCGCAGATGAGAAAAGAAATGTCCGGGCTGATGTAGGCCCACGCATAAAATACCTGAAAACACGTACACAAAATGTCGTGTATTTTGCCACCTCCACATAGCAGTGGCACACGTGTTACTTAACACTCAAAATCGGTGACGTGGTAATTTAAATATCCACTTACAGCGAATTATTTCTACAAGACGTTTCGAATTCTTCGTTTAATTAGATCAGTGACGCTCAACATACAAATCAATTATCGTTCATTTTAGAATAAGTGAAAATGAAATTTGAAATTTTCATTTCAGAATTTAATGTTACAGTTATTGAAACAGTCTCCATCATTTAATGACAAAATACGAAAATAGATAATTATCCTGATAAAACTTAAAATATTATTCATTTAAGTACTATAAAATATATCAAATAATTCCTGTTTAATATTTTTTAAATCTTCAACTAAAAAAAATTTTTTTAATTTTTTTAGCGTATTTATTTTTAATAAAATTTATTTAATAATACACACATGGCAATAATTCCGTATAGAAAAAAATAAATACCCCCTTTTAAAAATAATAAATAACATCTAAAAATCATCTACAAAGTAATAGCAGTATCTTATTTTAGAATCATTAATTTATTAATTGTTATAATTTTTTACAGTCCTTATATTTATAAAAAAAAGTATTTACTTTCATTTTTTCAATATTCATTAAAAACATAATTCTTTTTTGATATTATTTAAAAAATTAATTAAAATTCAGTGACTTCAGACAAGTCTTATATAGGATTTTTTTAAGCGTGGTAGAACTTTCAATTAAATCCCTATCGAAAGTGTTACTAACTTAAAAAAAAGTTATACATATATATATATATATATATATATATATATATATATATATATATATATATATATATATATATATATATATATATATATATATATATATATATATATATATATATATATATATATATATATATATATATATATATATATATTCATAAAAGTGTGATAAAAAGTGTTTTTTAAGTTGAATAGAACTTTTGACAGGAATTCAATTTAATGTTCTATCACGCTTAAAAACATCCTATACGTGTATCTAAAGTAAAATTTTATTTTTAAAATGTTCTAATTAAATAAATAAATAGGAGTTTAATTACTTTCATTTACATAATGGATTCAAAACACTTTATTACATTTTAGGTTTGAATTATATAAAAAATCTTTTATTTAATTTTCGTTAATAATTTTTTTATTTGAAAAATGATCACAAAATAAATTCAATTTTTAACTAAGAAACTTACAGTGTTTTATTATCCAAAATTTTTTTTGTTTAGAGTTGTTATAAAAATACAGAAAATTTAAAGTAAATAAAGAGTATTTACAAAAATAGATATAAATTTTAATATCATACACACGAGCACATAAATACATTGATTATAATAAATACATATAATATATTATAAATACATACATTACATCATATTTATAAAAAAATATTTCATTCTACTGTTACGCAAAAGCCTCATCGAATGTCTTTAGATCTTCTTGAAGAATTTTCCAAGATTCTCTTCCCTTGTTTCTTGTCCGAGGATTATCTCATCCATATTTCTTTTTTGTCAAGACTTCCCTGTAAGTAGCTCTTACCCAGAAAATACACACACAAACACATACACACACACACCTACGCACACACATACACACAAACACACACACACATATATATATATATATGTATATATACACATCATTAACTTCTTTTTCACTACTTACACAAAGTGGCCAAAATAAAACTAAAGAATGTAAAAGGAGTGAAATGTTATATATTTTAGCCTTGTTTGGGCCACTTTATAGATAAAATCCTCTTCTAAAAGATTCAGTTTTTTTTATTATTTCACTATAATGTCCTTAAATTTGATAATATAAACGAAAAATTTTGTAATTATAAACGCCACTTCATTGTAAAAAAAAATTAACGATAACATTTGAACGATATTCTTTATACAAAACTGTATGTATATCTTAAACTGAATATAAAAGATATTTTACATTTTTTTTGGAATTTTCAGTTTTTTGAATAATTATAAAGGTCATTTAAATATGAAGCATAAATTTGTGTTTTATTGAAAAAAAACATGTATATAGTTTCTTTTTTTAATAAAACACAAATTTAGGCGTCACATTTGAATGACCCTAAATTTTTCTTCTTTTAATATGATGTAGTAGAAAAATCGTTTCGATTGATTCAAAAACACAATTTGTCAAAACTGTCTGTTTAAAGTAACAGATGATATTCATATACTGTTGTTCAAAAGAAACTGCTGGAGATTAATATTAAGAAAGAAAAGTATGAAATAAATAATTAAATTTATAACAAAATCATTAAAAGTAAAATTGGTCATTTATAATTTTATCTTATTAAATTTATGATATATATACTTATATATAAATATATATATATATATGTGTGTGTGTGTGTGTGTGTGTGTTTGTGTGTGTGTGTGTACACGTTTTTTAAAAATAGTAATTTTTTCAAAAAATATAAATACTTTAAAATTCATATCTGTGATGTCATGTGGTACCAATGCATGTTAAACTAGCCATAACTATAAGAAATAAAATATCGAAATAACATAAAAACTATTAAATCGTAAAATTAATTACATGTTAATATTTTCAAATGACTCTTTCTACATTTTATCTTACTGTTTGTTACTATCGAACTAATAAATGTATAATAATGTTAATGTTCAATAATTATTTGATATAAAACAGCTATCATTTATCATAATAAAAGACTAACTAACTCATAAAAGTCTGATTGATTATTTAGGATTTAGGGCGTGTCATCGACTATGTCTATTAGCGCCATGAAAGTGTACAACATTCTTTCCAGAAAACATGTACAGTGAAATGAAACAGATTTCTATTAGAATGTAATTACTATTAAATATTTTATTATATAGATAAAATAATGTTTATGACAAATAATTGTTTATTTAAATACTGAACTTTCAAACAGTTTATTATGTAGTAAAAATGGAAAACAGATTTCTGCGATGTGAGTAAACTGTAAACAAAAATCATAATTAATGTATTTAAGTTACTGATTCGAAAGTATGTAATGCTTATTTACTTGAAATTATATTCAAACAAATGTTTAAAGAAAAAACGAACTTCAAAGAATATTAATTTTTACTAAAAAGATTGTATTCTTTTAAGTAAAATAATAAAATAAGAGTAAAATTGAAAATAAAATTTAATACAAATTTCATATATATATATATATATATATATATATATATATGTAAGGATTATAAGGAAAGTTTAATCATTTTTAAGATTAAAAAAAATATAATTTTCTTACATATTAAATTTATGAACAAATAAATAGACAAATTATAAATATTTACATACTATAAATATAGATCAATACCCAAATTAAACATTCGGGATTATTATTTTTTTAACATTAACATATATATATACATATATATATATATATATATATATATATATATATATATATATATATATATATATATATATATATATATATATATATATATATATATATATACAGATATATATATATATATATATAGAAAAGAACGAAAGAAAAATGAAAGAAAGAAAAAGAGAGAGAAGAGTGTTGTGTTTTTAAACATGATAGAACTTTAAATTGAATCCCTATTTAAAATTCTATCTAACCTAAAAAACACTCTTTATTTTTATGTATGTATGTGTATGTGCATATATATATATATATATATATATATATATATATATATATATATAAGTTGTCTTTTTAGGTTAAATGACTCTTGCATATTTTCAAATTGAGTCTTCATCTTCTAGACTCATATCTCAAATTTTAAATTTTATAAATTTTTTCAACACACACATGCATCTGTTATATTAAATTCGACATATTATACCTGTTTTAATGTATAATATTTTTGTTAAATTTTTTTCAATATTTATAAAGGACATAATATCTCATATACAGTTTATTCACTTATATTGAAACTATTGATTATTTTAAACAATTTAGATAACAATGGGACTTAATTGGTTTTCCATACATTAAAGATGTTTTATCATTATACTTATGAAGATTCGTTCATTATTTATTTTCATAATGATTTTGTAATATGTAATCATAATAAAAATAAAACAATTATTTAAAAAGCTATATAAATATTAAAAAAAATTAATAACACTTTAGAACATATTTTTTTTATTATTAGTTTTGGAATTATAACAAATTCATTTTTCCACGAATGAATTACTAACTCAACACCACAAAATATTGAAAAACTGTATAATAATTATTTATTGTTTAATTTATTTTATGGTATACCATCATCATCAGATCACTCTATATGGTCTAGATTAAACGAAATTGAACAAATAATAATTATTACATTTTATCATAACTATGTGATATTGGGTTTGTCATTCATTTACATGTTTTTTTCTTATTTTTAATTTCAATTTTAATTCTAAGAGTTTTTTTGTATTTTATGCGTTTTATTAAAAACGAATATATTTAAATAATAAATACAGATATTTTTTAATGTAAAAACAAGTCAATTATAATGTAAATATAGAAAGATAAATGGTATTTGTTTTTTTAAAAAAATTAACGATAAGATTAAAATAATATTAAATTTATAATTTTCAATAATTATTTTTAAATAATATCATTTCTACACACATACACAAATATATATATATATATATATATATATATATATATATATATATATATATATATATATAAGTACATAAAACTCTTATTACGTTATTCGCAAAACCAAAATTCATACATGATTTCAAATCTAATCATTTTGTTACATTCTTGTGTACACAAACACACCTTACCGTTTCTATTATCACAAGTAACAAACAAAATTAGTAAAGAATTTATATATAAATTTGATTATATTATTTACAATGTATTTATCAGACAAATGCAGAATTTCTTAGAAATTTACAATTTATTTAATATTAAATATATATATATATATATATATATATATATATATATATATATATATTCTATGATATTATATACATAATTTACAATCTACAAATATTGACAATAAATTGTTTGTTTAAAAAAATATTGATAATAATATAACTCTTTTACTGATAATGATGTGAAAGAAGTTTAAAAAAATATAATTTGAAATAATAAATATAGGAATTTAAATAAATCAGTAGCCTATCTTTATCATGCAGAGAAAAAATTACTATAGTTGAATGTTATCAAAAAAAATAATTTCATACGTGTTTTAAATCAATGACGTTGTTAAAAATATGCACATATCTTATAAAGTGAAATAGATGAATATTTTTTTTATTAAATGATAAGATTAACAGAAAATATATCCGTTAAAGATTATATTCCGTATTCATAACACGTGCGTTTCGAGATTAAAAATAGTTTTTATTTCCTCTGATCCATAGTACCGGGTACAACCCTTCCGAAAAATATATATGTAGATTATTGATGGGGTAGTTAGACAGTTGTATATAGGTTTTTACATGTGGAGTTTGTGTTTTTATCTTATTTTTTTCTGTAGAAAGGGTGAAAAAAGTATATAATACTGAATACGTTATAAATTATTATCTCTATATGTACTTCAAAACTTTCTCAAATAAATTTTGAATAGATTTTAATTCAGACATTTTAAAATGTAACCTGTATTTTTTGCATTTGAAAAATGTTATTAATTAAAAAATCGAGTAATAAAAATGATAAAAATTCCTTAATAATATTTTTATTATGGATTCCAAAAAACATATCAAAAATACCTAACATATCTTTCTTATTTCATTGTAATAATTTATAATAATTAATATTTTATATTCACTTAAATGGAGTAGTTTTGTAATACATAAAACATATATTATGTTAAGTATATTTACAAGTACAATGTATAAGTACCTAGAAAAAAGTAATAAAATTACTCGATACGTATAAAATATTTAAACTAATGTTTTATTTTTATCTTATCAAAATGAAAATAAGTACTTTGAATATACATGATATTTTTTATATTAATCTATAATAATTTTAAAATACAATGTATTATTTAATTAAACATGAAGTTATTAACAGGATAATAGTTTTAAAAATTATTATTTTTTTAATTACGATTAATTTTAATATAAAAAATAATTATAAAATGTTATACTTTAATTATAATGATAATATTAAAATTTTTCAACATATCTTTAATTACGATATGTTCGTCTTAAATTTCTGTATCCTAATTAAACTTTTAAGTAATATTTTGATTGATTTTTTTTATTAATTAACTATGAAATTAATATTAAATGGAAAAAGTAATCCATAATAATATATAAAAAAATATATAATCTAATAAAAAATATCTATATATAACATTTTGATATGAGAGTTTTTTAATTGTTTTTTTTTTAGAAAAATGTCGAAAATTATTTACTAATCAATCATGTTTTTAAATAAAATATATTGTGAATTTGAAAATTTTACAAGTAATTGATAAATAATTTATAATTGAATATTATTGTAATATATATAATATAAATTATTATCAAAACTTCTATAAATCCACTGTTTAACGAAAATCTCATCAAATGTTATTTGCTTTTTTTACATATTTTATTATGACTTTTTCATTTTCTTGACCATAGCTAATCTCATCTAACCCTTACCTCCACTATACTTCACAATTTCATTCCCATTATCTTTTATTTTTTATTTTTTTTATTTTTCGTTTATCTTTTGATCTTCATTACACATGATGTTTATCCGCCTATTGTCTTCTCTTCTTACTACATGCCCTACCGATATCCGTTTAATTTATTTTATTATGCAAATCACTTTTGTCTATACTCGAATCCATTTACAGTTTTACTGATCATGTTTACAAATTTCTAACATTACCTTTTCCATGATTCGTTCGGTTGTTAAAAGTTTTTGTTTAATTTTTGAGTTCAATGTCAAAGTTTCTAACCCATAAGAACAAACAAGCACCACATATTGATATATGTTTTTCGTTTTAGATTCAGTTGTATTTTGCTCTTTATTGTATTATTCATTTTTTCAAATACAGCCCATGCTACTGATTCTCAATCTAACCATAAATTACCATCATACCATATAATTTTTTCCAGGTATTTTATTTAATTAATTTATTCAAATAGTGGGTTTTTACATATCGTTTCTTTCCACAAAACAATTAAATGAAATTTGGTTTTTCTTTTCTTTATTCTACTTTTCTCTAAAAATGTTATAAGTAATATTTCTATCTTTAATGGATTTTCACGTACAACTACTACATCATCTATAAATCCTAGCTGTGACAGACATTCTTAGTTTATTTTTATATCTTTATTTTCAAAATTTGCTTCCCTCATATGTTCTAAAACTGTATTAAATAATTCAACACACAAACTGTCTCCTTTTTTGATTTCATTCTCTAATCTAATTCTATCTAAAAGCTCTTTTATTCCGATTTGAGCTCTTGTGTTTTTACACATCTCTTAAAGTAATTAAAGATAATTTTTACTCATTCTTTGTTCTATAAAAAAGTGTGATTGAAACGGAATGTAACATTTTTTACAGACGCCAAACATAATGGTTGTTTGTACTAATTACATCTTTCTTGTAGTTCTTATAAAGTCTAAATATAGGCCATTATAATAAAAATTGATCTAATTTTATCTATTCTCTGGATTATTGATAGTCCAGTCCAATTTATTTTTTATATATATATATATATATTATATATATATATATATATATATATATATATATATATATATATATATATATATATATATATATATAAAAGATATTTTTTTAGGTTAGATAGAATTTTATATAGAAATAATTGTCGTCATTTGTCATTTTACGCGATATAAATGACATTTGCATTTAACATACTTCGGCAAATCATTAAGGGACAGTGTACACTTGAGCAACGTTTCAAAATTGTGGCAATTTATTTCAAAAATCAGTGTTATGTTCGCCAAACTTATAGAGCACATCTATTATATATATATATATATATATATATATATATATATATAATTGATAGAATTAATAATAATAATTCATAGTATCATGTATTTTGGACATAGTCTTAAATTTTATTTAAAGTGACGTAAAAATGATTGGAACAATTATTAGTATTTAAAAACATTACTTTTGATATTTTACTCATAATAATTATTTATATTAATATATTTTTTTTCTAATAAAAACAAGGCATTATATATTTACAGTTAAATCTTATTATTTACTGTTACAATTATTTTAGATTACAAATTTTTATATGGAATATTTTATAAGTTTTTAATTTAAGAATAAATGTCGGTTACAAGAAATTGTTAAAAAAATCAGTACATTATAATAATAAATATTATCAAAAACATATGCGACAAATAACATCCGATTTATCTAATTAAATTATGAATTATAATGTTTAGTGTTTGTGCTGTGGTAAGCCTAAACATAACCAAAAATAATACTTAAAATATTAGACATCTTTTAATAGACAATAATAATTCTTCTTTAGAAACAGCTGCTACTATAGCTATTACGAATAGCTGAAAAAAACACTCCCTCTTATTTCAACCCTTTCGCATATGCGTTGGATCGTATAACAAATAATACTTGAATTTTAGATTTTTTTGCCCCGTTTAAAAATCGCACATGTTTTCCATCTTTTATACATGTGCAACAGTTGACTCACCCTTTTACATTTTTTTCGTTTTTTTGGTATTTTTACACGCAAATATTTTAATATGTCAGACAACTCTTCCTGTGAAACTTTTATATATATTTTCAGAAAAGTATCGAATTTTTATGAAATGAAATGTCATTTCCTATTTTTTTATTTCAAACACATTATTTTAGTTCTACAAACATTTGTTATTTAACTATTTTATTATTTTTGAGGAGGATATTATTTTTTAAAAAAACATTTTTAAAATAAAATATTTTTTAAAACTTAATTATATATATATATATATATATATATATATATATATATGTATATATTTCAAATATATATATATATATATATATATATATATATAAAGTCATCCAAATATAACGCCTAAATTTGTGTTTTATTAAAAAGGACCAAAAGAAACTATACATATGTTTCTTTTTAATAAAACACAAATCTAGGCGTCATATTTGGATGATCCTATATTTGGAGAAAAATTAAAAGATCAGACAAAATTATGACAATATTTAATTGATATAATTACTAAAATTTATCAATAGTATTCGTCTAACTGAAAAAATATTTACTAATTTTTTTTCCTTTAGTCATGATTCATCAAAAATTTTAAAACATACACTGTGAGAAATTCTAAATATTTATCTGAGTTTTATCTATATTCAAATACAGAACTTATGATTACTAAAAGACCGAAGTATTAGAATTTAATACATAGAAAATTCCCTGATCATAATTATTTAAACTTGACTATTTTCTTAGAATTAAATAAAATATATTTAATTTGTATTTTTATCTTAGTATAATACTGGTTTGAAATTTATCAATATTTTTTTACAATTATATATAATTTTTTTAATCTCACAATTGTTATTTAGACAACATGTATATATATATATATATATATATATATAAAGTATATTAATATTTTACTTAAATTACATAATTTTTTTTATTTAAATATTCCAAGAGCATATAGAAAATACACTTTAAAAAAAAGTAAGATTTAATTTTTTAGTACAAAAAAGAAGGATCAAATGCTCAATAATTTTTAAATAACGTTTTATATTATTTTTAAAAAAATATGAATAGAAAATTACACTTTTTTCAATAGTGAGGTTAAAAAAATGTGTACCAAAAATAATATCATTTATACTTAAATAATTGTTGCTATAAAAATGTTAAAAATATATTAAAATTAACTTTCTTAATAAAACATATATGTAAACAGTGAATTCTATACATTAAAAATTGTTAAATATTGATAAGAGAGTAGCAAAAAACATTCAAATTATGTTTTATTACTGATAAATGACTGTATGGATTTTTATTAACTTTTTAAAAAAACAGATAGTATAAGGAAAAAATTTCATAAACTATCTACATTTTTAATTATAATTGAAAATAAAAATTAAATAATTATAATAAATTAGAATATATTTAATTTAATACTTTTTCAAAAATTTAAAGTTTAGAAAAATCAATATCACTTATTAATTCAACTTAAATTTTAAACACGTGCACACACACATACTCATATATATATATATATATATATATATATATATATATATATATATATATATATATATATATTATAATATAAAAAATAAAAACTAAATTCATTGACATATTAATTTTGAAATTATGACAACGATATTTATATAAATATTTTTGAATTAGAGCATATAAAAATTTATATATATATATATATATATATATATATATATATATATATATATATATATATATAATTTATATAGGTCATTCTTCTCCCTATTATACAAAACTGTTGTCTTGCCAGAATACAGTGAGTGTTATATATTTTTCGTTCGTTTTTTAATACGTTTTTTATATTCAGTTGTCTCACCAAATAAGAGGTGATCGTTAACAATGTCTAAAAATACAAGAATGCCAACACGATTTTGAAACACTCCTTTGCCGAAGTGGTTGTTTTATACCGTTGCGCGTCTTTTACCGACCGGATGTTACAGTCAAGAAAAGATTTGCACTGCGTCTGCTGAATGAAATATAGTGATACACGTTTGAAGGCGTTTAGGAAGGAAATACTTGCAGGTCGTTTCACATTTAATATATCATTTTGTGCGTTGTTGTATTTTTTTCCCATTTTATATATATATATATATATATATATATATATATATATATATATATATATATATACATATAAATAGTCCATTATAAGATTATTTTTTATACAACAGATGTAATACAGATGCAAATATCCATTAATATATATATATATATAACTCTCTCTTTCTCTCCCTCTCTCTCTCTCTCTATATATATATATATAGAGAGAGAGAGAGAGAAAGAGATTTTTTAGGTTTGATAGAACTTTTGATAGGGATTCAATTTAAAGTTCTATCACTCTGAAAAAAACATTACAAAAAAATGCACAACATAATAATAAAAAAATCAATGACTAATTAAAATCTGATATTTTGTTATATAAGTTTGTATCTTAATTTTTTTCAATAATTTAAAATCAAACTTTATAAAGTTTTTAATATTGGTATTCATTCGAACAATTCATCAAATATTTCTTAGTGAATGTAAATCTGTTAAGAAAAACTAAAAACGAATCTAAAAAAATAAAATGTATAAATTTTAAATAACAATATTTTATCATAAATAATTATAATTTTTTTTTAGTGTTTTTCAATAATAAGGTAATTCAAATAAGATGGAAGAATTTAGAGGTACACTTACTTACTTAATATTATGTTGTCAAGTATCTCCCTTCCGCTTTTTTTTTTTTTTTTTTTTTTTTGTACATAGCTGCGAAATTCAAAAGACAAAAAGGCGGAAGGGAGATATTTGACAACCTAATATCATTTATTACCCTTTAGTCTCATTTAGACCATCTTATATTATATAAAAAATATATTCACTTTTTTTATTCTATATTTAGTGTAATCCTAAGAAAAGAGAAAAGTTATATAAAAAATTTTCTCAAAAAAAATTGTCATAATAACAAACTTTTTTAGAAACATAAATTTAAATATAATATCAATATTTTAATTATAAATTATATTTCTGTTAATTTTGGCGTTTGGAAATATTTTTTTAAAAATAACACTTGAGTTAATTAGGAAGTATTTATATTTTATCAATTGATTAATTTATTTTATATAATACTATTTAGCAATCAATATTAAAATGTCTATCTTTCTATTTAAGCACGTTCATTTCAATATATGTCCGAAATATAAAATATTATAATGTTAATATAGTTTTACAGAAAGAGATATAAAAGAAAATTTAAAGGTACTTCTTGAAAAAGAAAATATATTGCCCCTGTATTATATATCATTAACATTTTCTAAGAGAAATATACAAATACAAGTGCAAACTCAATATTTATCAACTTTTACTATTTTATAAATAATTTTAAATGGACTCTCTAATTCTAAAAACAAATATATTTTACATTTTATATGATGACACAAATAAGACTAAGGGGCCTAGACATACATTCACTCACAATCATTTACTATTTTTTACTATCCTTCAGTCTCATTTGGGCTATTCTATGTAAATATGAATGCTTTTCAAATAGTCTCAATTTTCTCAATATTTATCTAGATCTTGAAGAAGTTTAAATAATTGTGTAATGTAATTAAAATGTAAATTTTAAAATATTTAGTTATACCACTACTTCCATTTTTTAATTTAGAATCATTAATTATTTTTTCAGTTTACAAGATCATCAATAATAATTTAATTAAATGACAATTCAAAAAGTTTTTAAAACTTTTTATTGGACTTATTCAATATAGTCGATATTTTAACACTTTTTTTATCATTAGATTTTTGTTTCTTTAAGATATAATTCTTACTTTTTAACTGAAAGTTTATTTACTACACGATATATATTTTATATTGTTTAATTATTTTTTTATGTAAAGGACTAAGAAATTTCTATTGTATTTACCATTCTGTCATTCATCGTTGTTTTTCTTCTTAGTCTCATAATTATCGAACTTTCTCTATTTATGCATATATTTATATTCTACTAATTTAATCAATTAAAAAAAATATTTCATAATTTCTCTTGTAAACTATTTATGTAAGCATAGATTCAAGATATTTTTTTCTAGATTAAAAATTAAAAAATGATTTTGTTTATATTATATAAAATTCTTTAAAAAATATAAAGAAATTGTTTTTAAGGAAGAAATACATCATTAGCAGTTTAGATTTAAAATCAAAACATTTTTGTTAACAACCGGATGTTCTGGCCACTCGAGTAGATTTATACTAGAATATATATATATATATATATATATATATATATATATATATATATATATGTTTGATATATGTAAATATTTTGATATATGAATGTCTTAATTATAAAAGACATGTGTAATAGATAAGAGATTTTGTAGTGCAAACTAATTATACACGTTTTTCGGTCACTCCGTACATTCGATTTAAACAGCGTGTCCATTTCATTCAGAAAAAAGTTGATGTTTTCTATTTCTTCTAGTGTCGTGACGATATCTCCTACGTCCGATATAATAGGCCGTGTCTGAAATCTATTCTTATTTCAGCCATTATAATTTCCGGTCAACGCCTACACTAAAGAATCTATGTAGAAGAAGCGCGAGCTTCATTATTTAAATGACAACACTTCGTTTTCGTTCCGAATTAATCGTACGTTTCCGGAACAACGAAGTCGAGACCGATTTTTCGGTGCTAATTTAAGTTCGTAAGAAATAGAACATGTTCACAGATGTAATCTCTTTCGCACCCACCTTTATCCCGATATATTTTCAAGCGAGATAACGTCAACGAATCAGTTCTGCGTTGCCGTGTCGTGGTTAATCGTACAAAAACACGAAAATTAATAACGACTTCAAAAGTTGTTATATTTGTGATATGTTACACGTAGTTTTCATTCATAAATGTTTAAGACTAGATGTTTAATATAGATGTGCAACGAATTTATGAACTAATAGCGTGTTTATTTTAGACTCTGGTGGAATTTCATACGATGAAAAAATTTCATTATTGATAAGAATTTATTTTCATGTTATATACACAAACATACACACACACACACACACATATATTTATATATATATATATATATATATATATATATATTACTTAATAACTAGATACACATAAATATATATTTGTTAATTAATTTTATAACGGACCTTACTATTAAAAAACAATTTTCATTCCTGAGCCTGGTTATTGAATTTCAAATTCAATTAAGGAAGAATTAAGTCAATTATATAGATTAATCGATATGATTCTTATCATTTTTAAAAATATTAGAAATTTAATAAATAAAATAATCATAAAATATATTTATTCCTGAAACCACTATTTTATATCATCAATTATAGTTATAGAAGTACAAAATGTAAATATAGAGTTTTTCAATAAGCGCTTCAGTAGTTGAAATGGAAATAAAACAAAAAGTATTTAATTAATTAGTTTTCTTTTTAGTTTTAGGCATATTCTATGGCATAAATGATGGAATACAAATTTACTCATATGACCACCACAACTTAGTGTATTCGTTTAGTCCAATTTTTAGTCACTTTTTCACATAATTGTGGTTTAATTTCATGAATTATACGTTCAGTGCTTATTTTTAATGCTTCTGTTATTTGTGGTTTATCAGCATAAACCAATTATTTCACATAACCTCAAGGAAATTAATACAATTGAGTTAGAACACATGATCTTGGTGGTCAATTTATAGCTCCATTTCGTTAAATAATGGACTCATTAAAATTATGTTTCAATAAATCTATTGAAGTTTTTACATTTTCTAAGCATTGTTGAAGTGTTAAACGCTCCATAATTTGCCAAATTATACTGAGTTAATCTTAAAATGAGCTTTAAAATAAATTCAAATATGACTTCCACCAGCTGTCAAAGTTCTGACATTGTTATTGGAAAACCATATACAATTTCAATTTATTATTTTTAAATTATTATACAATTTTAATTCGATTTGAAAATTTTCAGTATAGTTAATAAAACTAAATTTCTTAAAAACGAAAAAATGCTAATAATAGCCTTCGAATATAAAATAAAATAACTAATCCAATCAAATTAGAAGAATGGATCCGTAGGAAAAATAATGAAACAATTATATTAATAATTATTTATTGATATTAAAACATTCATTTTCTACAAATTCCATCTTATATTTTTTATGTTTTTATATAATTTAAAAGATAATATAAGTAATAACTAAAAAATATAAATGTTTCAAAAATAACAAATGTCTTTCTGAAAAATTGAACTATATTTTTTATTTAGAATATTTTATAGCGTTATTGAATACAAATATTCAGTTATCAAAACAAATATAGTTACTAAAATATAACACTTTTTATTTAGACATAAATATATGAAATTAAGTATTATCACTATGGTGTTCCAATATTTTTTTTGCTCTTATAGCTTTTTTTATAATAAAATATTAGTGTTTTAAAGAAAATTGAAATATATACTAAATACTTAAAAGTAATATATAATTAAAGTACTTTATTTCGATCACAATATATATATGTATATATATATATATATATATATATATATATATATATATATATATATATATGTATAAAATTATGTATGTGCATATTTTTTGACAAAATTTATCGAATAAAATGTTACAAAATATTTTTAAATATCTAAATGGAATAAAACAATAAAATTATGGTGACTGATGATAAAAGTTGAACAATTATTTATATTATGTGTTTTTCGAGTCATTCATGGCTAGGTAATATTTTTTGTGTTGACGGACGTCAGTTGAGCAATAAACGCCTATACTGCGGCTTTTCTATTTTGTTATTCCATAATTGGTTCCAAAGAATTCATAAATTTAAATTAAAAATAAAACACGTCAGATCAAAACCATAAAAACATTACTATGTGTACCGTTTTATGTTAATATTTTTATATTACATATTTATATACATATATATATATATATATATATATGTTTTTGAATGTGTTTGTGTGGAATAACATAAATGAATAACAGTTAAACTGATTCTTATATAAAATATATTCTTTATAATAAATTAATTTTTATTTACTTTTACATTCAAAATTTGCATATATATATATATATATATATATATATATATATATATATATATATATATATATATATATATTAGATCTACCGAAAAGTTCTGTCCGTTTTTGAATTAAAAAATAATAATACATTTTCAATATATTTATTAATATTTACTGAACAATATATTTTTTCCTATATTGCTAACGACATCTTCCCAGCGTGATTGTAATTTGTGAATTCCATTTCTGTAAAATGACTGATCTTTGAAACTTGAGATGACATTATCAGACAGAACTTTCCGGTAGACCTTAAATATATATATATATATATATATATATATATATATATCTAGGGTCATCCAAATGGACTCCTAGATTTGTGTTTTATTAAAAATAAACATGTGTATAGTTTCTTTCACTTCTTTTTAATAAAATACAATGTAAATATATATATAGAAAACACAATGTAAATGTATAAAATATATTTAAAGAGTGAATATATATATATATATATATATATATATATTCACTCTTTTATATATATAATAAAGCTTAACAAGAGACTTATGGAGTGATGGGACAGAAAGATAACGAAATTTACCAGTATTGTCTAAAGAGGAAGCCATCGGTGGATTAAGAGCGAGAGATGATGATTTGATGCGCAAACATAATCACTTTTTAATCAGTAATTTTGCCATATATCATTTTCAGTTTTATAAATATTTCATAAAAACCGAAAAAAATGTCTAATTTCTTAAATCCAAATTTCAAGACATTTTTGAGATATTTAAATTAAAAAATTGATAATTTTTTTAAATTACATTATTCATAATTTATTATTCTATTAAAAAAACTCAGAAAATTAATGTCTATTTAAATCACTATATACGATCGTTTGAATGTATTATGAAAACATCCTAAAATACATTAAGGTACATGCAAAATTTCATTCAATAAAAATATCTTACATAAAATGTATACATTTATTAAATTAATGACACTAATATCTAACCAAAACAGATTAATTGAGTGTATTATTCTTTTTACTTTTTTCCTCTTTTAAAAAAATATAAAGAATGTGATTCACTCTCCAAAATTAAATATAATATCAGTATACTATAAGTAACTCAAATATAATTGAAAGTTTTACACATACATTTTCTCGCTTATTCAATCTCATCTGAGTCACCTTAAATTTTAATTTTTGAATATATTATATTTTTTCAGTAGTTCAAGATTCGTATGTGTATATATATATATATATATATATATATATATATATATATATATATATATATATATATATATATATATATATATATATATATAATTAAAATAAATAATTTATAAATTACACTTTTTTAAAAAACGAATCAAATTTTGTAAACTGTTAATATTACTATATAATAAATTGTTAGACAGGAACGTAATATAACTTTATGTACACTTCAATAGATAAATATTTTATAAACAAACCTGTCAAATAATTATCTAAACTATTTCTTAATTAATTACAAATGATTAAAAACACCTTCTAATTGTCTCTAATAATATTTCCGGGTAGATTAAACAGAACGTGGTACTCCTCTTATCAATTATTTGTCACATTTCGACAGATTATAATTATCTGTCTCATTTATCAATTAACAATAAATCTACAAAACGTATTAATATAACACATAATTTATATTCATTGGTGGCAACTGAAGTAATAAATTTTAATAATATAGTGCACTGTAATGGATACACCTACAGATTTATCTATAAACGGTACGTGGATTTTGTTGGAGTCATATAAAATGAAAACCGATTCTTTAATTAAGAAATGTATGTTAGTGCAAACAGGTGCATTAAGAACAACTTGTCTTTATCATTTAACAACCACATTAATTTCGAAAATAAATCAAAAGTTGGAAAATATTTTTGATTTATAATCGAGTTTAATAAATATCGTTAGTTTTAAATTACATATACAAATATAAATGGATTTTGCTAGTTTTACAGCCTTTTGTATTATAAATAAAGAAATAAACTGTATATATATATATATATATATATATATATATATATATATATATACATAAAATAAATGAAACATAATTATATTGGTTGGGTTCGAGTAAGAAAAAAAGGCTCTGGATCAGTCTAAATGGAAAGTTTTTGGAGAGATCTTCACTCAGCAGTGGATAGAAATAGTTTCTCTTTACTGCTAATAATACACACACATATATATATATATATATATATATATATATATATATATATATATATATACATACACACACACACACTCACATACACGTGTCCCAAATGAGACTGAAGGGTTTAAACATTCATTTACATGTTTACTATCATTTACTATTCTTTATTGTTTTTCAATGTTATTTTGGCCACCCTATATCTATATATATATATATATATATATATATATATATATATATATATATATATATATATATATATATATATATATATATATATATATATATATATATATATATATATATATATATATATATATGTATGTATGCATATTTATAAAGTAGATTCAAAAAAAATCCTAAATAATTGGATAAAACACAGAATGTACAATTTTTATCAATATTTTCTTCACCTCTTCCAAATAATATTTGATTTATTTTAATAAATTTACATAATTATTAATTCAATTAAAATAATAAAATTAATGGTCAATTTTAATTTGTTTATTTTTCTTTCGATTTGTCATTAGCCAATTTTTACTAAATTTGATCCATTAAATTTAATTTCTACCATTTTTATAACTTCTTAAATAGCTGAGTAAAAAATATGGAGGATAAAATTTGCTATGATTAAGCATATATAGGGTCATCCAAATGTGACGCTTCGATTTGTGTTTTCAAAAAAAACCATATACATGTTTTTTTTAATAAATCACATATCTAAGCATCACATATATTTATATATATATATATGTGTGTGTATGTGTTTGTGTGTGTGTGTGTGTAGAAAGAGAGAGAAAAAAATTAAAATATTATAAAAATTATTATGATTGAAAATTTATTATTATGATTAATTAAATTATAATATGGAACATAAAAATTAGTTTATAAAAGTATTAAGAAAAAAAAACGTATTGTCTTAAAAAAAATATCAATAAAAATGTTTTCGTATTTATATGAATTTGTAAAATATACATTTAAAAAATATACCAGCTATAAAAGTAGACACGTAAACATTTAAATCACTCATATAAACTCTAATTAAAAAAGAAAAGACTATGTAATTTATGTTCTTGGAAGTTATGTACCAAAAAAGGATAGAAAAGGCATAATAATGATCTTAAAATAGCACCTTGGTATACATCATTACTTAGACGAAAAGAAATAATAATATAAAACATTAAACTGTGTTTCAAGTCGACCAGTTTTATTTATTCATTCATGTTTCTTTATTTCAAAAGCGGTGCACTTTGTGCCATTCTTTAAAAATAATTCTTCGTGAAAAATTAATTCTAGTGCCAGAAATTACGTATTTATTACATTTATTTATTTGCTAATTCTTAGAAAATTTCAATTTTGTTCAAATGATTTAAAGTTTATGAATGTTTAGTAATATCAAAGAATGACTTATTTGTTTGATTTTTCCATTGAAATACTTATTATCCTGTGTATGTGTGTGTGTATGAGACTGTATATATATATATATATATATATATATATATATATATATATATATATATATATAATGAGAGAGAGAGTTCATATTATTTTTAAAATATATTATTAATATTATTTTGTTCTATAAGTTCAAATTTGATTTAGCTATAAATATTATATTTTTCTAATTGAGATTTTAACATATATATATATATATATATATATATATATAATCCATTAAAAAACAATTATATAAATAATTATTCCGTCATAAGCTTATAAATCTATAGATAAAATATTCTATACAATATGTAATGTTGAGTTGAATGTGCTTTAAATGAATTACCAAAAATATTGATAATATTCTTATAATTTAATTTTAAATAACACAAATACGGAAGTCATTACAGAGAATTAATATTTATTTATTATCAAAAAAATAAATAAAATAGTATATAATAGATAAGAATATTAGCAAATTGATATTTTTGTACAGTTATTAAAAATAATATATTATTTTTAAGATAATTGTAAATTATTGAATAAATAATTTTAGATTATTAAATGTATATATATATATATATATATATATATATATGTGTGTGTGTGTGTGTGTGTGTGTGTATGTGTGTGTGAGAGAGTGTGTAAAAATAACTCAACAATTTCAAGCCAATAATGAATATTTTTCATTTTAATACAAATTAATTATACAGTTCAATACCAAAAAACTATGAAGTTGTTCAATAATCATTTATTTTTTAATTCATTAATTGATGTACATTTCAAAGATCAACCAGTATTGTTAAAATACTGGTTTATAAAACTTGGTATTGTATTCAAAAATGTATCACTTATAATAACACATTTTGATGACAATGATATTACCATTTAAAATGTACATGGGAGAATAAATTTAACAATTAGTGACTATAAAACATTTTCATAAAACCTTACAATGTTGAAATGAATTTATTTCTTTGTGATAAAATAACCTTGTCTTAGTTCAAATATATATGATGAATATATTTCATTTTTAGTTTATATATAAATCTTCACTATATCAACTTACATGATTTCTTTAATAGATGAAAGCTTTATTGAATGTTTCCATTAATTGGTACTTGATTATTCTCACCACACTGACCAAGTGGATTAATAAGAATTTTTAATTCAAAGTTTATTTTATTAGGCAGTTTTTCTTTACGAAAGCTAAATATCCTGTCTGCCCTATTACTCCGACCGAGGATCGAATGTACTCTTCCATAAGACAGTTGGTGATACAAATCACTACACCAGTTATATTTAGGCCGTCCAAAAAACATGCCTAGATATTTCTTTCGAATAAAATACAAACTATTTGGAATTTTTTCAAGCTGTTTTTTTTATTGAAAGTGTGATTCATTATAATTATAAGTGGAACAGACTATTGTTCAAATGTCCACTACGACTGCGTCTGCAAGCATCAATTCGAAAATCTAAATTTTCAATGACTTTTCGACATTTTGCTGTATTTATTTCACAAATTACAACTCGAATGTTGTTCTTCAAATCATTAATTGTTTGTGGCTTGTTAGCATAGACTTGATTTTTCAAAAAACATCACAAAAAAAATAAATGGTGTTAAATCACATTATCTTGGAGGCTAGTTGAAATCTGCATTTCGTGAAATTACACATTGACGAGATTTCTATTGCAAAAATTGAATATTTTCTCGAGTTGTGTGACATGTAGCACTGTCTTGCTGGAAATACACATCAGACATATCAATATTATTCAATTCTGGCCATAAAAAGCACTTAAAATTGATTGGTATCTCTCAGCATTCACAGTATTCAGCATTTTCAGCATTATCTTCGAACAAAAATGGTCCAATGATTCCATTTGCCCAAAATACACACCAAACAGTGACTTTTTGTGGGTGTAGAGATTTTTCATTAATAACACGATGATTTTCATCACCGTAAATACGATAATTTTGCTTATTTACAAATCTATCCATTGTGAAATGTGCTTTATCACTAAAGAAAATTTTGCTTGAAAACAATTAATCTATTATTCGTTGTTTATTAATTCAACTAGCAAAATTACAACGTTGGAAATGATATCTTTCTCTGAATTCCTGAGTTAATTGAATTTTTTACGCGTGTAAATGCAAATCTTTATGCAAATTCTTCCATAAAGTGCCATAAAATATGTCCAATTGTTATAAACGACGTGAAATTGCTATTGTCGATTAATTTTCAACATTTTCACTTACAGCAGCAATATTTTCATTTGTACCTATAGTTTTTAGTCTTCCACTTTTTGGTTTATCAATAACACAATCAGTTTCTTTAAATTTTTTACACCAATCTTTGAATTAAAGACTGATTTGACCTATTATTTACATCAAAAAATCACGAATTTTACAATGGGTAATTTTCAAAGAACGCCTATTTTAATAATAAGTTTGAATAATGTAAATGCGTTGCTACATATATATATTTATGTCTAGTTAAAATTGTAATCTTCTACTGAAACAAAAAAGATTATTATGAAATTTGAAAAATATGATGTGTAATCATTGTACAGTGTTGACTTCTAAGCATCACATTTGGATGATACCCTGTATATATTAAGGGGACCGAAAGTAATGTCGTTTCTGCGCATGTCGATATTCGTTAGTCATTTATCAGCTCATTGTGTACTTCAAAGTCGTGTCAAAGACATTTTAAGGTTAGAGTGACGTGTTTACTCGTAAATAATAAAATCTTAATTTTTTTTTGCAATTTATGGTGAAATGGCCAGCCAAATACCAGAAGAGGTACATATCCGGCATTGTATGCTTTTTGAGTTTCACAAGGGTAGTAACGCAACGGTTGCTACCAAAACATTTGTGATGTCTATCCAAACGCATTAGACGTTCGTAAATGCCAAAGGTGATTTTCTAAGTTCGAATCCGGTAATTTCGATCTTTCCGAGTCGTACCGATCAGGAAGACCAACAACTTTAGACAATGGGATGTTAAGGGCGGAAGTGGAAGCAAATCCGTGTCAGACAATCGAGAAACTGTCAAACACTTTTAACCAACCTTGATCAACCATCCAAGAACATTTGCAGCAGATTGGTAAAGTAAGCAGAGCAGGTGTTTGGGTCCTGCATAATCTGTCCGAAGAAAACAAAGCTAACCGATCCACCACATGCAACTTATTGCTTCAGCGGCACAATACAGAACCGTTTTTTGATCGCTTGATCACTGGAGATGAAAAATGGGTCCTCTATGATAATCCAAAACGCAAAAGGCAGTGGCTCTCTCCGAACGAATTGCCACGAAGTACAGCTAAGCCAGGTTTACACCCCAAAAAGGCGCTTTTGTATGTTTGGTGGAATATTCGCGGGGTCGTTCATTTTGAAGTGCTGAAACCTGGACAAATTGTGAATGCAGACATTTACTGTGAACAATTGGATCGAGTAAATCAATCTTTAATTGAAAACTGCCTAGCGATTGTCAACAGAGAAGGTGATATTCTGCAACACGAGAATGCAAGACCGCACTGTGCAAGACGAACCCTGGAAAAAATTAGTAAATTGGGATGGGAGGTATTGCCTCACCCACCATACTAGTCCGATATTGCGCCATCGGATTTCCATTTATTCCGATCGCTACAACATTTTCTAAGTGGCAAAAAATTTGAAAATTCGGATGATGTCCAAAATACCATCTCCAGATATTTTGCTCAAAAACCAATTGATTTTTATCGATCCGGCATTGAAAATTTGCACACTAGATGGCAAGAGGTTGTTGATAACGAGGGTGATTACATTATTGATTAAATATAAAAATTTGGTGAAAATTTATCTGTTTGAATTTAATGTAGAAAAACGACATTACTTTCTGGTCCTCCTAATATATATATATATATATATATATATATATATTTGTGTGTATGTATGAGAGAGATAAAAAGAGAGTAGTACGTTTAATCTCAGTCGGAAATATAGAACAAGCAGGTCTTTTTACTCTTATCGAAGGAAACCTGTTTAAAGGAGTAAACTCTGAAAAAATCCTACCAACTCACCTGATCAGTGTGTTGAGTATAACCGAATTCAATGAATGGTCACATTTATTGAACTTTCGTCCAGAAATAGGCTGATATAAACTGATATGATAATAATAATTATATACTTATATATATATATATATATATATATATATGCATAAAAATGTAAATATATTTTTATAGATCCTTCTTATAACAGATTTTGTGCTAAGCGTTGACATTAAAATATACTATATTTGTCTTTTTAAAATATATACCAACGGGCCCATCATTTGATTTAAAAACATTTATATTTGAAATATGTTCTTTAATTTTTGATAATAAATTTATAAAATTTAGTACGTCCTTCTTGAAAATGAAACTTATTACTTCCCATATAAATAAATAACAAATTATACATTCACATTTTATATATTCTTATCTACATGCATATATACTCACATTTATATATATTTATGTGTGTGTGTATAATGTTTATATATATATATATATATAATTTTAAGTTACTAATTAAAATAAATGAATAGTGTGAGGTTAAAGCACAGATGTAGAAATACACGAGTGTCATATTGACTTTGTCATACGAGTATCATAAACAATTTAAAAACTATATAAATAGACATAAAAAGTTAAATATTTATTGAGGTAGCCTGCAATGCCATCAGTAGCAAATAGTAGACCTGTAAAAATTAACATATATTCATATAAGAAATTAATTAAAACGAAACAGAATCTTAGCTAACGCCCTACCACAAATACATTTCTCTTTCACGCACATGTGTCTCAGACACACTAGTGAAATTATTTTAGAATTTTTATAATTTATTACTCCACATATTGTAAGCATATAATTTCAGTTGAAACACTTGTCCCATTGGAGCGTACGTTCCATTCAGTCGACTTTCATCTCAATGAAAATGTGCGTTAAGAAACTTTCGGAAAACGCGGTTAACCGCAATCTTGTAGCAGAATAGTGTTAAGACGACGGTACACGAGTTAAAAGTGGCTCAGTTTTTATCTCTGGAAGTGTCATGTGCTACCTATAGTCTTGTCAGATTCATATCCGCTATTTATGAGATCGACCCCTTGTGTGGGCGGTGTGTTGTATGGCACGCGCGATGGAATGAAACTAATGACAGCTGTTTGCCAGTATCAATTTTTTTTGTTTTTAATGTCGAGTTAGTATTTCTAATATATATATTTCTTTATTCATATATTGAATTCTTTATATACTATTTTTTCGTTGTATTATCTTATGAGATGATTTACAAATGATAAAATTGAAATAATCACACATGTTAAAAAAATATATATAGCAATTAATTTCATACTTGAATAACCTATTTAAATATAGGGTTTTCCAATAAGCGCTTCAGAAGTTTAAATGGAAATAAAACAAAAAGTATTTAGTTAATTATTTATTTTTTTATTTTAATTTCAAGCATATTCTATGCCATTAATGATGGAATACAATTTCATTCATATAACCACCACGACTTCACTTGACATAATGCATTCGTTTAGTCCAGTTTTTAGTTACTTTTTCACATAATTGTGGTCCAATTTCATAAATTACACTTTTCATGTTTACTTTTAATGCTTTTACTGTTTGTGGTTTATCAGCATAAACCAATGATTTCACATAACCCCACAAAAAGTAATCTAATGGAGTTAGATCACATGATCTTGATGGCCAGTTGATGGATCCATTTCGTGAAATAATGGACTCATTAAATTTTTGTTTCAGTAAGTCTATTGAAATTTTTACAATTTCTAAACGTTATTTAAGTGTTAAACGTTTCATGTTAATTTGCCAAACAATACTGAGATGAAATGTCAAAATGTGTTTAAAAAAAATGTAAACATGGCTTCCACTACCTGTTATAGTTGACATTATTATTGGAAAACCTTTTATATATATATATATATATATATATATATATATATATATATATAATCATCAGTTTCTTTCTACTTATTGCTGGATAAAGGCCTCTCTCAATATTTTACACTTTGACCGAATCAATATTTTTCTCTTTCAGTCCATTCTTACAAATGTCCTTATATCTCTAAGTTTCCTGATATATATATATATAGGTTCTCAATTAATAATTTCTTTTGTGGATCGGTGGCATCCTCTTTTTAATATATATCCGGTCTTTTTCCATTTCAAACAACTTAATTTTGCTCTAACATCCGTAACTCTGATTTTCTTTTTAATCTACTTTGTTCCCTCTCTGTTTCTATATCTTATTTATAATAAGCATCTTTTCTTGCTTATTTGTATTACCTGAAGTCGCTGAATTATTCTAGCATTTAAAACCCATGTTTCACTGCTATAAGTGAGAACAAGTAAAATATATTCATCGAAGAATTGTTAACTACTATAAATGAGAAAAGATAGAATGCATTTATCAAAAAAAAAATTAAAACATCGAGAAATCTGACTGCATTAAATCCACATTTCTTCTGAATTGACACCTTCCTATTTTTATTCTCCTCTTCATTTCATATATTCTTCTAATGTTAATAAGTTGTCTAAGATATATAGTTTTCAACTTCTTATTTTTCTCCTTTTAGTACGATTCTTCTTTAATCTGAAAATATATTAAACGTTATTTAAATTTTTCAATCTATTCCATTGTATTTTCTTATGTTTTTATTCCATTTATCTATGGATCTTTTCTTAGACCTTTATATATATATATATATATATATATAGAGAGAGAGAGAGAGAGAGAGAGAGAGGTTCCCAGTTATTGATTGTCTCTGTTCATTAGTTGTCTTCTTCTTTTGCTACATTAATAATTCATTTTAATTTTGAATGTTTTATTTTACTGTTGTAATATCATTTCTAAAATTTATTTGTTGTCGAATTCCCTAGTTCATTTTATTTATGTATTATTTCTAACTTGCATCTTTCCATATTTCTCTTTACTACCTAGACTCGTTGAATTATTCTGATATTCTATAACCATGGTTCACTACCATAAATTATAACAGTTAGGATGCATTGATTAAAAATATTTGTTTCTAAGCATACAAAATATAAGACTTCAAAATATAAAAAATTTCTCCAATTTGATACAATTGCATTTTTATTCTACTCTTTATAAATATTTCTTTAGTGTTAATGAGTTATCCCAGATATAGATAGTTTTCAAATTTTTCTTTTTTCTTCCTTTCATCTAAATTGTTCTTTAATTTAAAAATATTTGAACATCACTTTTGTCCTATCGAAGAATATCATAAGACGCCTTTATTTGGATTTTCATCATCCAATTATTCTATTCATTTTTCTAGTTCATCTAGAGTTGTCTAGGGAATAATATCATCAGCAAATCTTAAGTGAGTAAGCATCTCTTAATTCTCTTTTTTCCTTTAAATTTCCAATGTAGCCTCTTAAATCACAGATGTAAATAGTTTTGGTAAAAACGTACCACCCTTGTTCATTCCTTTCATAATTTTAATCTTCCTTATTTTCATGTATACTTATAAGAAAAATGATATATACTCGTATATATATATATATATATATATATATATATATATATATATATACGTATGTGTGTGTACGAGTATGTACGTATGTTTTAATATTGCAGCAAACTTTAATAACATATTTATTTAAAAAAATGGCACATTTATCATATGTAATATAATATAATATTTCTTAATAATGTTTAAAATACAAAAAAAAATACTTATATAAAACATGAGTTTATGTATAAGATTTTGAATAATTTTTGTAATTGTTATCAAATTTTATTTTATACTTTTTCATTAAAATAATAGTTTTCTTACGTCTCTATAAGTTTTTAACCTAATCTAAGAAATCTGATTATGATATATAAAAAAATAATTTAATAATTAATTTAATAAATAATTTAATTTCACATTTTTTAAAAAAAAAAACATGAAAAATATATTGTAATATATGTTTGAATATTTATTCATACAGTTATATATAAAACAATAATTAGTATTGATATTTTTTTGAATATTTTACACTTTAATATTTTTTTTAAAAAATTGTTATAAATTTCGATACGTTTAAATAAATTGTTGAATATGATTGCTTAAACTTTATACATAATATTTTATAATACATCTCTCTGATGATGGAATTATCGACGAAAATCTTATCAGAGAATAAAATAAACAATAAATGTTTATTGAATATTTTTATAAAATCTCAAGCTGTCAATCAATACCAAATTTAATGTTAAATATAAATTTCATTTCTAATATAATTACTAGACATAAAACAAAAATGAAAAAAATGTACAGTACTTAAAAAGACTCAAAATTAATAAACACAAAAAGCAATCTTTTTTAATAATTTTAATTTTGAAATCCGTGCAGAGTAACCAACAATCTTTAATTACTATTAAAAGTTTTACGAAAAAAAATATTTCTCATAAATAAAACATCAAAAAGATGAACTTTTTTATACTAAAAGCATGTAAAATTACAAACTACGGGTTTCAAGATGCTCAGCATTATTTTCCATCCACTAATAATTCATAAAGAAGCTAAACCTTTTAAACTTTTCTCTTTCTATAACGACCGCTTTGAAAGCGAAAGTGTTAGATAATTAAAACGTCTTGATTACAAAAACATAAAAAAATCACGGATTGTACATTCTTGAGTGCTTGAAAGAGACAGTGAATGTAGTTAAAATAGATTATATTGTATCGGCTCTTTCCCATCTTTGTCCAGATAATAACGTTACCGATAATCATATACTTTGTTGTTTTTAACATGGAATAGTTACTCGTCTGAGAGAGAGATCAAATGTGAAAATCAACAATATGTGTATTTTCTATCCTTATTGATAATTGAATTTGACGAGTACAAAAAGAAACTGTCCAGCACTGTATTTAATTAGTATGCATGTCACGTGTGACGTCATCGTAGGAACAAGTGGCTCTAGGGTCGCCTGTCTGATAAAGGGGCCTCGGGGATAATTGAGAATATGTAAGAATGTGTAATAGCTTTTTGATGAGGATTATAGGTTATAGGCATTGGCTGACAATAATTGTACAAGCGATGTATATATGTGACAGAAATATTAAAATTTTATTTTCGTGTTCAGAACGACGCTTATCGTCAAACCATATTATATAGATATTATTGTACGAGAAATACTCGTTATGCGGTATAAAATCGAGTGTAAAAATTTTAATACGTTTTTCGAAATATATTTGTATAATTAAAATCAAACGTTACGTAAGCATTGTATTTAATTGATTCAATACACATGTATTAAACATGTTTTATAGATAAGTGTAATTAAATAATGTACGCTGATCAACAATTATACATAATTACTTACTAAGTACACAACATGTGTCGATATTTTGTATTTAAAACATCAATTATTCATTTGAACTTCTACATACATATATTAATTTAAAACTTATATTTGTTAATACTCTTATTTTTTATTAAACGTTTATTTTTTTTATTTTATACGACCTCTTCAAATCTCAATTTCAATTATAAAGATTAAATTAAATACTCTGTATCTAATATAACTTGAATTAAAAACATTCGTTTTTATTGTTTCTTAATAAATCTTTTCTAGTTATTAAAAATATAAAATAGTTGAGAAATACTGAAATATATAATTAAAAGAAACGAAAAAACACTAAGGAGTATTTAATAAGTTTTTTTACTATACATTCCGACATTAAATAACTCTTAGTACTCTAATTCAATATCAAAATAATCTAATAATTATAAATTTGTCTTGAGATTTTTATTGATTATTGATACTGTAGACTTCTTAATCTATAATTTGTAAAAATTATGTTTTTATCATCAATATTCTTAAACTGTTGATTTGACAAAGGATCCAAATATATATTTTTTTATATAGAATGGCTCAAATGAGACTAAAGAGTTTAGACATATATTTTTCCTTACTATTTTTAAGTCTCTTCTGGGCCACCCCAATTAGTAACTTTAAATAGAATTAGTTAAATTATTTTTTATTTTAAAATAATCTGAGTCATGAAATACTAGGTTTCTAAAAATTTATTACAAATTTTAAAATATCTATTGTTTATATGTATATATAGGGTCATCCAAATGTGACATCTAGATTTATGTTTTATTAAAAAGAAACATATGTATAGTTTCTTTTAATAAAACACAAATTTAGGCGTCATATTAAGATGATCCTATATATTACATAGGGGACAAAAGTTAAAGTATGGATAAATAATTTGCTTAAATGATCGTCTTTTCATATATTGTACAAATTTATTTCAATTTTTTAAAAAAAATTATTAAAATTATACTTTCTATCTTCACATAATATTATCTGAAATTATTAGGTGTATCAAAAAAGTTTTCTCACTTTTGAATAAGAACGTTTGTATTTTTTACTTAAAATAACTATTTGTGAAAAATATCCATCTTCATATTAAATTACCCTTTCCCAAAGAAAAAATAATTCATAAATTCCATTTTTATAGATTTTAGAATTTTTATTTTCAAAAATTTGAGAAACTCTGCTGTGTCACTATTAAATTATTTACTATCTATATGATTATCCAGGGACTAAAATAAGTAAAAGTACGATGGTGATATATCTGGTAAATGTGGAAGATGAAGAAGAATTTTCCATTCTCAATACAATATTCTTCTCTTATCATTATCTCTTATTATTATATTAAGAAAATAAAACTCTTTGAGGATTTATCAGCATTTGTAGCTTTTGTTGTATTTCATTATACAATCTTTATTGGTGTTCTACTGAGTCTTACCTACTTGTAGATATTTATAATGAATAATTTCTCTTGAAACTCATCAAATACAAAAAAAATTTTTTTCTTGGAGTCAACTTTATTTTAAGTATTTATATCAAAAAATCATTTGATGATAACAAATGGTAATTGTGTTTATGATTGGAATAAAGAATTCATTTTTAGTCACAAGTTAAAATTTCATGTTCAAAAAATTTTAAGATTTTAGCCGTAAAATCAAAGATGCACAAATGTTGTAATTTGTTGTCAGGAGTTAAAACGTGCTGTACTTTTTTACTTAATTTCCATGCCTTCCATGTTTCATGCAAATGAATCCTTATTATATTATCACTTGCTTTGTACTCTTTAGAAAATTATCATATCAAAATAGAATTTCTTTCAATCATTGTCTGTAATTCGTTGTTATTTAATAATCGGCTTGATATAGTTTCACGTTCTAATAACCCATCCCCTGAAATAATTTTTTAAATTAAATTTGGACCTTTTTTGATGTAACTTCAGTATCTTTGCGATAAAATTTTTCTTACAGCTTCAGCAACATTATAACCAAGTTGAAATTCATAAAAAAGCCATAAAAATACTATACGATTTTCACAGAGATTTTAGAGGATTTAAATTATATTTTTAATTTAAAATAAATACATTGAAATGCAGTTAATAAATTAAATAAAAAAAAATCACTTTGTTACTCAGTTAATATACCCCAAGTAATGAATAATATGATATATAAACAATTTTTGAAATTATATATATATATATATATATATATTTATAGAGAGAGAGAGAGAGAGAGAAAGAGAGAAAGAAAGAGAAAGAAAGAAAACATAAAAATAAAATAAATATTTTTAATTAATTTTTAAACTATAATATATTATAAAAATTATATCAAAGTATTGTACTTTACAAATTCAGTTAAATATCTACTTATAAATGAATTGATTTTTTGTTACCACAAATAAACTGTCATCTTATATGACATAAAATTTTCCTTTATCAGAATATCTATTAGTTAATTATAATTGACTTAATTATGAATTATATTATTATTATCTGTATTTTTAATGCCTTATTGAAATAAATAATAATTGATGTTTAGACATTTTAATAAAACACATTTTGTGATTTTTAAAAATTAATTTATTGACTTTTATAAATTGATTTATAAATAAATATATTCACAATTCTAATTTGGAACGAAATAATTTATTTTAATTGCAAATGCCAGATTTTTTTTCAAAAAATATTATTTCAAACATATATTATTATGAATAATGAAAAGTGGAAACAATTTACAATACTTAAATTGTCAATGTGTGTGTGTGTATGTATGTATTATACATGTATCTATACGTATGTTGTAAAAGATAATATCAGTTGAAATGTATATAGTAGATAATAACATTCGTAGACCTTATCCAACCCCGTGTTTTAATACCGATTAGTGGTTGTACTAATGTGGATAACTAATCCGTGCACAATGAGTGCTTCTCATGTGTCTAGCAAGGGTGGATCTATGTATTTTCCGACATAAAGCCGACGACGTATAGTAAAAAAAGAACGATGTATCATTTCATCGACTATTTCCGAACATTTCATTCGCACGCTTATAGCCTTGTGCAAAAAATTGATTGATGCCATCTGTCCAGTGAATCGAAATGGATATTTTTTTCGTGTTTAATGAAAGATTAATTTGATGTGCAAACATATGTATGATTAAATGTGTTTTAGTTTTTATTTCGCCTGCGAACTAATGATATTAGTTTTTTGCGTCTCCCGACATATTTTTTTTACTGATCATAACCGGTAGTTGAATTTATACGACTACAACTAATAATTATTTACATTTAACATCGGTATGTTTTTATGTATTTAATTTCGATATTATTTTTTTATCCGGAAATGTTCTATCGTCGTTGATATATCCTAAAAATAATATAAAATAAAATGTTAATTTATTCTACTTAGCTCTTATTATAAAAAATGTTTACATCGACGTACATCTACAATTCAGTTTTTGTATACTATATTATTAATTAACGTTTTCTTGTTGTATAATAAAAGAAAGTTATTGCGTGCTAAATCTATTCCTTAAAAAAATGTACAAGTTCTACAAATTACTAGTTGAACTAGATTTAATCACAGGTGAATAGAAATAAAATTGCACGTTATTATAAACTGGCATGTTAATGTAATAATAATTTTTAGCAACCAAATATTCATACTACTTTTTTTATTTATCAAATGGTCAAATATTTCTCTACAAACATAATACTATATTTTTAAATTTATTTATATATATATGCATACTTGTACTTAAAATATCTATTGTATATAGCATATATTCAGCAATCGATCAATTAAATACAGACTACACGAAAACGATATACAGTTTTTCAATTTTATCTTGTTGAGAATTTTTTTCTCGTGGCTTAATGATGTTTTATTAATTGAGGACTTTAATCTTATGTACACAATCATTTCAAAAGGTTAAAACACATTGTCTCATTTAACCCTTTCTGTGAGGTGCATTATCTCGAATGGATCAAAAGCAATGTAATAACATGCAAATAAAGCGTGGATAGACAAATGCTCTCTGTCAAAGACATGTGTTGTCCAGAGTAAGCTATTTGTCACTTTCAAATCTTCCTACGGTCTCGGAATAATAATGAATATTCTCTTTATTTACACATACATATATTTTAAATATAAATATATATATATATATATATATATATATATATATATATATATTTGAATATTAAAATAAAATATGTATAGAAAATGATTATTAATAAAACGTATTTAATGTAAATTTCTTGTTTGCATAAATGAAATTGATAATTATTTTTATTTGTATGAAAATAATTCTTGTATTAGTTTACAATTTAAATGCTGAAACACATGTATTTACTTCTTAAATTAATAGCTCTATTTTCTTTCTTTGATTTTACATAAATTAATGTTATATATAGTAAAATAAAATTATATTATGAAAACAAAATTACTGATTTTAATTCGTGTTTGTATTTTGATTCAATTAATTTTCCTAATTTATTTATAACAAGTGTGTGTGTATGTCTGTACAGAAGAATTTAATCATTAAAATTTAAAATTATTTCGTTTATACAATTTTTATATTTTATTAAAAAATGACTATATAAATAATTGAAATATGTGTTAAAAATATTCTCTATTGCTAAATCTTTTACTTTTCTATTTTATCTATTCTTGGCATAATTTATATATGTATATATATATATATATGATGTTTTTTTAAGTGTAATATAACTTTAAATTAAATCCCTATCGAATGTTCTATCAAATTAAAAAAAAGGTAAGTGTACTTATATACACATGCCAGAAGTGAAACTTCTTTTCAGTAAAATAATAAAAAAGTACACAGACGAGCGTATGTCTAAAACTCGTAAATGAACAAATTTATCAGGATAAAGCAAGTAACAAAATGAAGAAATGTAGTAAGGAGAGAAGCGGTAAATACAGTTTATTATACCTTTATATACACACACACACAAAGTGTTTTTTAGATTAGATAGAACTTTCGATATGGATTTAATTTAAAGTTCTATCACGCTTAGAAGATATATAATAATAAATTTTAAATAAAGCTTCAAATTAAAAAAAATATTCTAAAATTCAAAATTTATATATTCTATCTTCTATATTTATTTTTTTAATTCATTCATACAAATGATTTGTCATTCGTACACCACCAAATATTGTACGAATATTCAATAATTTTTTTTCGCTTTATTTGTTTATAAACTGATGCACATTCCAATGACTGTGTTATTATTATCAATGCTTTGACAATAAAGGTAGGCCATCGAAATATCATCAAAATTTAATATATTTATATATATATATATATATATATATATATATATATATATAAACGTATTATTATATTACAGAAACCGTTGAGTTATGCTAATATTTTATTTATTATACATACACATAACAAACAGCAGTTCAATCAACTTTTTCAAATAAACAGGGAAAAAACATCAAAGATGTAAAGTTCCGTTATTAGTGCTTCATACAAGCCCACCTATTAATGTTAAACAATTTAAAAAATACAATGTGTAATTTATTAATGTATGTACAAAATATAATCATTATACAAGCTAGGCAACGTAACTCAACACTGCGGTAGGTAACAACAAACACGTGATCAACCGTTGTAATATTACATTGTATGTTTATAAATTTATTTATTTAACTGGACACACGAAAGTAATTTGATTTTTTATTTATCGCCTAGGAAGTGTAAAAACCATTTGTAATTGTCTAGGAACATAAAATATTGCACATTTACTAACGCACAGATATGATTTTTCTACAATCTGTTCAAACAAAACATTCGAATGTATTCTATACGTACCAAACTAATTTCAATAATTTGAAATAAATTTTATTATAATAAAATTAATTAAAAGACTATTTATTAATTTATATATATATATATATATATATATATATATATATATATATATATATATATATATATCAGGGCATGTAAATATGTCAATATATCATTATTTATCAAAATAATAATCATTGTTTCCAAAAAATTTTCAAAATTAATTTGTAAATAAATCCAAATTGAAAATTAAATATATTTATTTTTATATGATTAAAAACAAATATAATACTTTTTAACTATATTATTAGTTTTAATTATAATTATTAAGAAAAAGAAAAATGTGATTTAATGATTTTATACTTTCAAATTTTATACAATCATATTTTCAGACTTTATTCAATCAAGGATGACTTTTTAGAATACTATTATAGTATACATTATATTAATAAGTAAACCAAAATTGAAATAATCGTATATTAAGATTTTTTTGTTATCTACAAATTTTATATTTACACAAAAACAAAATTCAAATTTGTTTTACTTTTTTGATTCTTCATATTTATATACACATACATACACACACACACACATATATAAATATATATATGTGTGTGTGTGTGTGTTTGTGGGTGTGTTTTGATAAAATAAAAATAAACTTATAATAGATAGGACTTTAAATACAAATAATTGTTACCATTTACAAAAGAACTAAAATTAACAAAATTCATCCAGATATAATTTATTAAACTAAATTTTTTTTCTCAATGAAATATTTTTCAATACAAATTATATAAATAACTAATTACAAAAAAATGTTTTAAATCATACAAAAATATTTCTTACTCATTAATATTACTTTCATTTTAGAAATTTTCAAAATAGTACTTTGAGAATGATGCAAAATATGCCATTTGTAAATTTAAGTATAATTTTGATTAGATTTTTATATAAATATAATTTTGATCAATTCAGTAAAGTATTAATTCAGTTAAGTATTGTACAGAAATATACTTTCAAGAAAATGTACTAACACCTATTATAATATTTTTATTTAAAAATTCACATTGCCTGAAGTTTAATTTTTTTTATTACTACTTTATTTAAAGTAATAAAAAAGATGTAACTTTATTTTATATATTTCAATGAAGCATTAATGTTCAAACATAACTACATACTAGATCAAATATACTCGTACATGAAGTTTTTTATATATTTTTTTAATGATAATATATTTGTTATTAGAGTAAAACACTTATTTATAATTATATATATATATATATATATATATATATATATATATATATATAGGTTGGCAAATATCTCCCTTCCGTCCTTTTGAATTTCGCAGCTATGTACAAAAAAAAAAACGAAAAAAAAAAAAAAAGGGAAGAGTATGAAACCTACAACCTCATTTTCTTTGAGCATGAAAACAACCTCATCTTGTAAAAAATAACTGAAGAGAGTAAGTAAACCCCGAATAAAAAAATCTTCACCAATCCGCCTGGTCAGCGTGGTGAATATGACCAAATACCAGTAAATGGTAGCATTCATTGAGGCTTTCGTCCAGTAGTGGATTTATATAAGATTTATGATGTGATGTGATGTGATATATATATATATATATATATATATATATATATATATATATATCAGTAGTAGAATTTTCCAATCTACTGTTGGATAAAGGCTTACTCCAAAATTTTTAATTTCTATCGATCCAGTGTCTTCCCGTTTCAGTCTACTTCGACGAATTCGTCATTTCTTTGCCTCATCCATTCATCGGTCTCTTCTTGGGTCTTTTTATATTATTTATCTAGGTTTTCAATCAATAACTTCCTTTGTTTATCAGTGTGTCCTCTTCTTGCTATATGATAGGCCAATTTTCATTTCACACTTTTAATTTTTGCCATAATATCCGTAATTTGTACTCTCTCTGATCCATTTCTATTCTTATTTTTTCATGTAATTCCCAACAAACACTTTTCCACACTTTTCTATGTAGTCCATTCTGATATTGAAGACCAACATATATATATATATATATATTAATATTACACACATAAATGTTACACATATAGTCTTATTTACTTAAAGTAAACAGTCTATATATCATAACTGGAAGTTTGGAAATGAGATATATGTGGTTGTAGGTGATGATTTCATTACAGATCTTCTGAAATATTATAGGAATAGATAAAGAATATATATATAAATTTAATTTTGTACTTCATTAATCATGTTATTTGTATAAACACTATATACATACATACATACATACATATATATATATATATATATATATATATATATATATATATATATATATATTAGAAATATTTAAAAATTCATTATTATTAGAAAATTTTCATTTAATATTTATATTATTTATTAAAATTTACGAATAATAAATTTTACTTTCTAATCTCTTTATTAATCAAATTTATTTATTTTTTTGTTTGAAATTGACAGTTTACACCATATTTCAATTTACTCTGGTATTCTTTAGTTCCATATTATCTTCAATTTTCACAATCTTTATTTTTTCACACACACACACACACACACATATATATATATATATATATATATATATAATTTTATATTAATTTAAAATATATTATAAAAACTACAATTTATAATATTAAATAATTCATATATTATATTAACTCATAAAGCTTAAAATTCAATTTATATTCTTAAACGAATAATTATATTTTTGTAATAAACCTGAAATTAACGCAATCCATTGTTTTATTGATGTAATTCTAGAAATATCAGTTAATTCATTTTCGTATTTTAATATTTCATTGATATTAGTTATTCATTTACTTACACACTGGTATTTTTAACAAAAAAATTATTATTAGATTTTTTTATATAAACCAAAAAATAATTTTGTTTGTCAGAATAAACAACAATATACTGTTAACTAAATGTTCTTGTAATCAAGTAACTCACATTGAGCTGCTGACCAGTATGTAATCAATTGATCTTATTGATTGATTGATTATTATTAATTTTAAGTTACATCAATATATTACACTATTCACATCATTATTTATAATTCAGTTTTGTTTTTTTTTTAGTATATATATATATATATATATATATATATATATATATATTCCTTTTGTAATATTTTCTATTGAAAAAAATCCATATTAAAAGATAAATTGATATATTATATAGTATTTTTTTAAGCGTGATATAAATTTAAATTGATTTTATTTTAAAGTTCTATCACGCCTAAAAAACACCTATATTAGTGAAAAATTGATTTGTATATGAAATCTCATATTATATAGCGTCATCCAAATGTGACGCCTAAATTTGTGTTTTATTAAAAAGAAACATGTGTATAGGATGTTGTATAGAAAAATATATGTGTAGTTTTTTTTTATTCTTTTTAATAAAACACAAATCCAAGCATCACATTTGTATGACTCTATACTTCTTTATTTAAGAATTTGAGCTGTCAATTAATAATTTTATATTTGAGGATCAAATCAACAAAATAATAAGGATTTAAATATTAACAAAACTGTAGTTCCTTAATATAAAAGAAATTTGAACAGAAATAATTAATGTTGTAATTTTATTGTAACAAATAATAATGTGCTTAATTAAGAATATATTTAATACATAATATTTTATGTAATACAATATATATATATATATATATATATATATATATATATATATATATATATATAATTTCTTAAAAACGTGATTATATACTTTTCATAATATTTTTTCTTACTTAATTATTTAACAATTTTAGATTCGAATGTACTAAAATACAGTTTGTTATGATTTTTAGTTGCGTTTGTACCAAAAAAAAATGTATGATTTTATATACGTGAGCATTTCAATAATCAATCAATCAAACCCACTTTATGCATACATATCAAACATTATCGAAATATTTCATAATTGTCTGTTATAGAGCCAATATAAATAAATACGAAAAACTTAATGCGTTTTTTTTAAGAGAATAGAACACATAAGATGATTATATTTTAATATACCGTTAATATTCGCTGGAAATATTCAGTTGTTGATGAAGGAAGCCGACGATAATGGCTTATCGATTCGATATCCGCGCTCGACGCTTGAACTTGTAAACCTTTTGATACTTTCCAGAGATGTTTTTATACAGTGGACATGCGGCGATGTGAAAAAATCCAAATCAATCTAAAAATCGGCTGATTCATCCGCCTGTATTACATCGGTGTCGTGAACAATATTTTTGCAATCACGTACCTCGGGCATAAATAACGTTTAAGTAATTAATGCATCGCATTACGCAGATCGTTCTGTATAGCCGATGCTCGCGTAATTAGCCTCGAGAACTATGATTTTCAAATGGATGTTCAATTAGTTTGACAAATGGTGCTCATCCAGCCGCCTCTCGAATGATTGAATGCCGGTCAGCTGTGGATATTTATTTTGTTATTTTTATTTCGTGCGACGCTGAAAAATCAATTTATATTCGAAGCGTGATTTAAAAGGTCCATTTATCAGCATGTTTTGTGACGTTTATCACAAAAGTAAAAATAAACAGCACAAAACGCACATATTTCAACTCATTTAATAAGGTTCTAAGTAGTATTTTTTCCGTGAATGTAATGTTCTTCTGAGAAATTAGTTTATATATATCACGAAACATGTTGTTGACAATTTTTCGAATTTATTACCACACCGAAATTCTTCACTTTTAATGATATCAGTACGCTCAGATAAAAAGATTTGTTTCATTATTTTTAACTGTAAATAATATAATGTTCTCTCATAAGGAAGTCTTCAATAAATCAAACGAAGATAATAAACAGAAATTAAATAATCGAAGATAAAATTTAATTAGGTATATATATATATATATATATATATATATATATATATATATATATCAACAATTTAATTTACATCGCAAAATAAATTCTACACATGATAAAATATATATTTCTATTTAATTAAGTTTATAAATATATAATATATATATATATATATATATATATATATATATATATATATATATGTATGTATGTATATATAGGGTCGTCCAAAAAAGGCGTCACATTTTCTTTTTATTAAAATACAAACTATTTAGAATTTTTTCAAGCTGTTTTTTTCCATTATTAAATAATTTAAATACACAAAGCAAGAAATAGAATATAAATATTTAAAAGTGTCTATAGAATCAACCAAATAAGACTAAAGGGTTTAGACACATATTTATTTCCTTACTATCATTTTCTATCTTCAATCTCATTTGGGTTTCCTTGTATTTATTCTTAAGAACAAATTTGATATTTTTTTGATTTTAAATTATAATCAATTGACATATTTATTTTTAATTACTTTTTGATGTCAAAGAAACTAATATGTGAATTAAAGTTAAAAATTGTTTGTATATTATACTGTTTTTTATTAATATTTACTATTATGTCACTATTAAAATATTTTGCTAGTACTTTTTATTTCTCTATTATTTTAATACTACTTGAAACTCCTAGGTAACTTAACGAGTGTTAAACTATCTGAAAATTGTAAGAATCTATCACTCATAGTAAAATATATTAAAAACAATTTAACAATGAATATTACAAAAGAAGAACACAAAAAGTGCACAGATAGGAGAATAATTTATTTTAATTTTGAAGTGAATATAACATATATATAAATATATATATATATATATATATATATATATATATATACAGAGAGAGAGAGAGAAATCATATCAGCTTAAATCAGCACACTGTTGAGCGAAAGTCTCATTGAATATTCACAAGTACTTAGTCATACAATGATGACCAAGCAAGTGGCTGAGGATTCTTTTATTCAGGGTTACTTCCTTAGAATATTTATTATATATATATATATATATATATATATATATATGTGTGTGTGTGTGTGTGTGTGTGTGTGTTTGTGTGTGTGTAGATAATAGTATACAAAGAGAATGAAATGGTTTTTAAAATATATATATAGACGTTATAGCAAAAGTAAGAAATGGAAATAGAGCCATCATAGAACAAAACGAGAAGTTTTCTGATAAACAATAAAAATTAATAATTTAGAATTTGTATATATAAATAAGCCCAGGAAAAAGGCCATAGAAAGATCGAATAGAAATTTAAGAAAATTCATCGGATTGGACTGAAAAAGAAAGGCATTGAATTATTCAAAGTAGAAAGATTTAGGAAAAGATTTCATCCTGTAGTAGATAGAAATAAAGTAATGATAATTATGATATATATATCTATTATTAACCAAAAAGTAATAATTTTCATTTGAATAATGGTATCAATTGTATTTTAAAATTTGAAACATAAAAAAATAAAATTTTTTTCAAATTAAAATTGAATTGAATACGTTGCAAGATTTATATTTCAAACTCAGTATTATAAATTAATTTTGAAATTATTTTATCAAAATTCAAAAGTGAAATTGATTTGATACTGTAAATAATTCACTAGTATAAATAAACCACTTATATTAATACCAAAATAATATATAAAAGTGTTGAGTAATTATTGATTGTTCTATTTTTTTGCTAACAAGCTGCGTGTCTATAGCATCATTGTTGAATTGTGGCTTGGCCAATTTTTAAATTCCATGCTTTGATAATGTTGACATGAATATCTTTATTTTTTAAATAAGAATCGCAAAAATGTTTTTGCACATGATCGTTAAAAAAATGAATATAAGCTTAAATATTAACAAAATAAGTACTAATATAAATATTCTTTCGTACAAAATCTTAATTTCTTTTATTGAAATATAATTAAATATAAAATAGTCATATTAATTGCTAATATGACTATTGGATTATAATTTTATATCGTATATTATTTATCTATAACAATAAATTATTAAAGTATCTATTGAAAATCAGTTCTATTACTTTTTTATAAAATTACATTTATATTTTTTTTATTAAGTCATTTATATTAATAAAATATATTTTTTATTTTAAGTAATTATTGAAATACTATTTTAATTTATTAATCGTTGTCGGTGGAATCATTTTTACATTTCTTCTCAACTACTTTTAGTTGTAAAATCATAGTTAAATAATACTAGAGATAATAGGATTGATTAATAAATTATGTATTATCCCAATGATGTACAATAGAAAATGGTTGTGAATAACAGAATTGCATTAAAATAAGTATTAAATTTGGAAATATAATCAACAAATTTACATTCTATATCGTACATATTTTTAATTGCATTGAAGATTTAACTAAATATTAAAATTATTTAATTCAAAAAAATTCGGAATTTCTGACGTAGTGTACAAAACTACGACTGAATATGTGAAAATCTATTAAAAATAAATTCACGTGATCTCATCGACAGATCAGAAAACTACACTAAAGCTACAAAGAATAGTAATAAAAAAATAATTGGCAACAAATAACATAAAACGTTATGCTTGCAGCATAGAAAAATGTTTAATGTCAATACGTTGCACCGAAAAAAAAAACGCTAGATATTTTCATTTTTATGAAGTCGAGAACATTAATAAACACGCTTATATACAAACAAGTATATTCTTTATGTTCTCTGAAACGAATCTAGACGTTCAAATTATGTGTGGCGCAAACGTTTCAGCTTCCGGTCGACAACGAACAAAATAATAAACCATTTAACATTTCAGATGATGGAAACAAACTGAAACATCAGGCCACAATAAATTTCGTTTTAATATAAATATCCATCAATTATTTATTTAAATACGTCGCATGTGATGTGCTCATTCTATACGTATAAAGATATTCTCAGATCATTAGCTTTATATCATTTTTATTTTTTTTTTTGTGCAATATTTTGTCAATAGATTTTATATTTCATCATAATTATTTATTATATGACTACTGTTTGTTTTAAATACGTATTTAAATATATTCTCTATAGTCATTTTTAGTTTTGAATAAAAATCATAAAATAATTTAAAATTAAATCCCTTTCTTTATTTTCATAAAAAAATAAATTTAGAAAAGTCTACAATTTATTAAATTATAAAAAAATATATTATTTAATTTATATATATATATATATATATATATATATATATATATATATATATATATATATGACTTTTATATTTGAATTCATCAAATGACTATTATCAAAACCAAATTAGTACTTTATTAATTATTATATTATAAAGAACGTTAATAAATATCTTTGAAATTCTAAAAAAATAACATTTGTTTAATTGTTCCTTTTGAGAACGTCTAATAAATCGTAAAATCTGAAATTTATATAAGTACTAAGTTTGAAATTGATATCAATTTTTGTATAAAATATTTTCAGTTTAAGAATTTTTACTAGATAACCCATAATTACTTTTTCTATTATTTAACTAATTAGAATAATAGCATGGTAATTAATTATATCACATTTTTCTCCTCATCTAAATATAAAAATAAAAAGTAAAAATTTTCAATTTAATACAATATATTTTTCTCTATACATTCATATATTTATAAATTCATTTAATTTGCATGCATTCAATATATTTTTTAAATATTTTTATTTATTTTCCAAATGATACTCAAGATTTTTGAAAATTTAAACTTTTAAAAACTTTTCAGTTCAAAATAATATTTTGAGTAATTTTTCATAAAAAATCTATTTTTTAAAAAGTAATTCTTCGTCATTATTTCATTAACAGGTTTATAATTTTTTGGCAATCAATATAATTATTTTTTTATTTAGGTAAGAAAATCGGTTTTAATAAGGTACTCAGTTACATGATAATTACAACTGTTAAATTGTATATAATTGATTTATAGCTTATGTGTGAATTATTATATTGGTGTTTTTAACGTGATAGAACTTTACATTAAATCCCTATCAAAAGTTCTATTTAACCTAAAAAATACTCTTATTATGTTTATATATATATATATATATATATATATACATGTGTGTGTATGTATATATATATATATATATATATATATATATATATATATATAAAAAACGATAAAGGTGGTTTTTTGATTAGATAGAATTTATTTCAATTTAAAGTACTGTCACGCTTAAAAACATCCTATATTTTGATTATTTTATATAAACATTTAATAAAAAAGAGATATACATAAAATTATATAGAAACTTAAAGTATATTTTTAAAATCTTCATAGTAAATATTTTATTAAATAATTTACTAAATTTAATACTATATATATATATATATATATATATATATATATATATATATATATATATATATATAGATTAACTTTTACAAATACCATTTTCATGATTATATACATATATATGTACCTATTCTATGATTATTAATAGAATATATATATATATATATATATATATATATATATATATATATATATATATATATGTTAAGCTATAATAAATAAGAAGACGTCCCCAAGTTCTCATACCATCATTAAACTCTAAGTACTCGTTCAATATAATGGACAGCAAGAACATAATATTCGGCCTCGTCATCACTAAATATTAGCGTTACGTAAGACATAATCTTTGTGGACATTGAAGTCTAAAACAAACTCCAATATCTTCATCCTGCTGAACATAAAACTTCCTGCCTGCCAACAATCTTGTCGCCTTCTCGATCCTTCGAGATGATGACATAGATGTTATAGTCAAACCACAACAAAGAAAGCACACATCAGTTTTTAATGAAATATCTATTACACATTTACTATATGTACATACATACATACATACATATATATATATATATATATATATATATATATATATATATAAATGATAAATCACTATTAGTCAAAAAAATATCAATAATTGATAAAGTTTTTTTGATACAAAATGTCATAAAACAGATTTTTTTCTACAAGTTAACATAACCTCAAAGTAGCATTTTTTTATTAGTCTTGTTCATAAGCTTATTAAACAATTATTTTTCATTAAACATTCGTTTTTTTATTAAGTAATTTAATAATGTAGCTTATGGATTATAATAATATCTATAACCATCAAAATACTGATTAGCCAAAAGTGCATAGTAAAAAATTGTTAAACTAATTTAAAGAAACTTGATTACTTTTATTAGTTGATTTTTGTAGAAATAAATGATCCACATAGTGACATTATTTTTGTGATTTTGTTTTATTAAATACTCATATTTTTAAAAAAATATTTTTCAATACTTTGTGAGCCTTTATTATTTTTTATTAATTTAGTAATATATTTATTATGTCATTCATTCCGCTCAATACTATTTGCAATAAAACAATATTTTCTAAGAATTATTCAACATATTCTCTATTCCCTGTATTTTCTTTAATAGATACTTATATTTGGATTTAGGATAAATGATATTTTTGGCATTAACAAACCTTATATCGTATACCGTTTCCAGTTCACATAACCTGATAATGACAGTAGCTCAAAAATTACTTTGCATGCGATTGATTATATATTTAATAATTAATAAAATCAAATTATGGCAAATCATCTTTAATGTTTTTCTTGATACTGTTTTCAACACTATATTATAAGAGACAAATTATTTAATTTTAATCTCAAAAAGATTTAAGTATTGTTCTCTTATTTTATTTTATATAAAAACATCTATAACAATAAATATATACATAGAATAATATTGGGTCATCCAAATGTGATGCCCAGATTTGTGTTTTAATGAAACGAAACAAAAGAAACTATACACGTGTTTCCCTAAACACCACTCTATACACATGTTTATTTTTAATAAAACACAAATCTAAACAGCACATTTTAATGACCCTATATTTAAAACTAAATTCATTAAACAATAATGTACTTAAAAAAATAATCATAAATATTTTAATTAATTTTTTCCATTATATTATATATAAATATGTGTGTGTGTATGTATGTATGTATTTATAATGGAAAATAAAAGTAAAATAAATTTCAATATAATGATATTCTCTGATAAAATGAAATTAATGAATTTAATTATCGAACCCGTACATGCAATATCTTTAATAAACTATTCAAATCCATTCATCCATTAACATAATGTATAGAAATGATTTAATAAATAAATAAAACGATAAACGAAACACGTCACATCATGTAAAGAAAACGATTCGAAATTCATTTCGAATGAACATACTATGCTAGTTGTTCCACTTGTTTGCTAATCCTTTGCAAGTAGCAGCACACATTGACGGATATGGACGCGTCTGGCTGGATGAACGGGAGCTTTTGATGGACATTATGTAAGGTATATAAAAGCCGTTTCCATCAGCGCATTGACTGACTCTATTCGCCCACCACCACCCGTACCTCACCCGAAGTCATCCATCGTCTCTTGTAGTGTTGTAACCGCCGCTTCTGATTCTAAGCTTTTTTGATGACTTCGTGTCATAATAGAGATGACGCGTCTATATAAATACATATATATATATATATATATATATATAATATACATTAACGTTATTAGTAATCTTCGTGTCTTGTGATAAAGACATCGTGTTATATACCATGATGAACATAGTTTGATTGGATTTGTTTTTATTTCAGCGTGATCGTAATGAAAGAGCAAACTTCAATGAGAACGATAAATAATGTGTATTGGAAACGTAGAATTACTAAAATTACTATATATATATATATATATATATATATATATATATATATAATTTATAAATTAAAATATTAATCAAATAATTTCTATATATCATACATTATTTTTCCAATAGTTTAAAAATGTCTGTCTGTTAATAATCATTCAATGTGTATATCACAATTTTCATATTAAAAATGTTTAAATTTTAATTTAAATTATGAAAAAATATAAACTAAATAAATTATCATAATTAAATATTTTTTTTTAATTTTTGAAAGAGATGAATATTTTGTAGTGTGTTCATATTGAATTTAAATATATATTATATGTTTTTATATTACAAAATAATGTATACATACAGAAGGGATGAGGGGTGGGGATTAAGCATGATATAACTTTAAATTAAATCCCTATCAAAAGATCTACCTTACCTAAAAAAAAACACCTCTATCATACTTTCATGTATACATACACACATATGTGTGTGTGTGTATGTATACATATATATATAAATGTTTTTTTAAGTTAGAACTTTCGATAAGGATTTAATTTAAAATTCTATCGTACTTAAAAAACATTCTATTTATATATATATATATATATGTGTGTGTGTGTGTGTGTCCAATTTACAAAGCCTTCATCAAATCGTCACTTACATACAGAGTGCTAATCTAGTCTACGATTTTTAATATCTCCTTATTAAGATTCTAAACCTTGTAGAAAAAGTACTAAGACTTATGCCTCCAATACACCTCCATATCAATTTTATACATGTAGACCAGTATGGAGAACATCAAATACTTCATCACGTAGTCCACCGTTAGTTATTTTACAGCTGCAAACTGCCACAAAAACTCTGTTATCCAAACCATTAATCATGCTTCAACTCTCAACTCTGGGACAACTAAATACAGGGACAGATAATATTTTTACTTGTACCAAATTTTTTTTTGCAAAATACCTACCATATCTCTTCTGTCCAAATATAAAACAAAACGGCACATTGATGACCTGAAACATAGTGGTTTATCCCAATGCAACACAGAACTAAGGATCATAAAATAAATTGGACATTTCAATACCATCAATGCAATTTAATAGTTTATTTTTTATCTAGTTTAGTTGTCTTTGTTTAAGTTAATTGAGTGTAAAATAATGTTACGTTAATTCAGTTCAATTATAAAAACAAATATGTAGATTTTTCTCTCAACATACATTTTCTAACAAAATAAATTTCAATAATTATTGATTTTTAAATTATTTATATATATACTCGTATATATTTATATATGTGTGTGTGTGTGAGTATGTATTTGTGTGTGTATGTATGTGTGTGTGTGGTGTGTATGTATATATATATATATATATATATATATATATATATATTCATCATCATCATCAAACTCTCTTTCTATCCGCTACTGGATGAAGGTCTCTCTCAAAATTTTCCACTTCGACCAATCTAATATATTTTTTCATAACATCTCTAATTTTCGTGCATATATATATATATATATATATATATATATATATATATATATATATATATATATATATAGGGTCATCCAAATGCAACGTCTAGATTTGTATTTTATTAAAAAAATAAACTATACACATGTACACATGTTTATTTCTACATAAAACGTTATTCGATCTCACTAATTTGTAAACAGATCTGAAATACCTATACACATATTTATTTTAAATAAAACCCAAATCTAGGCCTCACATTTGGATGACCTTATATATATATATATATATATATATATATACTCGTATATATATATATATATATATATATATATATATATATATATATATACTCGTATATATATAGTTTATATTTTGCTCTATTGATTTAATACCATTTTGTATCAATTCATATATGCTGTTTTTATTAGTGTTTTTCAATAAATCAATTTATGTTGTTAATATTTTATTTAGACATAGTTTTTCATTGTTTTATTTTGCTATTTGAAATATAATGTTGCTCCGAATGTGAAAATATCTTTTGTGAAGTTTTCTAAAAGTTACCGAAATATCTATAACAAATTTTATAATAAGTACTGTCTATACAGAAGCATTAACATAGTTTTCTAAACGTTTTATTTTTCATAACTTATATACGTTGTTAAACGGAAGAAATATCGGGGGTCGATGGGCAAAGCGAGTAGGGGGTGGATCCCCCTGGTTTATAAAATAATTAATTTTTAATTATGTTTCAAATATTTATTTAAAATTTCTCTTATAAATTGATATATTTTATTATCATATAAAAATATTTGTTTTTTTAATAATTAACAAAAATTAGAAATAATATAATGGTAATTTATTTTATATTTAATGTACATTTCAATTTCCCATTTTTAAAATAATCCAATTAAATCAAACCATCTTTGTAAAAAAATCTCCTTTATATCGAACAAACAGCATAATGTAACACATGTAAATTAAAACGTTATTCGATCTCGTACTAATTTGTAAACAGATCTGAAATACATAGATGTTATACAATTGAGTGCAAATTACTCATTCATACAGAACATCGTCGACGTTCCCATTTTCCTGTACGAAATATCGTCATACACGCGTATCATCACAATCACATTGTGTCGCAGATATTGTCGAGGGAATTCTGTAAAAGTGGTCTGTTCTTGCAACCGGCGCGTATCAAACGGAATAATTCACGACATCGCCACATTGTTCCCCGCGGCAATACCGTCCCGGGGGATGTGGTCCGGGCTTACGCACCGTCGCTTCCGATTCCATCCGACACAATAATACATCTACTTGATCTTAAATCTAACAGTGTGCTTTTTCAGTAGCGTTCAGATTTCAGTCGTGTAAATATAATGGAATTTTTATTTACCAAATATATATACACAATGAAAATGTATGTGTATGTACATATATATATATATATATATATATATATATATATATATATGTGTGTGTGTGTGTGTGTGTGTGTGTGTGTGTGTGTATGAGTGTGTGTGTGTATGAGTGTACATAATTAGATAAGTACAACATTTAATTTTTTAATTAAAAAATATAAGTAATTTTAGTGTAATTATAAAAAATTGTATTTTTATTATTTCTCTTCTCTAATTCTGATTTTTTTTATTAATCCAAATGATCATTAAATATCAATTGACATAAAAATTAAAACCTTTGTTGTTTTTTTTGAAAAATCTTACATTTAGATTTGATAATTAAAGATTATTAAACGAAATATTTATTAACATTAATTTAGACTATGATACCACGAGAAAAATTAAATTAATAAATAAGAGAACATTTTCACTATAATTTTAAACAATAAACATTAAATAATTTTTATGAAATTTTGTTTACTTAAATTAATACGAGTATAGAGTTATAAAGTTTAATTTATTTTTGAAAAATAAATTAATATAATATATATATATATATATATATATATATATATATATATATAATTAAACGTTATATAAGTCGAATGATTAACGTTAAAATTTCCGCCATGACAAAAAATCATTCTGGTACAATTTCAAACAAAATCAATGAACCATCTGAAAGAAAACCGTCAACGGTTCTTTAATATAGCTTGTAATCTCCTTTACAATATTGTAAGCTGCGAGCTATTATTATTTCCATCACCTTCAATGTTCTCATCGACACTAGCTTACGGCTCAATACTTGTTCAATAGCTCAAGATCTGTATAGCTACCGAGATATTATTACTCGGTGGTTCAATAATATACACCGATATCAATCTGTTGAGTCGGCATACAATGTCTCTATTCTATATATATTATTATTTCGGATTTGGCAATTTATTGACGTTCTCGCAGCATGGGATTTAGTAATAATGTGCTGACAAGGTATTGCACTAGTGTTTGATGTTGTATTAAAGAACGAATTTCGTATTTTGTACATTCATTCTGTATTAATATTAGTTTTGTGGTTGAATGGTTTTACAATATATATATATATATATATATATTGATATATATATTATACATATATATATATATATATATATATATATATATATATATATATATATATATATATATATATATATATATATGTGTGTGTGTGTGTGTGTGTATATGTGTATGTGCGTATATAAGTTTTAGAAAGGCCTTCAATCTACAATGGATAAAAAGAAAATGATGAAATTATGATGACGCTGTTGCCGATAAATAATATATATATATATATATATAGGGTTTTCCAATAAACACTTCAGAAGTTTAAATGGAAATAAAACAAAAAATATTTAATTAGTTAGTTATATTTTAATTTTTAAACATATTTTATGGCATTAATGATAGAATATAATTTCACTCATATGAACACCATGACTTGACTTGACATAGTGCATTTGTTTAGTCCAATTTTTAGTTACTCTTTCACATAATTGTGGTCTAATTACATGAATTACACGTTCAATGTTTATTTTTAATGCTTCTGTTGTTTGTGGTTTATCAGAATAAACCAATGATTTCCATAACCTCACAGAAAATAATCTAAAGGAGTTAGATTACATGATCTTAGTTTCCAGTTGATGGGTCAATTTCGTGAAATAAGGGACTCATTAAACTCTTGTTTCAATAAGTCTATTGTTTCAGTAGATGTATTGCACGTAGCTCCGTCCTGTTGAAACTACATATCGTGCAAATAATTTTCAATCATTTTTGAAAAAATATCACTAAACATGGTTCGGTAATGCACCCCATTTACTGTAATGTGATCTCCAGCTTTATTTTAAAAAAACTATGGTCCGATGGCACCACCAGCATGTAATTCACATCAGAGTTACTTTTTGGGGATGCAATGGTCTTTGTTCAATAATTTGTGAATTGATTTCAATCCAAATTATGCAATTTTCTTTATTTAGTGTTGACCATGAGTTTCACGAAGTGCATGATAAGTTTTACGAACCGAACATTAATTTTCATAATAAATTTTTACAATTTCTAAGCGCTGTTGAAGTGTTAAACGATTCATTATAATTTTCTAAACTATATTGAATTAAAATGTTAAAATAAGCTTAAAAAAATTTAAACATGACTACTACCAATTGTTAAAATTCTTATTGGAAAACCCTATATATGTAATCCTCATTGAGGCCATCCAGTATAAAAACATCCAAGAAAAAACTAATAGATAAATGAAACAGAAATGAGAAAATTCATCGGAATAATCTAGAAGAAGAAAGTATTGGATCGGTCGAAGTGAACAATCTTGGTAAAGGTCTTCATCCAACAGTGGATAGAAAAAGAGATTTTTTAAGAAAGTCTTTATTTTGTCTTTCGTGTTCAGTTCGTTTCTTGTATTAGTTTATGTGACTGGAAAATGCATTCCTTCAACAATGATGTGTCCTCTTGATCGTTCTTGTATCTTATGGTTGTTTTTCTTCCGCTCTATGACTTAGGAAAAAAATAAATTGATTTTATCTCTCTCTCTCTCTCTGTATATATATATATATATATATGTATTATCACCTTCATCATTTATCTCTATTAACTTCTGGATGAAGGCCTTTTAAAATTTTCTATTTAGACCAATCCAATACCAGTCCATTCCATTGAATTTCCTTACATAGTGTTTTCCAATACGAATGACAAAACTTTGACAGCTGGTTGTAGATATGTTTGAATTTTTTTTAAGTTCATTTTGATATTTCAACTTAGTATAGTTTGGTAAATTATCATGAAATATTTAACACTTCAACAACGCTGGAAAATTTTGAGAGAGGCCTTTATCCAGCAGTAAGTAGAAAGAAACTGATGATATATATATATAAAAAGATTTTCCAATAATAATGTCAGAACTATGACAGATGGTGGAAGCCATGTTTAAATTTTTTTAAAAACATTTTGACATTTCATCTTAGTATTGTTTGGAAAATTAAAATGAAACGTTTAACACTTAAACAACGCTTAGAAATTGTAAAAATTTCAATAGACATATTGAAACAAAACTTTAATAAGTCCATTATTTCACGAAATAGATCCGTCAATTGGTTACCAAGATCATGTGATCTAACTCCATTGAATTATTTTCTGTGAGGTTGTGTGAAATCATTGGTTTATTCTGATAAACCACAAACAACAGAAACATTAAAAATAAACATTGAACGTTTAATTCAAGAAATTGGATAACAATTATGTAAAAAATTGACTAAAAATTAGACTAAATGAATGCACTATGTCAAACAAAGTCGTGGTGGTCATATACAAGAAATTGTATTTTATTATTAAATCCCATAAAATTTTTCTCAAAAATAAATAAGTAATTTATTAAATACTTTTTGTTTTATTTCTATTTAAACTTCTAAAGCGCTTATTGAAAAAAATCTACATTTCCTTTATCTATAAATGTATTCTTATATAGAACAAATTATAGTAATTATTTAAAATGACATTTATAATAACTGAAATAATGAATGGTCAATTTAAAAGCCATATATATACAAACACACATATCGCATAGAACATCTATCTTGCAACCAATGCAAAAAGCAACCGTATATACTGATTATACGAATCCTCTAATACATGAAGTTTTGTTTTACGTGCTGCCACAGACCGTCTATCAACAGCATCAGTCGTAGATAATTCTCATGGAAAAGCAATTATCACGGGTCGCGGGTGTAATGTCGGTGGGGCCGGCAACTAGAGGGCGCCTCGGAGAACGAGCTGTCAGCGCGACTTGATTAATGGAGAATCTATAGCGGTGGCGGAACCTCTGTCAAACTGTATCTATATCTATGCGTCCGCTGTATTCTCTACTAGGTACGAGATAAGGCAGGAGATATTGAATTGAATCGAACAGTTAGATGCATGCATGTATTTTAAGGTATAACGACGAGGAGAGTCGAATACGACTTTGAATTTTGTATTTGCAACCGAATAGGATACAGAAGAATATTTCGATTGCATTTAAAATAAATTTAAAAACTGGCAAGTTGTTTAGTTCGTGAAATGTGTAACGAACTTTAGATGTATAGGAAATTACTTTTTGAAATGATAATAGAAATTAATATTTCCTTTCAAATTTTTTAACACAACTTTTGCTTAATATTCTTATAAACAAAGTAAACAATAATTAATTATTAAACACTTATTATTATATTATGTTGCCGGAGGTAATAATTTATTTTCGTAGAAGTAAATTAATATTATATATATATATATATATATATATATATATATATATATATTACACTTGCCGTTATTTTTAATTAAACTTTACATCGAACGTAACATTTTTTTAAAGCAAAAAAATAATAATTTTTCTCTCTTACTTTATATGTACGTTCATCTTATCGAAATTCATATTATGATATTGTGTTGGAAGTCTTCGAAGAGACTGGCTGCTGTGCCAACCCCTTGGCGTCTTTGAAGACAAATCACAATTTATTTTCCATGACGACTAAAGCACACTGAATCTCAATAAGTCCTTTTTACGTCGCGGCAAAACTTATATTCATTGAACAGTGGAGCTTTTCAATTTCCATACAGAAAGAAAAGTTCGTTGAATAACTTTTGTAATATACCACCGTAATTCCAGGACGAACACAGTTGCCACTATATACATATATATATACGTTAGCGTAATATTATGATCACTAAGGGTTGTGCAATACATTTTCATATATGTTATTTAGTTTATTATGCAGCACCGATGTGAAACTTTGAATTTATATTTCGAATATAGACAAGTTAAATATGTCAATGGGATACAATCGAAATATTTCATTTTATATAAAAATGTAATCAGAATTTCAAGTTTTAATTGACGTTTATATGTATATATATATATATATATAGATATATATATATATATATATGTGTGTGTGTGTGTGTGTGTGTGTGTGTGTGTTTTTTACAAGTGATAGAATTTTAAATTGAATCCCTACCGAAAGTTTTATCCAACTTAAAAAAACCTTTATGTGCATGTATATATATATATATATATATATATATATATATATATATATATATATATATGTATATATATATAAAGAATGTTTTTTTAAGTTAGATATAACTTTTGATAGGGATTCACTTTATAGTTCTATCGCGCTTAAAAAATACCTAGAGAAAGTAAGAGAAAAATTGTAAATTAAATCCAATGAGAATCAGCAGATATTTTTTAACAAATTATTTAAAAAATCATATCTTTAATGTGTTATTTTATAAAAACTGCGCATAAAAATCATTTTTTATTCTTAAATAATAGTATTCATATATAAAGTATTATTTTTATTTATTCCAGATGATTAAATTTAATATCAAAATAAGGAAAATCTTTTAAATTAATTATTTTCTTCAAATTTTTTTATATTATAGAAAATTCACATGTCAAAAAGACATATTTATTTATTA
>CP092088.1:3317506-3337506 GCA_029203775.1 Neoneuromus ignobilis
AAAATTTCTCTCGTCTATAAGGTTATTTCATTAGCGTATAGAAATATCAATGTTATTATAACCAAAGTAACGGCAGACAGGCGTAACGGCATCGAAGAAGAGGTGTGTCGTTCGTTGTCGCACACAACGATCGCGCGGCCTATTCAAAAAGCGTTAACGTGAATAGAAGCGATATAGAGAATGGGACCTCGCGCTTGCCAATGCCCTTTTGTTCACGGCGTGACGCTAATACGTCAGCGCGCGAAAGATGGATCACCGCGCGACGATTCGAACGCGCGCCATTCGAGAATATTGGCCGAATTTACAGCGTTTATTGTTTCTGACGGCCATCCATCATACAGCTAGTCGGCGACGTACGGATGATGAATATAAAAGGTCGACGGTTCGTGGCCGACATCTGACGTGCTTAATGTAGCGACGTTTAAATTTACACGATCGCAATAATCTATTCGTTATCGAAGTGATAGGATGAGGAGGGAAATTGATTTTCGTACTGGTTTTCTTTGTTCATACACTGTATAGTGAATACGAATTACTATACATCTACATACATGAACACACACACACACGTGTTTATATATAAACATTAAAATAAATTTAGAATATAATTTAAATAGTAACAAATATTTTTTGTTCTTTGATGTAATATGTATATATAGAGAGGGGGAGGGGTGGAAGATATTTTTTTATTACTACTATTTTAACTATTTAAATATAGTATTAAAAATATATACTTTAATTTAAAAATTATTATTTTTAATTGGTTATCCAAATAGTACTCCTAAATTAATGTTTTATTAAAAAGAAGCAAAAGAATCTATACACATGTTTTCCTATATACCACCCCTATACACATGTTTCTTTTTAATAAAACACAAATCTAGGCGCCACATTTGGATGATTCCATACATAATAAAATTCACAAATATTTATATAATATTTAATTCAATTTAATAATAAATTTTATATAAAGTTACTAATCACGTTACTTAAACAAAAAATCTTCTAGAATTTATCAGAGATAGTTTAAGAATTGTTAAGAAAAAATTCCAAATTTTATAGAACTGATTATTTTTCAATAGATAAAAATTCAAATAAAACTGAGGTATCGATATTAGTTAAGAATATTTTGTTCATATTTTTTTTCTTTCAAGTCTTAGATACTTGATGTTTCGAGTATTGATACTCATAACTGCAAAAAATAATTTTTTTACCATTTTACAATCGGATGGTAATCGTAAAGAGGAGAATCATTTTCTATAATTATCTAATAAAATCACTTCAGTCTTATCGAGCAATAAAATTTCAGAGTATTTCCAAAAATAACTTCTATTCTTAAATAATCTAACATTTGACAATACAATCTCTAGTAAAATATCAAGAGATTAGCATGGGAAATAAATAAGTATTTTTCAATATATGAGCTAAATAAAAAAGCAGAATTAGTAAAAATATTGTATTATAGAAACGAAAGAATATAAAATTTACATACATGAACAAACTTGAAAAACTAAATGACAATTAAGGGAGTATTCTAGTCTAGACACACGAATTTTAGGTGTTTTTCGGGCGCTATAAACAAAACCAACAAATTTTACTATCCATTTTTATCGATTATTTATTGACATTTTAAGAGTATAAAAAAGTATTATTAAAAACAAAAAATTCAAAATTGAAAAGGTACAGCCTGGCAAAGTAGGGGCTCGAAAAAAAGGTGTATCCTGGTTGACGTGGTTCTAACCCTTCCGGTCGTGTAAAACAAAAAAAAATTTGAAATTATTGAAAAATAAGGTTGTAGTAGTATCCCCGCATAGGGAAATTAAAAAAAAAATTCGCAAAATGGCGGCAGTGTGAAAAAAGTCATTTTTGCCCTATTTTTTCAACTTTCGGAATTTTTTAAAAATAGTAAAAACAAAATTTTCAAAAAATCCTAGGCAGGGGCAATCATTGTTATATTGAAAAGCTCTGTACCAAATTTCAAGTAAATCGATCCATTCGAACTTGAGATATCACGTCAACCATGTCGAAAAAAGTCGTTTCGAGAAAAACGCGTTAAAAGTTGATTCGTTCCGGCCAGACCGGATTGGTTGGCGCGTCACAAAAATAGCTATAACTCCGAAAATAATTCGAATTTCGAACAATCTTCTTAAGGACATATTCTTAAAGGTCTAAACTTTGAAAATATGTAAAAAAATCGATTTTTTCGAAATTCTAGACTAGAATACCTCCTTAAATTAATAAAATAGATTATTATATAACCAAAAGATGAAAAATATATGAAAAGAAAAAAAGTTACAATTTATATATCGAAACTGCAATTGTGCTGGACAAGGGTTACTACAATTTGTAAACCACGTTTTATGAGGAATACCTGTATATATAAATATATATACAATTTCTATTTTTAAAATTTAGTATTGAAAAACATATACTTAATAAAAAATGAAAAATTTTTTTCTTCATTTTTAATAATTATGTTCTTATCTTTCTATTGAATTTTGATAAAATGCAAAATTAAATTCTAAATTTGCAACTATTTGTTATAAATTCATTTTGTAATATTTTTTTTATAAAAATATTATGTATATATATATATATATACATAATATATATATATATATATATATATATATATATATATATATATATATTATAAGATCATCCAAATGTGACTTCTAGATTCGTGTTTTATTGAAAAGAAACTATACACATGTTTCTTTTAATAAAACACAAACCTAGTCGTCTCATTTAGATGACCCTATATATATATATATATATATATATATATATATATATATAATATATATATATATATATATATATATATATATATATATATATATATATATATATATATATATATAATATATATATATATATATATATATATATATATATATGTATATAACCACATACACACATATACATACACTATCAATGTTATGATTTTTGTGGACATTGTTTTATTTTTGCACTATGTAATTAATAATCAATTGATATCCCTAGTAAAAATTAAAATGAAATTTCTTCTGTAATTTCATCTACCAGTCAATATTTTTTTTAAAATTATTTTTAATTATTTATATAGAAACCTATTTGTACAATATCAATTACACCAGAGTTAATTTACATATATTAAATAAAAAAAAATAAGAATCATAAACATTGTTTTAAAAAAAGATGGCAAACCGAATCCATTTATCGTAAAAAAATTATATATAAACCATTCCCTTTGGGTCGAGAAAAAAGAAAACACATCCTGTTTTGTGATGTAAACACGTGCGGTTAAAGCTGTCCATCACGCTACAGATCCAAGTTTAGGACTCAACCTCCAATACGCAACCCGTTCTCGCATCCCACGCAGATAAAGCTAACAGCTAACCTATCACTCACAGAAACTCGGAAAGAAGAAAAACTTTCGACTTTCTTTTTCTTCTTTTTTTAAAAAAAGAAGTCGATACTTTGTCGGTATTGGCAGCAGTAGGCTGTAAAGACGGGTGGCGGTGGTGGTGGTGCTGGGTAGCGGTTTGAACGAAACGATAGCAGTGCCGCAGCGGATAATGTTGAAGTTGTGTTTTTAGGGTAGGATACTTGACAACAAAATTTATTATATATGTGTGTGCGTATATATATATATATATATATATATATATATATATATATATATATATATATATATATTATAAAGATTCGTCACAAAATCAATAATTATACTTTTCATAATATATATATATATATATATATATATATATATATATATATATGTTCGCATATATAATGCTTTTTATACATTTTGTTTATCAGACTAATACAACGGTATCAAATATTTGTTTGGAAACAATATCATTACTTATTATTTTTATATAGCTTAAAAGTAAATAGTGTTTTACTATAAAAAAACTAATTTCATTACTAATCCAAAATATGTTTATTAATATTATTTATCTTTAAAAACAGACAAAGTTTTCTGTGAATGTACATATACAGAATCATCCAAAAGTGACGCCTAGTTTTGTGTTTTATTAAAAAGAAACTATACATATGTTTCTTTTTAATAAAACACAAAAGTAGGTGACATATTTAGATAAACATATATATATATATAATATATATATATATATATATATATAAATATATATTTATTATATATATATATATATATATATATATATATATAAATATATATATATATATATATATATATATATATATATATTTATATATATATATATATATATGTGTGTGTGTGTGTGTGTGTGTGTGTGTGTGAGTGTATAATTCCATTTTCAATACTCCTTTTATATTTACAAGTATATTTGTCAATTACATATGTATACACTAATTGCTAATTTAATCTAAATAAATTATTCTTCAAACGATGCTATTATCAAAAGTGTATTCAATATTTGTATCAAGAAATATTAACAAATGTTTCTTGTCATTTTCAATTCTTATAAAAATGCATATATATGTATCATCATTGTCATCATTTTTATCATCTCTCTATCCACTATTGAATAAACATCTGTACCAAAATTTTTCACTCTATCGAATAGATATACATATATATATTATATATATATATATATATATATATATATATATATATATATATAATATATATATATATATATATATATATATATATATATATATATAGAGAGAGAGAGAGAGAGAGAAAGATAAAGAAAAAGAAAGTAATGTTAGCAAATTAATTCCCAAAACATATTTAATATTAGATTATTTAAATGTGACACCTAGATTTGTGTTTCTTTATTAACAAAGAAACATGTGTATAGAGTGATGTATAGGGAAACATATGTATATTTTTTTTATTTCTTTTTAATAAAACACAAATCTAAACGTTACATTTCATTGGCCCTATATAACATCGAAACAAATGATAAAACCAAAAAATAGGGCACACAATAAATGCTCTTAATTATATTTATGTCAGGCAACACATAATAATCATATTTAATAATTATTTCTTCAAATGATATATTAACTAATTTTTATTGAAATAATAATTAATCTATTAAAAATCAAAATTTTTATAGATGTTTTCTGCCTTGAAAAATATGATTAATTTTCAATTTCAATTATGCAAATTGTAAGCAGTATCCTTTTTCTATCCACTATTAGATGAATATTTTTCTTAATACTTTCCTAATTCTCTTCTAATCTATTAACTTAAATTTTCTTATATTTCAGTGTCATCTATCCATAGGGTTTCATTAGGCATTTTTATATATCTAAGCTTTCTATAATAATTTATCTTGTCAATAATCTGCCTTATTTTCTTGCTATTAGATTGACATATTATATAGGGTGGCCCAAATGAAACTTAAGGATAATAAATAGTAGTAAAGAAATGTATGTCTCAACCTATCAGTGTAATTTAGACCTCTTTGTACTTATGTATATATATATATATATATATATATATATATATATATATATATATATATATATATATACATATGCATATTTGTATATTTGTATGTATGTATATGTGTGAATAAGTGTGCATATATATGTATATAAATATGTATATAGATAATGAGAACAAAATTTTAATATAATTCTGGATCCCATTTTACATTTCTAGTTACTTAAACAATAATTTCTCTTATCAAACATTGATCTTCTCTTCTTGTTATAAAATCGATCTATTTCCATTTTAAAATTTTTTATTATAATGTTCGAAATTTCCTATTTTTTTCGGTTTCTAACATTAATCTTTTTTGTCTGAAGCTACTTAATTATTCTGTCAGATTCATATCTCACTAATATAAGTAAAAACGAGTAGAATTCGCTGATCAACGCATTTTTTAAAAAAGATAGAGGAATTTTCGACTCATAAGATTTTGTTCCAGTATATGTTTGTATTTCCTCAAATAATCACCTATTATTTTTTAATAGACATTTCGGCAACATACTACAATCAGGGGACAAAATTATAATATCTAATTTTACATATATTCATTAAACACTTCGACTATAAGGTGGCCTAAATGAGATTGAATGTTAGTAAAGGGTAGTAAACAATAGTGTATATATATATATATATATAGTATATATATATATATATATATATATATATATACACGAGGGTCGTTTGATAAGTATGGTAAAAAAGTAAGAAAAATAAATTGAAAAATTTAATTAAATTAAACAATAAGTAAATTTACCATAATTATCAAACGACCGTCGTATATATATATATAATTTTTATGATAAATCATCTACTGTTGAGGTTATTAATTAAATAAAATATCATAATATTAATAAACAAACTTTAGGTATATTTTGTAGTTAAATAAATTTCTCTGCAAAAGGTAACTTCAATTAGTTTCACAATTACTTTTATTTATTTAACTAATTTTTACATTACAGATTGTAAGTAGTTCTCTATAAATTAGTTTAATACTTACTTTCTTATATATAAAATCAATTTACTCAGATTAATTACATTTAAAATTGAATGTTTTAAAATTATTATTTGTTTTGAAACAATGACATATTTACTTTCACACAAACAACTATGATTCCAGCAGCCAACTTATTGAAAAAAGGTTCAGTAATTATTTATTATTCACTATCTTTTTATAAGTTGATGTGCATTTTGATGTCAATGCTATCATCATCAAAGCGTTGTATTTTAATTTTTTTCTACAGTTCCAAAACAAATAATCGCCCTTTCAAAAGATTCCATTCCACACTCTTGTGTTTCAATTTAATTATAAAATTTGAGGAATTGAACTCAGAAAAAATATATTTGTAAATAAAATTTTTATTAATTAAATGACAAAATTTAAATGGTGTTTGTTAAAATATCGTAATTATTAATTATAATTTTTGACTTACAAAAGAATTATTTATCTTATGTTATATCATTTGTTTCTAAAATGAACTGAATTTTAATAGAACACCGCGGTACTTACTTCTAGAAAGGACTTTAAACTTTTCATTTATTGAATTAAGTGAGAAAAAATATTTTTATTAACAATTATATTTAATGAAACTTTAAAGAACAATAACTAAAAAATATGTAATGAAATAAAAATATTTTTTAAAAATAAAATTATTTAAACGAGACTGGAAGATATTATCTTCAGTCCCAGTTTATATTATTTAGTCTCATTTAGACAATCCCATGTATATAATAATTTGAGAAAAAAATTTTTTTCTAATAAACGTTCATGATTGCTTATTAATAATAATTTGAACGAAGATGTCATTAAAATAGAAGCATAACTAAAAAAATATCAATAGATATTTAGTCGCTGCAATAATTCTACTATTTTTCTGAGTATTTAAACAATAGTTAAAGAATTTGATAACAAAAAATACATATTTATATTATAAATTATTTTACGAAAATATATTTTCTAAGAAATGTATCTGGCCAGTGAGAGGCTGCATGGATAATCTAGAATTTTATTGGTCACTAACCGCGAAGTAGTCTTTAGATTTTAAAAAATGCTCTACTATTTAAGAAAAATTATTCATACCAAAAATATTTATAATATTTGCCAAGAAAGAATCGTTACCTAACAATATGCACTATAGACTCGAAAGCATTGGGGTACATTAAATATATATAAAAAATATAAATGAGATGAAATAATAATTTAAATATTAAAAAAATTGTGAACAATTTTTAACTTAAATTTTATATTTATTTTTTTATTAATTTATTATTCTTCGTAAGAAGATCAATCTTTTGAAATATTTTTTACAAGGAACAAAAAATTCTGTAAATGAGACAATGAACGAAAATTAAATAATATTATATTTTGCATGCTGATGTTGATAGAAACATTTTTAATATAAATATTTCAAATTAACACAAATGAATTATCACCCCAAAACCACAATATGTTATAGTGTTTAAAGATCACTAAGTGATCATTAAACACTTTATAACATATTGTGATGTTGGGGGGACAATTTATTTATGTCAAAGTGAATTTACTACATTTTCAAAACAAAGCATAAATATTTAAAATTAAAAAAATAATTAATTCTTTATATAAAAAACTGAAAATGCAATATGAAATCTTTCCCATGCCAAATTATATTATTTCATTGAAATATGTAGGTAATCATTAGTAATTGGTATTTTATTAATATTATTGAAACTCTATGATTATTAAAATTATTAATTTAAATAGAAAAAAATAAATAATTAAAAAAATCATAAAAAATATTTCTTTATGAAACGATAAAAAAAATTGACTATATGTTTTATTTTCAGGTAAGTTTTCAACAACCAAAGAATCCTACCTCATCTGTCGATGTGGAAGTTCTGCAAAGGATGTGAGAGAACTATGGCAGGGGTATGTAGTCACACACGTGTATGTGTGTATGTATATGAATGTGTGTGTGGTGATTCGGTTGGGGTACGGGATGGATTACGTTGTGGCTACACTGGGAGATTGATGACTCCAATTGGAATACCGTGTTAAAGATCTCAATACAAGCATGTGAGTTTGTGATGGCGAGGCTCTAGAGAATGGGTAAAGAGGTGCGGTCGGAGGTAACGTTCAGGTCGAAACTACGCGTACCCTGAATGCGAAAGCAAAAAGTAAATATTGTTTTTGCTACATGTGTAATGTATTATGAAGGATTTTTTGTGCCACAGCTTGAAAGGAAATGACTTTGTGGTTTATCGACTGATATCGTTGCTGTTTTCAAATGTCTATGTTTTCATATATTCTCGAGGAATTTAAATTACGTAAACGTTAACAGATAATGATTACATTTCTTTCATTATTCACATATATATATATATATATATATATATATATATATATATATATATATATATATATATATATATATATATAATATATGTATATATATACATATTTCAATATATTTTATTTTTCTAAATCACTAAAAATTAATGTACTAAATCTACAAAGAAAATAAATACTAATTTACTAATATATTGTATACACACATATACTATATATATATATATATATATATATATATATATATATATATATATATTATTTAATAAAGATTTAAATTTTAAGTGTAATAAAGATTTAAATTGATTATATGTAAATTTCTATCACATTAGAAACACTCTCTCACTATCTCTCTCTCTCTCTCTCTATATATATATATATATATATATATATATATATATATATATATATATATATATATACATATATTTCTATATATATATATATGTATATATATATATAAATCAATCAATCAAGTGATTATCTCTTAAATAGAATAAAAAATAATAATAAAATAAGACTAAGAGAGATAAGTGAACAGAATAAAAATATAAAAAAATAAGCTCGATAAATCGCATATTAAAAATTAGAAACGAGAAGTGGAATTTTTTTAAAAAAAGTTACTAAATATTTTCTGAGAAAATATCTTTTTGTTCTCTTTAAAAATGAAAAATTTTAGGACAAAAAAACTAACAAAATTCTATTAATTGAACATATTTGTAGACAATTCTAAGAAAATACAGAAAACAAGGGCGTGAAATACAAATATAAAAAATAGATATTTGTATTTGAGTATATATATATATATATATATATATACATACATATACACACACACACACATTTATATTATTTTGTGGAATTTTAATATTTTTATATCGAAAAGATCGTAACATTATTAAAAATTATTTTTAATGTTTTGTGTTACTCAATAATTTTGATTTTATTTTTTTGTGTTTCCTGGTGGTTATTTAGAATTTTTAATTTATTTTCGATTTTAAAAATCTAAATTTGTTTTTTGACAATTATGTTCTGATAATGATATATTTTAAAGTTAATACAAATGTTTTATACCTATTATCAACTAATTTTTTTATATTATATTATCCCTTTTGATGTACTATTTGATTTATTAGTAGTTATTGAAATAATGTAAAAATAATATTTTTTTTTTTTACAATTTCTTCGAATGAGTACACACAAATAGTGTTTATAAAATATATTTATAATGATGCTTTTTGAATTTCAGCATCAAATATCTCTCTCTCACTCTCTTTCTCTCTCTCCTTCTCTTTAAATATATATATATATATATATATAAATATATATAAATATATATAAATGGATATTTGTATCTATTTATACACAATTAATTAGATTTATTTATAAGAAAAGATAAATAAATCTTTTCTTATAATTTTTTTATTATAATTCTACTATATTAATTTAAAAGATTTATTTTCACAAAAATAAATTACACCTCACAAAATAGCATTTTAACAAAAATATTCAATAATCACTTATTTGTTAACGTATATTTCAACGACAATTTCATTGTCATAAGAGCGTAGTAGCATAAAATTTATAACAGTATAACCATTTATAATTTTGTGTTTTATTATTGCACTAATCATCAAATAATATTTATTAACTAATTGATTATAAAAGAAAATTATTTTATTTAGATTAAAAGTATATGTAACCCTGATAGAAAAATAGTTCTGTTTTTTAAAAAATCAATTTATTAAAAATAGTTGGGTATTGAATTATACGATTTGAATTGTTTGCCACATGTTGATGATTACTACCACAATAAAAATTAAAAGTTTAAAAATTATATATTATTTAATAAATCTAATTGATTCAAATAGTAAGATATCGATTTATGATTTAAATTGCTTATCATACATTGATGAATATTACTCGTATAAAAATTAAAAGTTTATTAAACAAATATATTAAATTAAATAACATATAATATTGTAATAAATAATACAGACAATTGTAAAATAAAACGAAATGGAAATTTGGATTATAAAATATTTTTGACTTTTCATTTTAAATGTTCTTACTTTCAACGATTTAAAATAAAAACTATTTATAATGCACATATTTTTCTAAACACGTAATTATTTCACCAATAGTGCATATCTGACTTTATATATATAATTATGTACAGTATTCAAGTTTTAATAATACAGTATTTTTAATTAATTATATATTAAAAAAGTATATTTAGAAATATTATATTTGTGTACATGTCTTAAAATTTTCTAATTCAAATTTGTTTTTCTATTTCATTTGAAATGATAAATAAATATTCATATATATGAAAAATAATTGCAAATTGCCATTTTTTCCTAACTTTATAACCGAACATACTTGTTTCTACCATATGTTGAAATAGTTAGCCCCCTGTAGACAAAGTAGTGTATGGCTGGCCAATACAAAGTGAGATCGTGACACCTTAAAGGCCATAAATCACGCGGCGAGTTGCCTCGACCGTTTCTGAACAGTAATTTGTCTACAATCGGTGCGGTCGTCGATAATTATATTAAATTATTCACGGTAGAATCACGGATTACCAAGCGAACGATACATAAATACTCATTTGAAATTCTTACGGCATACTAGTCGAAGCAGAAGCGTTCGTATGGAAGTAATACATTACCTGTGATTGTTAAACCGAATTAATACATAAATAAAACGTGCTCGGAGCGTGTGGAGCTCAAATAGCCGAGAGCCTCTAAGAAATATTATGTACGATTTTATACTACGGGCTCTCTGGAGGCTAATCTAAATATGCAGAAAGTGTACACATTTTATGTTTAATACATAAACGTAAGAGCGTAACGTGGCTTTTAAACAGTTTTTTCGTTGAACTGTTTCTAAAACTATTTACCGGTCGAAGGTTTATTTTATTATTTTTTTTTAATCTAATGTAATAACAATTGATTTTCAAAATAACATAATTAAATGTGAGACATTTATCAGCTGTGTAAAAATATATCATCTAAGTAATATTAATTATTTCAACCGTTTAACAATTTCAAATAGATTCATATTATTAATAAATAAATATTGTTTATTTCAAAATCCTTATAATCTCACAATATATAAAAAATAGTTATATTTTCTAAAAAGAATTGATTGCCATTTGAAAAGGTTGTGTAGATGTCAAAAGGGGACTATAAAAAAAATAACAAGAACCGGATCTTGTCAAAACAGTTTCACAATATTTTTAAAAACTCATTTAAAAGAAGAGAGTTTAGTAATCTAGACATAAAATAGTACACATATGTCTTTCTCAAACATTCTTTCCCTAAAACTTGTATGCTTTATAAACGTATTTAAAACAAAATATAAGTGATTACTTTCAGACCAAACATCCTCTACTGATCTTTTTTTTGTTTAAAAACAGGGGATTTTGGAAATAAAATTTTGTTACTGTTTAAGTAGAATGCTTGTTCAATTATTTTAGTCATTTATTGTGATGTATATGTCAGACTACAGACATTCTTAAAATAGATATTGTATTTTAATTTTTAGTACATACTATCACTAGATAGTAAATGTGCTTATATATATATATATATATATATATATATATAATATGTGTGTGTATATATATTGATATATCGATGTCACAATACTTCACAGTGTTACATCCGATAATTCATCATGAAAATTGGCGATACTCGAAGATATGAATGATCTTTTTAGTCATTAATTTAAATTAATAATGGATATAAAAAGTGTATACAAACGTTTACTAAAAATAGTAACTATCCAATATTATCTGTCCACATATTCCACATAACGGATTTAACCAACGAATCATTAATTTACACTCTTCGACAGGTTGTATTCAAAGTTATGGTTCAGTTGTCTATCAATCTTTTTCAGGGATGTACGAAATAAATCCACACTGAATATATAATATTAAATACAGTTTAGTGGTTTCACAAAATTTCACTTATTTTCCAAAAAATACATAAATGATTTTTCCATTATTAATTTTTTTAGTGATAAATAATTCTCTTGATTTTTTTTATTTTATTGATATATAACGATTAAGTAAATTAATTAACATATGAAATATATAAAAAAAATATTATATATATATATATGTGTGTGTGTGTGTGTGTGCGTTTATACATAGAAATATTTATTGAAAAAAATACTTCTTTTAAAAATTCAATACACTTAACTATCACAAATCCGGTATCGTCGGAATGTGTGAAATGCCAAATTATTTAATTTGCGAAATCACTGGTGATTGAGTTAGTGTATAAAATTTACTCAACAGTGAACCCAAATTTTTTAAAAATAAATTACATCTAAATTACGTATGTAATAAACCTAGAAAATGGGATAATGACCTCGAGTTTGTTTAGCTTTTTGCACTGTCAAAAATAATATTTAAAAAAAAATAATTATAGGACATATGCATGACACTAGTATATAGTGGAAGATTTACTTTAGTATAAAGATAAGAAACACAAAAATGTAACAGATGCAAATTAATTATAATCTGTCATGAACAGATCCCACAAACTATTAAAATTTAAAATATTTTTGACTAAAGTATATGTAAATTTATTTTTTAGAAAAAAATTGATACGAATTTTATACATGAATCATATTGTAAAAAATAATAAATAACATTTCTTCACTTAAACAGAATTCTTAAATACAGACATTGTGTTATACTCGAAAAAAATTTGTCCAAATTAGAGGTGAATCCGAATTACTGATATCAAAGTTAGTAATAATCAAGTAAATATTGTTATAAACTTATCTAAGTGATGAATTTTTAAGCATAAATTGTAAAGAAAAAAAATTAAAAACAAATATTGTTGTTATTAGAAACTCTCAAATTTGTTCGTCTAACCAGGCGTATTATTATTTTGTCTTATCTAGTCTTTCGAACAATGAAAATATATCAAAATACTATTTTCTCTATACCAATTTTCTTGGAAATATTACATCGACATTTTTTTTATTTTTTTTCCTTTGCATTTTTAACTAATATAAAAATAACAACACTAATTTAACCGCTATTCTGAACAGAAGCAATAGTACTGTTTAGTCCACAAAATACTTCATTTCATTCCTACGCTTATATCTAATAGACATTTCATTATTCCCTTATTTAGATACATCATCTAAATATTATAAGATTTTCTGCAAAACATTACTTGTTGAATAATAAAATTTTTTTATAATATTTTAAATAAATATATTACAATTATTATTATTATCATATTATATAATTCGTTAGGAACTCCTTTTTTCAATTAGTTCGATATTTTTAATCAATATAATTAAAATTTATTTACACAAACGAATTATCATCTAATACTAAAAGACATTGAAAAATCATTAAATAATTTATTGTATACTTTCTTTGTTTATAAGCTGATGCGCATTTCGATGGTAATACCATCATCACCAGGCCCTGCGTTAAAAAATCCAGACTAATTCTTGATTATAACCAATAATTTGTTTAAATTTTATAACGCAACGCTCTAATAATGATAAAATTTATTTCTCTTATATGTTTATCAGACTCTATCTCAATTAACTCGTCCTACAACTTCATTTATATAAAAATTAATAAATAAACTGAAAAGCTCTGATATCTGTTACGTAATCCTACAGTTGATGTAATTTTTTGGACCTAAATTAAAGTCCATACTAACACAAAACTCTACAATTATATAAATAATCTACAAAACATTCTGTCGTTCCTATTTTTTTTATTTTTATGCTTATCTATTAATAAAATTAAATATATAGGATCATTCGAATGTAACGCCTAGATTTGTGTTTTATTAAAAAGAAACATGTGTATCGATTCTTTTATTTCTCTTTAATAAAATACAATTCTAGGCATCATATTTAGATTACCCTATAATTTTTCAAAACATAGAAAGCAAATTAAGAATTTTTTTCTGCAATATTTAGTTTATTTTTTTTATAATTAATATACTGTTAATTCTAATATAACATTTTTTAAACTTGTCTGAAATTTACATATTTTTTCTTTTCTAGACCATAGTTAAATTCTATTATATAGTTTTTTGGAAAACATTTTGCTTTTATTATTTAACAAGATAATTTCTATACAATTATCTGCTTCTTTTTTTCTACTTCTTTTTGTACTATAAAGAATATTCTCTTGTCTATAATATGTTCATTATTTCTCTTCAATTGCTTATTTCCGATGTTTTTTGCCATAAGACATACAATTGTTGCTTAATTTTAGTTTGCTTATTTCTACGTCCAAATCTCTTTATATTCAGGTATTGAGATAAATTCGAATTTTTTACACGTTTATTCATACATACACACACACACACACACACATATATATATATGTCTATGAGCTTAAAATATATAATTGTATTGTTTTTATTATTTCTATTTGTCCAACTATGCCTTTGATATGCAATTTTATATATCTGTTCGTTTGTATTGTGGTTCAACTATCAATATATTGTACAATAATCAAAAAGACAACTTTAGAATTGAATCCAGTTATATTTAGTATAATAACGAGAATATAACAAGTTCGTGTAAAACATAAAACCACAATAATAAATATTTTACAAAATGAACTGGACAAAAAGAACGTGCTAACTGATATGAAATCTTACATGGTTCATCTGTTGTTCGTAAATAAATTTCCAGGACGATGAATAATGTACACCCCTATCTCTCTATCAACGTTGTACATCATAAAACAACGTTATGAAAACAACACGCTTGTTCTGTTGTTATATTTGACAGGCGACACATGATTTCTGCCGATACGTCACACGCTAGAATTGATTAACTGTTTCGAACGCGACAGTTCTTTTTTTGGTCTCTCACACATTAGATTTACTCTCATGATACACACGTAAATGTATCGTCCGTTTATAGACATGTTATAATTTTTTACACTATTGTCATTGTGTGATGAACTATAATGATTGCAATAACGGTGTGCATAATAGTTATTATTAATATTCCATAGATGTATTGGCCTATACAAACGGGCTACAACTTTTTGTATGACATGAAATATAATGAGATCTTGATATTGTACTATATTAATTTACTTATTTATTTTTTTGTTGTATAATATAATCTCGAAAATATTTATAAAGAAACAAAATACTTTTTAACTCTTAATCAGATATTAATAAGTCTGTCAAATTATTAATATGTCATATGTGAAAAGAAATTGAATTCAAATACCTACCTTAAATGGATTTCTTATTAACTATAGTATTAAATAAAATACTTATTTTTTTATTATATATATATATATATATATATATATATATATATATTAAATTTTTATATATCATGTTATTTTCTTTTATATAGGTATTATGTATTTATTTACTAAGGAATTAAATATTTACCTTGTATTTTAATAACATTTCTGTTCTAAGATTTCACTAATACATTTAATTTTATTTTCTTATTTACTTTATACTTTTATCAATATTAACTTTCATAAACATGTGTTTCTTAAATCATTTATTAATAAAACATTAACAGTCTTATAATTTTTTAGAAAATTATTTGAAACTTCGAAACCATAGATCGTTAATAATGAATACTTTTTGATATATGTTTATTAATGTCAAATTTAACACATATTTCTTTATAGCAGTGCATTTTGAAAATGCCTTATTCAATAATCATGTTACTCGAAAAGTATTTGATGTACAAATATATATATATATATATATATATTTGTACATACCTATAAATATAAATTCGAAGTGGAAAATTTTGAGAAGCTCTTATCCAGTAGTGAATTGAGAGGGGTTGATAATATATATGTGTTTTTTAAGTATGATAGAACTTTGAATTGAATTCGTATCGAAAGTTCTACTTTACTTAAAAAAACACTCTTCATCATATCTTTATGTAAACATACACACACACATGTATATATATATATATACAGGAATACCTCGCATAGTACGGCTCCGATTAAAACGGTTTCGCTATAATACGGTTTGAAATTACCCCTCCCTACAAAACAATATGCGCATGCGCACATTATATGCATTGCAGTTGCGCAATTCTAGTTTTGTATTTTTTTTCTATTTCTATTAGTTTTCGATTCGTAACTAGAGTAAAGTCGATTTTTTGATAAGTCGATTTTAATTGAAAATGAATTTAAAATGAATGTATAAACCCCTGATTTTGTTTTGTGGATACATACAAACATTTGAATATATTACCCTCGTTTTATTCACTGAAAAACAGGGAAAAAAATTATTCGGAACCAATTAACGTTTTTTGTATTTAGTTAATGTTTCGATTAGTCTGATTTCAAATAGTCCGGCAAATCAGTGGAAACGAATAGTCGTACTATGCGACGTATTCCTGTATATATATATATATATATATATATATTTATTTATAAATATATATATATATATATTTATTTATAAATATATATATATATATATAGATAGAGAGAGAGAGAGAGAGAGAGAGAGAAAGAGAGAAAGAGGTGGGGATATTTTTTTAGATAAGATAGAACTTTCGATAGGTATTCAATTTAAAATTCTATCACGATTAAAAAAACATTCCGTATGTATGTATGTATGAATATAAGTAAGGGGTATGTGTGTGTCCTATGTATGTATGCATGTGTGTATTTGAGAACTATGTATATCTGTAACAACTCATTAATACTAAAGGAACATTAATGGATGCACTGAATAAGGTAATAAAAATGGTATGTATTAGCTGGAAAAAAATACATTATTATATCATAAATTCATTATGAAGTCCAGATATTCGTCTATATTCGAAAAAAAATGTTTTTATCAATGCTTCTTACTTGTTCTTATTTATGGCAATAAAAAATTGATCTTGTATGCTAAAATAATTCAATGGCTTCATAAAATATAAAAAAGAATTGAAAAATGCATTTCAAGAAAAAACTCTGAGATTAAAAGAGAGTTCAATGAATAAAAAATAAAAGAAATAAATAAATTATGAATATTACAACAAAAGTGAGAAATTTTAAATAGTAATTTTCCAGTTATGTAGAAAAAAGATTAGATTATATATGGACAAGAGAAATTATTGATTAAGGACTTAGATATATAAAAACGCCTAGGAAAAATTTCATGAATAGTTGAGATAAAAACATAACAAAATTCTCAGGAATGCACTGAAAAATAAAGATATTAGATCAATCCACATGAAATGATTTAGACTAGAATTTCATCCAGCAATTGATATAAATAGACTGAATATATATATATATATATATATATATATATATATATATATATATATATATATAAGCATTATGTTCGGAATTTCTAAACGACAGCTAAGAACCTGTAAATGGATACGAGGGCAGCCAAAAATGTCCGATATAATAAATAAAATCAATAAAATATGCATGGGTAGGACGTACAACATGAAAAAAGGCGATAAATGGGCAAAAATAATTTAAAATGGTGACCGATAAATAAAAATAGAACAAGAAAGACACTTTTTCAAAAATTAAGGGATGAAATTGTGAAGCATAGTGGAACTAAAGATTGGTTGAGATTAGCCGCGGAAAGGAAACAATGGAAAAATCTTGAAAAAACAATTAAGAAGGATTAATAACATTCAATGAAGCTTTCGTCCAACAGTGGGTTGATATAAGCTTTTATAATGTTAATAATATATATATATATATAATATACACGAGGGTCATTTGATAAATATGGTAAAAAAGTAAGAAAAACTAAATTGAAAAATTTAATTAAATTAAACAATAAATAAATTTACCATACTTATCAAACGACCCTTGTATATATGTGTGTGTTTATATAATATAGCTACATATTCATTTCAACAAGAATTCGAACAACTTCAAAAATAACGTCAGTTAATTGTGTCTGCGTTCAGTTAATAAATTAATATAAACGTGTATATTATAAATCATAAATAACTGGAATGTTGCCCATAAAGCTGATATATTATAAACGTTTTTCAATTTTATCACCACGCGGCCCCACTAATAATTCAACATCATTATCCTGAACGCAATTAATTCAGGTCGAGAATACATACACGTCTGTATGTCCAAAATTACATCAATTATCACAAGAAAAGACGTGTTTGCTCCAACAGTTAACAACAACAAAAAAATAACAACGGACAAATGAAAGCAGCGAGCCGAGACATAACCGCACTGATTTATAAGAAAAACGATTTAATAAATAAATTACGGAGCATTAAATTGTCGCGTGCAGTGGCGTACGTGTCACGGCACTCCAGTTAAAATGTCATGCGATCAAATTAAAAACCCGAAAAGAATGCGCGACAAAAAACGAGACAACAATAAAACGAGCTCATTGCGTCCCCTCTAATTAGATGGATAGATTCAGACTTTTTTGTATCACAACCGCTCGCTTTATAGATGGAAAAGAGAAGCGTACTCTTTAACGTATTGCGGTGTCTGCGCGACATGAATTTTATATTTTGGATAACTGAATCAACTCTAGTTTGATAAATGTCATAGAGTATGATTGCGTGCACAATAAATAATGCCGAGGAAACCGTTATGCTGGAATATCAAAATGTTACTTTATAACGAGAGTTATTTTATTTCGTATGACATTTTAATATTCAATTAGATATGATTTATTCACTTCAACTAGAAGTATCTTAAGAAATCTCTAAAACAAAGAACAAAATATGTAATAAATTTTGTTAAATAATTATTACTCCATAAATTTCGAATTATAAGAAAAATATAATAAATTTTACATTAAAAATAACTAAAAAAATATAAAAAGATTAAATCACACTAATTCTAAAAATTTTATAATAAATTACTTGTTTAATATAAAAAGTGATCTCGAAAATCTAGTCTATATATTTAATTGCCTCTGAAAAACATACTCTGCCTTACAAATTGATTTATGCTTGACTTATAATTCTTATTAGATTATTTTTTTTATTTCAATTTAAGGAAAAACTATATTAAATACTTATATACAAACACTAATCAGATGACTTCGCCCTTTTTTCTTGATATAATATTAGTTATTTCAGAAAAGATTCAATAGGAATTTTCCCAATGGAAAATCTTTTAATAATATCCTGTGTTACATATCTACTTCGCGATAGATATTAGTAATAACTTTCATATAAAGATTAATACATAAGAGATGGCCAAAAGTCATTTTATATATATTTTTTTTTAAA
>CP092088.1:3342506-3435006 GCA_029203775.1 Neoneuromus ignobilis
CTACTGTCTCAATCAATAATCACTTTTCAACTTTTGTCTTCGTTGTTCTAGATATAACTATGTGGATAGTTATAAATCATGTGGAGTGAAATAATTTACTCTATATTAATTATATAGGATAGTGTTATCCAAATGTGACGTCTAAATTTGTATTTTATTAAAAAGAAACATATATATATATATATATATATATATATATATATATATATATATATATAAGATGGTGTACAGGGAAACATGTGTATAGTTTCGTTTTAATAAAATAAAAATCTATGGATAACCCTAAATTTGTAAGAAAAGATTGTAAAAAATGGACAATAAAATACTTAATAATTATGAAATGTCATACAACAATGTTGGAAATTATAAAATGATTTATTAATTACTAGTACAACTTCATAATATTAAAAAAAATATTTTTTTAATTTATAATTAATCCTTCAATTAATCTTATCTTTGAGTAAAATATTTCAAATATCATATTTAATGTTTAAAATATTATATTTTCATATTTAGACATATTACTGAAAAAATATGGCTGAATATAAATAATCAATTTTAAAAGAGGATTTTTAAAGAGAATAAAATGGTAATTATATTATAAACATATATATGATAATATAATATAATATATGTGTATATATATATATATATATATATATATATATATATATATATATATATATATATATATTATTATCAACTTTTTCATCCACTGCTGAAAGATAATCTCTCTTAAAATTTTCACTTTGACTGATCAAATGCCTATATCTACGTATATGTGTGTGTGTGTATATGTATGTATGTATATATATTAATTCTTCTTTAAAACAATATAGAATAAATATAATAATTTTTATTGAAACCTTATTATCAATACACATTTAATAAATCTTTTGATATCTTTACTAATACAATAATTCGTTAATATATCTTTAAGATTCATTTTTACGTATCACCATTAAACACTAGTTCTTTTAAAATGTATTCCTAGGATTTTTCAATTATTTCCTAATCTCATCCAAACCTCAATTCTTATATTTCATAATTTCTTCCTTCCATTTTTGATTAGGTCTCTGTTTGGATTTTTTATCTATTGGTCGCTACTTCATAATGATTTTTATTCATCTGTTATCTTATTTTCTTGCTATATATACTACTCATGTCAATTTCATTAATTTTATTTGTTCTTTTTTTGGTCATATTTAGAAATTCTTAACTTTATCTATCTATGCTTTGTTAGGTTATCAAAAAAATTGTTTTATTTTGCATTCAGTGTCAAAGTTTCTTCATACATACGAAAATTATTATACATTATATTTTTAGTGGGATAAAAAGAGAATGGAAAGAAATGAATACCATATTATATAGAAGAAATCACATATATCTCTATGTGATTAATTATAACTTCAAATAATTTCCCAAAAAAATCACTAATGATATACAAAAAAAGTGCTGTTTATAGTAAAAATCTATGAATAAAATATATACCTAACTCTTTTTAAATTCACATTTACATAAAAAAATACGAATAAATATTTAATCAATAGATACTCACTGAATCCAACAATATGAATATGTACCTACCTATTATTTCAATTGCCAACAAAAGTACCAAAATGGGATTAAAAAATATATAATTCAATTAAAATACAATTCTAACTTTTACAACCTCTCTAGTAACTTTTAAATAGGGCGGATGTTAAATAAAAAATCAAACGGAGGGTTCAGGTTAGTAAAAAGTCAGAAGGGTACGATAATACAATATGTTAAGTGTATATTCTCAGTGATACTTCAATCGATTGTTAATGTACATATTTAACGTAATATGTTGCTTATATATAAAAAATATAAAAAGTATAGGGTTTTCTGAAGAAATGAGCGCTTCTGAAGTTTAAATAGAAATAAAATAAAAAGTATTTAATTAATTAGTTATTTATTTTTTATTTTTATGCATATTTTATGGCATTAATGATGAAATACAATTTCACTCATATAAACACTACGACTTTTTTTGACACAGTGCATTCTTTTAGTCCAATTTTTAGTCGTTCTTTCTCATAATTTTGGTCCAATTTTATGATTTACACATTCAATGTTTATTTTTAATGTATCTTTGTGGTTTATCGGCATAAACTAATTATTTCACATAACCCCACAGTAAAAATCCAATGGAGTTATATCACATGATCTTGATGACCAACAGATGGGTCCATTTCGTGAAATAATGAACTCGTTAAACTTTTATTTCAATAAGTCTATTAAAGTTTTTACAAATTTTAAGCGTTTTTGAAGCGTTAAATGTTTCATGATAATTTTCCAAACTATATTGAGTTGAAATATGAAAAATTGCTTAAAAAATTTAAACATGGCTGCCATTAACTCTAAAAGTTCTGGCATTCTTATTGGAAAACCCTTTTGTTTAAATTATATATAATACAAATTAAAAAAATATTACATAAAATAAATTTTCAAATATACTCAATTTATTTATAATTCTTAGGTTATTTATCGTATAATTTAATAAGTAAATAATAATAATAGAGAATTTATTTAAGAAAAACAATTTAAAATCGGTACCACACAACTACAGTTGCTCAATTCCTGTTCGTTGAATGTAATGGTCGAATGGGGGTGCGCGTTAAGTCAAGTAGTGAACCACCGCTTGTAATCAAATCAAACACAATGCAACGATGGAGTGGGCTTCGTAGTGCTCGTGTGCCACTACAAGTATGCATTTCTGAAATTATAAAGCCGAAAATAAAACCAATTATACTTTTTTTATTCCTGGCCAGTATAGAGTGCATTTTTCTGATATGATATGAAATTTTCAAATCGTTAAATTCAGTTTTATAATATCAATTAAGCTGCATTTTTTGTACTGCACAAGCCATTAAATTTTTCTACAAAAATAAAATTGTATATATATATATATATATATATATATATATATATAAATAAATAAATAAATAAATATGTGTATATATCAAATATTTATTTATTACTTATTCTATATTTTAAAAATTTAGATGATTTTATTTTTTTAAGATCATTTGTTAACATATAACCAAAATATTAATGTTATTGTTATTTTTAAATATTTGATTTTATTAATTTGAGAATTTATTGTCTACTAATGTTTTTTATTAAAAAAATTTCGCTCTCTATCTTTATCTCCCATTTTATATATATAAATGTAAATAGGGTTTTCCAATGAGAATGTTAGAATTTTGGCAACTAGTATCAGCCATGTTTGATTTTTTAAGTAAATTTTGACATTTCAACTCAGTATAGTTTGGCAGATTATCATGGATCGTTTAATATTTCAACAACGCTTAGAAATTGTAAAAACTTAAAACTTGTAAAACTTATTAAAATAAAAGTTTAATAAGTCCATTATTTCACGAAATGGACCCATCAATTGGCCACCAAGATCATGTGATTTAATTACATTGGATTATTTTCTGTGGAGTTATGTGAAATAATTGGTTTATGCTGGTAAACAACAAACAACAGAAGAATAAAAAATTAAAAATTGAACTTGTAATTTAAAAAATTGGACCACAATTATGTAAAAAAGTGACTAAAAATTGGACTAAACGAATGCACTATGTCAAGTGAAATTATGTTCTATTATTAATTCCATAAGCTTAAAAAAACTACTTAATTAAATACTACTTGTTTTTTTCCATTTAAATTTCTGAAGCGCTTATGGGAAAACCCTATATAAAGCATATTTTACATAAATTTTAAAATATGATACATAATTAAATATGAATGGATGCATTTTATCTACCGTTATATCGAGTAACGTAAATGAGACTAAAGAATTTAAATATACATTCATTTCATACTATCAGTTACAATCCTTCAGTCTCATTTGAGTCATTCTAGAGTTTATTTGTATCTCATATACATATGAATTAAAATGTATTATTAAACTACCGAAGTATTTTTAGTATGTCTTCATGCCCATTGTTTTAAACTGATTTATTTAATAAAAATATATAGGGTCATCTGAATATCACGTCTAAATTTGCGTTTTATTAAAAAGGAACAAAAAAAACTATACACATATTTCCCTATACACATGTTTATTTTTAATAAAACACAAATCTAGGTATCAAATTTGAATGACCCTATACAACAAGTATGATATTTAGTTTCATATATTTATAAAATTCTCTTTAAATATTGCAGTTATTTTTAATACTTGCATTGTCTTTTTTGTTTAAATAGATTCAAAAATTCCTGTTTATTAAATTCATATTAATCATTTATATAAATTGAATTACTTCTCACATCAAAATATTTTTATTTAATAAAATATATGTTTATCTTAATTAATTTTAATATTTTCTTTTTTGTTTCAGGTGAGTGTTCAAATAATAGGATTTAACATCAATAACCGTATGTAATTTAATTTATCTTATACATATAATTTTTACTTAAATTGCATTTTTTAAAAAAATATTCAATTCATAAAGCTAGTTTTTTGAAACCTATTAATTTTAATAATTCTATTTTTAATACAAGTATTTTCTAAAATACTTAAAAAATATGTTAATAAGTAATTACAGTTTATTTTCTAAACGTCAATTACTTTCATTAATGTACTTTTCATCAATTTTTCAATTTCTTATATATATATATATATATATATATATATATATATATATATATACAGCCGTCCCTCAATTTACGCGGAGTATCCGTTCCACGTGGATTTGTTTTACGTGAATGAAAATCGCGTAAATTGAGTCGTTAGTACAATCGAAAAAATATTGGGAATAAAAGCTAGTAAAGTTGTAAAAACACATATTTATTTCACATAGCTTAACAAAGAAATAATAACATTTTAGAAAACAAAAGTAGATAAATTTTATTCGATGTCATTATCGCTACTGTAATTCAAAACAATCAACCTTTTATATATTTATATCGTGCTTTTATACGTTCAAGTAAGAATTTGCGTCACTCTGATATATAATAAATCCCATGAAAAATTATATAAAATGAAATCTGTCTGATCGCGTATAAAAAGTACCGCGTAAATTAATACCGCGTAAATAGAGGTATAATTTACCGCATAAAAAAAACTCGCGTAAAAAAATTCCCGCATAAATTGAGGGACGAGTGTATATATATATAATGAGATACTAGTATATAATTTATAATAGTATATAAATTTCTTGTAAAATGTTCGTAAAACTGCAACAAAAAATAATAATAAATAACAAATTATAATTACCGATGGCATCGACCTTCAAACAATATTCTCCAAGCAAAAACCTTGAAAATGCTCTGTACATGCACACTGTCTAAAAATAATTCAGCGTCGTTCCATAGTTCACCTTTTTGCCACGGATGTACCATCTGCCCTGGCATCCATCGGCCTCTGCTCAACGATGCTGTACAGGAAGCCGATTGTCAGCAAGAGCGCTTTGAAGTCGTGACTTTCTGACTAATTAACTTTAATTCTTTATTGTGATCGAGCGGAGAATCAAATCGAGATTACGTTCAAAAGGCAACAGGGCTACTTAACCACTGACTGATTTATGGCGAATTGTTTTACAAAGAGAATTGGCTCCGAGATAAAACGATTTATAAAGCGGAGACGCTCCTGAAAGAAATTAACGTTTGACTTTTTAATTTCTCATTATTTTCTGCAATTTGCAATTTAACGAACGTTTGATGCTGAGTTAATTAAAAAAATATATATGTTCGGAATTTATTCTACGATAATTATATATTATTGCAATATCTCGTTTCGTTAATAAGTCGATATACCCAATTAATTAATTAAACGTTTGTGTCCTACTTTATATTGCGTGGCTAGTTAGAACTGTCGACATCGATTTCGAATTCCTTTATTTAATTCTTTTTTTTATTTATACAAAGGTTTTTTTCAAAACCAAACTTTTACTAACAAACTCATATCACGATTTATGAAATCAAGTATATATTATTTTCAATTTAGTATTAATAAATATTACTCATACAAATATACTGAAATTATACACACACATATATATATATATATATTCAAAAAATCTACTATATAATATATTACGATTTTTGCTATTAATTAAACGATTATTTAAAATGAATATGAAAATAAATATAAAAATTTAATGACATTTTTTCATCTCTCTCTCAGTATTATTATTATTTTCATCTCATTTTATTTTACAATTTATGACTATTTTTATATAAAATACTTAAATATTAGGTATTATAAGAAATTAAGAATCGATAAACGTTTTAAAAATCGTTGATATAAAATTCATATTTTATAACCTTTTTTAAATTATTTATTTAATAATTCTATACTTTTAAAAAACTACCACATATTTTTAATATCATTATAATTTATAAATTCGCTATTTTACTATCAAATTTTTCAGTGCATATATGATATATACTTGTATATGTTTAATTTTTATACAGAATTCAATCTTTGACCATTAAAGTTATTTTTAATTGAGGCATTACCAGAAATAATATATAAATTTCTTTAATATTTATTACTTAAAATATTTTAATATCAAAATATTAAAAATGTACTTAAATTTTCCAAATAATAATTTATATTATATAGTGACAGTTTTATTGACAGTTATAAAATTATTTCTCAAATATTTCAGTGTTAAGAACAATTAAAATAATTAATTTATTATCTATAAATTTAAAAGGAAAACAATTTTTTATATAATTATTTTTATCAAAAATATTTAAACATAATTTAAATTGCCATCAGGTTTAAGTATTATACTAGTTTTTTAACGATGAAGGCATGACTATCAAAATTTGTGTCACCAAATAAAATAAACTATAAGTAATTATTGAGTATAAAAAATATAACGGTACTAGAAGAATTTTTTTTTAATTATAGAATTTCTTAGCTAAAAATATTCTACAGATTTTACGGAACATTCAGGATAATATTTAAAATAAATATTTAACAAATGTTCAAATTTAGAAATAATTATGGAATAAATTTAAAAAATTATATATACTCGTATATATATAAAGTTTTATCCAAATGTGACACATAGTTTTGTGTTTTATAAAAAGAAATATGTTTATAGGGTGGGGTGTAGGGAAACATGTGTATAGTTTCTTTCTAATAAAAAAACAACTCTAGGCGTCACATTTAGATGACCCTGTATATATATATATATATATATATATATATATATATATATATATATATATATATCAACAGCATTAGTCTCTTTCTATCCATTGATGGATGAAAACCTCTCCCAAAATTTTCAATTTCTACTGATAATGCCTTTCTCTTTCAGTCGATTCCAAAAATTTTCTTATATCTTTGTTCGATCCATCTATGGATCTATTCTTAGACCTTCTTATGTATCTAAATTCTAATCAATAACTTCCTTTATCCATCAGGATTACTCTCTTCTTGCTATATGGCTAATTCACTACAAATTTAATCTTATTTTTCAGTATCCATAACTTTTAGTTTATTTCTGATTTATTTATTTCTCTTTCATTCTTTTCATGTTTTCCCTAACATATATCTTTCCATGTTTTTTTGTATTGTCTAAAGCCGCTGAATTTTTTTGGCATTTAAGATTCTTGTTTACCTCCAATAGGTGAAAATGGATTAGATGCATTTGTCAAAAATTATTCTTTTAAATAAAAAAGGAAAAATATGACTTATAGTATACGAATTTCTTCTAAACTGGTACAAATCCATTCTTACTCTCCTGTTTACTTCATCTATAAATATTCATTTAGTGATAATAAATTATCTATGATATAAATACTTTTAGGTTATTTCTAATTCTCTTCCTTTTAGTCAGATTCTTTTTTGGTTTGGAAATTCATTAAACATTAATTTTATCTCATTGTGGTTTATTATAAAATATATATTTATTAAATCTTTGTATTGTATATAATGTTTTAATATTTAATTGAAAAATAAATTTATATCATAATTTAACCGTTGTACGGCCACATACTTTGAAAATATTAATTTCATCAAATAAAGATATTAGCATTGAAACATTTATCTTCTAAAGTAAGTTGGAAAATATAAGGTCATCCAAATGTAACATCTATATTTGTGGGGTTATGTAAAATCATTGGCTTATGTTGATAAATCACAAACAACAGAAGCATTAAGGAATAAGTATTGAAAGTGTAATTCATAAAATTATACCACAATTATGTGAAAAAGTGACAAAAAATTGGACTAAACGAACGCACTATGTCAAACGAAGTAGTGGTGGTTATTTTAGTGAAATTGTGTTCCATCATTAACCAGTTGCGCTAGAATGACGTGCTGTGCACGTCGACTGCTATCTGTACCAAATGCTGATATGACGTGCATAGCACGTCGTGTGATCTTTGCTAAGTATAACATCGGAGTTCAATTAGCAAATGTCACACTTCTGTTTTGAAGGCATACTAGTGCGTTTTTGTAGAACTTCATTAATTTTACATATTTTCATTGAATAATAATCAAATAACTACTAAACATAATAATTTTTTTTTATTATAAAAAACTATTTTATCAAAGAACTATTTTATTCTGATAATAGCGCATCAGAAAATGTAGTACTGGATTTATGTAGACCTTTAGTTGATTTTGGACACACCCTCTTTTTAGATAACTGGTATTCGTTACCAAAACTGTATCGTAAATTACATTTGTAAAAAATTAATACTATCGGAACAGTCAGATCTAATAGAAAGAATATGCCAAAAGATTTCGCAGCGACAAAATTAAAAAGATTTGAAGTTTTTTCTAGATCTTGCAATGGTATCTTAGGTGTAAAATGGAAAGACAAAAAAGATATATATTTACTTTCTTCAAAACATTCCAAAACAGAAATGATTACAACAAAAAAGAAAAAAATTAGAAATTATACCGACTAAAATTGAAACATTACAAAACCTAATATAGTTTTAGATTATAATGATGGTATGGGTGAAGTAGACTTGCAAGAAAGCTATTTATCATCTTTTCCTTTAATGAAAAAAATTACAAAAAGTTACAGAAAAATATTCTTTTATCTAATGAATATGGAATTTTTTAATACCTCTATTCCATTTGGTAAAATAACAAACGTACCAAAACCCAAGAAATACTCCTTTTCAAAAATTATTAATAAATTTGTTAATCAATTTGAGAGTTTTACTATAATGTTAATGTGTGTGTGTATCTAAAACTTTATAAAAAAATGATTCCAAATACCAACTCGCTGCGAATTGCTTTGGACGGATTTGCCACGCATTCATGTTAATTAATTGCCAGCGCAACTGGTTAATGCCATAGAATATGCTTAAGAATATAAAAAAATAACTAATTAATTAAGCACTTTTTGTTTTATATCCATTTAAAATTCTAAAACGCTTATTGGAAAATCATATACATACACACACACATACATTTATATATATATATATATATATATATATATATATATATATGTATGTATGTATATATATTATATTTCTAAAATAAACGCAATATATGAATGAAAGTATTTTGTAATATTGTTAAAAATGAATTCGTAATTTACTGTTCAAACAGAGTAATCTAGTATTCAATTAAAATATCATTTTAGATAGCATACAAGATGATGACATCTTTGTCGAACAACGATCAACTTTTAATAAATTCGTAGCTTGTCTTTGTAAGAACACGATCCGCTCCTTGTAATCGCAGCAACGGTAGATCCTTTACAATTGTTATTAAAAGTATAAAAGGACTGAAATCACAGTACTGTGAGGCTTTAGATCGTCTACAGGGGACGTGGAGATTAAACGTATTATTACTGTGACGACATGCTACATCGTATAAACGATTCAGCGTGTCTGTTCAAATTTAAATTGAAACGACGAGACAATTGGAGGATTTTCAATTCACACAGATGCCGGGAGCCAGTCCAATTCCCTTGACTCTATTCTATGACACGTTTTTACTACTACTATAGACACATTGCATCGTTCGCTGTTGTTTTTTAATACGTATTCTTTATTTTGTTTATAATCTACGATTAAAATATTTTCCATTCAAAATATTTCACTCTGTTTTATGAATTATTCGTTTTTTGTAACATGAATGAATACTATTTACTGTTCAACAGAAATTTATAACCTTACAGTAATAGAGAATTATTATTCTCTTTTTTTATAATATAAATTAATTTTATTTTCATTTACATTTGTATTCATATCACATTTATTATTTTGAATTTTTATTCTCAATCCATTTTAAATTTATCCTATTATACAATTGATTTATTTTTTTACATTAAGATTCTTATTTCGATTATCTATTATCAAATAACTATATTCTGTTAATAACATTTTATTAATAATAAAACTAAACACAACACTTACAATTTAATTGAAGACGGTTTTCCAATAAGCGTTTAAAAAATTTAAATGGAAATAAAACAAAAAGTATTTAATTAATAAATTTTTTTAAGCATATTCTATGACATTAGTGATGGAATACAATTTCACTCATACGACCACCATGACTTCGTTTGACATAGTGCATTCGTTTAGTCCAATTATTAATCACTCTCACATAATTATGGTCTAATTTCATGAATTTATATTCAGTTCAATATTTATTTTTAATGCTTCTGTTGTTTGTGGTTTATCAGCGTAAACCAATGATTTCACTTAATCTTACAGAAAATAATCCAATGGAGTTAGATTACATGATCTTGGTAGCCAATTGATGGGTCGATTTTGTGAAATAATCGACTCATTAAACTCTTGATTCAATAAGTTTATTGACGTTTTTACTATTTCTAAGTATTGTTGAAGTATTAAACGTGCTATAATAATTTTCCTATCTATATTGAGTTGAAATGTCAGATTGAGCTTAAAAAAATTCATTCATGGCTGCCACCAGTTGTCGAAATTCTAACATTCTTATTGAAAAACCTTATATAATAGTGCGTTTTAAAATAAAGCAACACAAATGTTATTAATCAAGATAAAAAAATGATACACAAAAAATGTTTTTTAAAAAAATAAAAAATACTAATACCACAATATTTTAAAAGTTAATCAATTATAATTTGTTTAAAATGATCTATATTTTAATGAACATGCCATCATTATAAACATATATTTTAAAGTGTGTTGCAAATATTTCTTTCTATAAATATACATTATTTTCGTTTGATTAAATTTTTATTTAATTTTACTTTTTATTTCAATTCCTTGACACAATAGTTTTGTTCGCTATTTTTTGTAATTTCATTTTGATGATTAAAAATTTTAGTATAGAAAATTTTAAACAATCAGTCTATGGCTTGTTCATACTAACACAATACACTTACTAAATTTGAAAATAGCTTAACATTAAATTATTCATTTTTGATCACGCAGGTATTATATGACAAGTAATTTGATTTTGCATTTTTTTTTATTTTAATCAATTAAAAGTACATGAAATAATTTGCAGGTAATTGATAATTTCTGACTTTTATGTTAATATATATATATATATATATATATATATATATATATATATATATATATACATATATACATATACATATATATATATATATATATATATATATATATATATATATATATATATATATATATATATATATATATATATATATATATATATATAGATAGATATATATATACGAGTATATAAGTATATTTTTTCTTAACTCAAAAAACTTTTAATATAATTAAAATATATAAATTGACCTTAATTTTTGGTAAAAATTTGAAAGTAATGATCAATAATTATATATTTTTGAGTTGTATAAATATATATATATATATATTTATATGTATATAGGTATATGTATGTGTGTGTATGCGTATACCTGTGTAATTTTCTTTTTTCCATTACTAAATGAAGGTTTCTTCCAAAATATTTTACTTCAAGTAATTCATTGCCTTTCTCTTCTGTTCCACATCGATGAATTATCTTATATTTATATCTCATTTTTCCATATGTTTTTTTTAGACATATATATATATATATATATATATATATATATAAATATAGATTTGATGAAAAGAAAATTTTATATAGCTCGAAGTACTATGATTTTTTCTAGTAATACCAATCTTATTCTATAAGTTATTATTTCAATTTTTGAAAAATTTTATGGACGTATTAAAAAGTAATTTAAAATTATTTTTATATTTTTTGATCATTTATAGTTATTTCAAGCATAATGATAGTTATTTGTGTAATGACTTTTTATTTGTTGAGATCTATCACTATTTATTTTTATTACCATTTTATCATTTTAACATAAAGTTACTAAAATTGAAAATCTAAACTAATAGAATTATTAAATAATAACTAGTTCAAAAAAAATATCATCATCTATATTACACCTATTTATTTTAACAAATTAACTCTTTTTATTTATTACAGTTATAAGTTTTTGTTGTCAATATTTTAAAAAAATTAAAAATAATTGTACATTATTGTCGTATAATTTAACATTTTTTCAGTACAAGTTAAACTTTATTTTTTAATTTGTGAATAATGAGAATTGTTTTAAAGTAATAAATAAAAAAAATCTTCATAATAAAATTAAAATCTTCATGAAATTCAATCGTGCAAAAAATATTTTATATATTTTTTATACTACTAATATGCATGTTGTCACATTTAAGTAGACTTATTTTTAATTTCAACTCGTTTTCCTTTGATACAATATCCCGTGTTTGTCGTTGACTGTTAATGCTTTCACACATTAATCATAAGTTGACACTTGTCTGTCACTTAAGATTGTTTATATAGAAAGTTGTATGTATATACAAAGTCGATTATCTTTTATATATTATAAGAATATATATATATATATATATATATATATATATATATATATATATATATATATATATATATGCGAGTGTATATATGTATATAATACACTTTTCAAATAATTTATTCTATTATCAATATACAAAAATTGAAAATATTCAATTAGTTCTTGTTAAGAATTTTAAAAAATTACCTCTTCTAAAATATACCATTATTAGAACACATTATGGGTTCATTCATCATTTCATTCACGTAGAGTTAGTAAATAAATAGTATCCGAAATGTCAAATAAATAATTTAGAAAGAATCACGATGAATAATTAAATATTTCGTCGTGTTGCAGGCCGACTACTATTAATAAATGACAACTTGGTTTATACTGTAAAAATAAATGAACACCAATGTAAATATAAAACCCCCACACATAACAAAGACTATATCCTTGTCTTTTGTCTAGAAATAAATTCGGAAAATCCTATATTTCATTCGCTGCCACATATTTCTCCGAAACAGAAAAAAACAACGTATATCTGGCAATTGTAATGCATTGAAGCCGAAAAAATAAACTAACAAAGTATCATCACGAGCAAACCTAAGATTTCATTGTAATTTTACTCATACGCAGACTTTGTAAAGGAAGTTCACTTGAAGTTGGTGATATACATTTTAGTTTTGAACCGTTTTAATTAATGGTTCTTTAGATAATTCTTCTAGTAACATAAATTAATTTCTAATTTTATATATACATATATAAATATATATGTATATATATATATATATATATATATATATATATATATATATATATATATATTCCCTGTCGAGCATAACTGATGGCACACATGGTTAACATAAGCAATTTATTGATATTATTTAATGAAGTCGTTAAATTAAAAAAAATATTTATTTGAAAATAAATATAAAATTCATCAAATTTATTTATTATATAATATTCATTATATTTATTTTCAATTAAATATTTTTTTTAATTTAACGACTTCATTGAATTATATCAGTAAATTGCTAATGTTACCCATGTGTGCCATGACTTATGCTCGACAGTGTATATATAAATAAATATAAATGCCAATATATTTAAGAGTACTTTATCAAAAATTTATGAAAAAATAAAACAATGAATTATTCCATGTGAAAAATGGCTAATGGAATTTTTATTCGCTAGTGATTAAAACAGATTAAAAATGATTTTCACATAATTACATAAAAAATATATATTTTTGAAAATGTATGTACTATAATTATATGTTTATATACATACATTTACATGTATGTATAATTCATTATATATATATATATATACATATATATATATATATATAGAGAGAGAGAGAGATAAAATCTAAATTGTTAAATTAATATCCTTTTTATCCAATAAACAAGACTACCTAGAATATTTCTAAAAATATAAATTTAATATATAAACATTTAAATTTTTATAATACGAATATATATGATTTTTTTTTATTTATTAGTATTTAAATTACATAAAGGTAAATACTAATCTACTCTATTAGCAAATAACTTGATAATAGCATCAAAGTTCGTAATATAACTATTAAAATAAATTATACAAATAATTAAAATCATAGTCCATATAACATATTTTAATACAAAAATCAAATTGTTTTCCTAAACACATCAAAATATTTTTACTGAATTCATATTTCTTAATATATATTATTTTTTTCAAATTTGATCAATTTTTTTATACTTATTATAAACATACATACATATATATATATATATATATATATATATATATATATATATATATATATATATATATATATATACATATATACGTGAACACATATATAGAGTCATCCAAATATAACACCTAGATGTGTGTTTAATTGTGTTAATAAGAACCAAACGAAACTATACATATGTTTCTTTTTAATAAAATACAAATCTAGGCGTCACATTTGTATGACCTTATATTAGGTTGGCAAGTATCTCCCTTCCGCTTTTTTTTTTTTGTACATAGCTGCGAAATTCAAAAGACCAGAAGGCGGAAGGGAGATATTTGCCAACCTAATATATTAATGAAATTAAATTTACATTTCTAAGAGCAGCTTCTTTCTGTATAAGGGTAGTTAAATATCTATCACAAATCTTTCCACGTCCAATAATCTATGCGTTTTTTTCTACTCCACACTAACGAATTTTAATACAGATGAGGCACTTGCATTCAGTATTTGTAATAATGACTTATTGTGCACTTTATTCACATAAAAGCTTGTATAATTTTTTTAATTTTTAAAATGCAGTTCTTTATCAATGATTTCATGGCTATCAGCATGTGCATCAGCTTTTAAACAAATAATTATTAGACCTTTAGAAAAGTTTGTGTTATTGACGGTGAGTAATTCACCTGTGTTAAAGAGAATTTTGGATAATATCTAAATAAATATTTATAAATAATTTTTAATTCTGCTCTATCTATCCATAAGCCATTTCTTGAGATTTTTTTATATCTCTGGTTCCATATTAATAATTTATTTTGTCCATTTGTTGTCTCTTCTTCTTATTATATTTATAATTCATTTTCGTTTTTATCCTTTCAGTCCTAGATATTTATATATATATATATATATATATATATATATATATTTGAAATAGTATATATGGTCATAAAAAAAATAATTGGATTCAGAACAAAACCAAATTTGAAGACGTTTTAATAAAAGTAAAGAGTTCGAACTTGAAATGAGTCGATTATGTAGAAAAAATAGAAATCTAAGGATGGGTAAATATTTATTTAGTATACAGAAATATAAAAAGGTCCAGAGGTTACTTATGGATAGTTATGATTGAAATATAAGAAATTCTTTCATGTTAATAAAAAAATGTATTTTATCGTTGTAAATGGAAATATTTGAGAGAAAGCATTGACCGACAGTGGATGTAATAGGACTAATGATGATTTTGACATATTATTCTTTGTAAAAATTCAACTTATTTAAAATACATCTCGTATCATAACTTTTATTGTTAAAATAGAGAGAAAACATATTTTAGCACCATTGAAAACATTTCAAATATATATTCAATTATATTTAAAGAGTTTTAAAGTACATCATTTACAATATTCAATATATTTATAATATATTGCTAATTTAATTATAATATATATTTAATTATAATATATGGCTGTAATATACTTAAAATAAAAATAAATTATTTTCAACAAATAAATTTCAACGTCAATATAATTATTTGTGTTTATTATGTAGAATCATTTAAATGTGACGCCTAGATTTATGTTTTATTAGAAAAAAACATGTGTATAGGGTAGTGTATAGAAAAACACATGTATAAGTTCTCCAGTTTTTTTTTAATAATATACAAATCTAGTCGTTACATTTGGATGACTCTATATAAGTGTCATCAAATTCGTTAGAAAAATATTAATTACAAATTTTTAAATTTCAATCATATGATAAACTTAAATACTTTTAAAATTATTTTTTTTAAAAAAAATCCTAATCCATTGCTGATTTAAAATATCAGTATATTTTGATTCATAATTAGTGTTTTTTTACATACTGTATTTATTTTCTTTCATTTTTAATTATTTTAAAATATGTATTTTTTTATTTTATAGATAAATAATTAACTAAGCAGTTTACTGGACAACGTAAAAAACAAAAAAATCGATTTTTCAATTTTTATTTTACCAACAAAGCTCTGCCAATGATGGCACTGCCATTGAAATGCGCATCAGTCAACTTTTGTTATAAACAAAAAGTGAACAATAAGTGATTATTGGAGATAAAAATTCATTTGTGTTAAAGTTAATTCGCCACAGTTCCAAAACAAACACTAGATCTATTATATTATATTTAAAATTTGTTAATCTACTAAAAACTAACTAACTAGTTTTAATTTTTTGAAAACTAAAAAGATATTAAACGTCAATAGAACTAATTTCTAAATATTCGTATATATAGGTTCATCTAAATGTTATGCGTCTAAATGTCACATTTAATGAAAGGAGTTTTCTAATTGATTTGAGTTAACGATTTTTTGATAGTTTAAAAAATTGTGTAATTTCTTGAAAATTGTTACTTAACACAAAAATGTGCACTTTTATATATTATATTATGTATTTATATATATATATATATAAATATATATATATATATATATATATATATACACGAGGGTCGTTTGATAAGTATGGTAAAAAAGTAAGAGAAACTAAATTGAAAAATTTAATTAAATTAATTAATTAATTAAATTAAACAATAAATAAATTTACTTATCCAACGACCCTTGTATATATATATATATATATATATATATATATATATATATATATATATATATATATATGTATGTATGTATGTATGTATGTATGTGTATAAGTATTTATCATGAATCAAATGAAATCGTCAAAGTTATCTCCTGAATCTGAAAATATTTTCTGACATAGGCATTCACCAACTAAAACAGGCTCAAACTATAAATGCACGTACGGTACACACAATTATGTCGAGTGCTGGCACCTACGAGTCACAAAATGCACGTGGGTACAACAGACGCGAAACAATTTATTTTAAAACTTGGCTCCGTTGACAAGTTAGATATTCCAGACGTACCAGGAGACGAATCGTCGTGTCTAGTCTCCCTACTGTTCTGCGACTTTAAGTGCGTCAACACGGGCATCTACTACACGGCCAATATTGTCGACAAAACAAAAGCTCGATGACAACATCCTCGACCATTTGCCTATGCAAGCCAAATGACAGAGGTTTCATTCATTGCCATTAAATTGTCATCCAACGTATTATGTTTCTTTTACTCATTGATATTCATATATGTTTTTTTTAATGAACGAATTTATTTCCTAGGAAATCATTTTGTGTGTATTATTAACGCATCGAAATAGAAATGAAAGAAATGTTGTAGTTTTATTTTTGGAATGCATTCAACAAAAGAACGCAATACAAATGAATGGTTTATATATATACTTTTTTAAAATTGTAATCTTAGAAATAGAGTAATAAAATAACATTTTATATTGAAAATAAAACTTAGAAAACAGATTTATTACAGTATACTACAAACGAAAACAACATTTTAGTTTTATTGAAAATGGAACTATTTAATTTTTTATTTTTGTTCTCACAAATTCGTCTCTGATGATATAAATATTTTTATTAGAAAATAGAAAGATTGTATTTCTTAAAATAATTAAATAAATTGAAAAGAATCATTAATCTTAACATCGTAATATTGTATATTATTCGTATAATAAAATATTTCGATAATAATTACAAAAATGATTTTTTGTGATATTACGAAATCAATATTTTTTTCCTTCGAAAAATTAATAAATAAACACATATAATATTATTAATTAAATTTTTAAATACGAGTAAGGCCTTTAATAAATATAAAATTTCAAGATTTTAGGTGCAGATTAATAAACACATTCATGAGCTTGTATACAAATAATGAAAAAGAACATATATAACATTTTATAAAATTAATCATAATTTTTAATGCATCGATTTAGCAATAATAACATGGCTATCGAAACGCATATCAATTAATAAAATTAAATATAAATGATCATTTTAAAATTTTAAAGAAATCTCGTAGTTAGAAATGAATATTTCAATTACGTTAAAGAAAGTTTAACGATTAATTGAAAAAGAAATTTTATTAATTAAAAAAATTGTTAAATGTTATAATAAATAGCTTGGTAAAAATAAATGTATAAAAATTAGGTTCAGTTTAGTACACAATAGTTTTTTTGGATATTAGATAGTTAATTCTTTGTAAAAAAATTATAAAAAGTAATTTATCTTTTCAAATTATTATTTATTATATCTCAAATTTAAATTCTATTAATAATTAAATAAAATTAACTTTTGCATAAATGAATAACTCATCCAAACATTGTAATTTTTACAATAATACTAAATAATCATTATTATTTATCTTTTTATTAACACAAGTTTTGATAATTACATGATCATCAGAATCCAAAATTTTAAAATTTTATTGAAACTATAAAATTTTTTTAATCCAATTTTTCAATATGGTAATAATTGATTTCTTCAATATAACAAAAAATTTGTTAAAATAAATAGTTCATTTATATCAAAGTGAATTAGCCATATTGATAAACCAATTTGTTAAGTTGATAATTCACTTGTGTGAAAGTGAAATTGCTACATTTCTGAAACAAATAGTAGTCAATTTTATATTAAAATATTTTTTTCTAATAAATCAATGTCTAAAATATTACATTTTTTTAGTTAATAAATTCTTATTGTTAAGCTAAAAAATGTTACACACAATTCTTCAAAATTGTTCAAAACGTTCTTATGGTCTACGAGTACTGGTATTACTATCAAAATTATCATTAATAAATAAAATTGATTAACTGATAAAAACTTTATAATGAATCCTAAATTTTACAGAAGTAACTCACTTATAAAAAAATCTATACAAATTTTAATTCGTAACAATTGTGTTTCTTTAAACAAAAAACATTCTTATCATAAATTTTTCTGCATTATCAATGACTAGTTTTTCTCTACATAATCTTTAACTTAAAAAAAATACTGGTATAATAATTTAAATAAAGAAGTTGTACAAAATTAAAATTGTTTGTCGAAATTTTAAATTTGTACGATTTTGTTTAATATTGATTAAATTTGAATGAATATTTAAACTTAAACATCTTTTTCTACTTAAGTAATTGATTTTCTAACTATAAAAAAATAAATATTGAACAAAAAAAATATTATTAGAGAAGCAAGAATATTTTATACAGAATAATATTTATTATTGTATATATATTTAAAAAAAAAATCATTTATACCAAAATAGTTTTACTTTTCACAATTTTACTTTAGATTTTATAACACATCGCTCTGACTATGATGGCATCGTCATCTAAATATGCATCAGTTTATTGTTGTTGTAACAAATAAAGTGGACAATAAGTAATTATTGAATACTTTCTAATAACTTGTTATGTTTGGGGTGATAATTTTTTGCGTGAAAGTTTTATTTTTTTATACATAACGTGTTAATTTTATTAGCTATTTAATATTAGATATACCAATAATTGATATAAATCTCTCTTTACTAACCGGTAAAAATGACCTGTTGCTATTTAACCGAAAACATTGTAATTTTTAATCAATTAATGCAAGCAGTAATAAAAAAACGTTCTTATAATGAGAAATTATATTTTACTCAAATATGAAAATTACATGGTATGTTAAATGGTAATGATAGTTGCCCCCTTTACTTTATTTTTCATTTTCCTTAAGGCAATTTTTAAACCAGTCATTTTGTCCGGTTAGAATATCTAGTGTTAATAAAAAAAATGTTAAAGAAAATCTTATCAAATCTATTAAAAATAACTTCTATGAAAAAAATGTTTACCGTTCATCTTTATTAATAATTTTATATTATTTTTAAATTTCCAAAAATATACACAAAAATTCCTTTTTTAAAAATGTTTAATAATTGATAATACATAAGAAGAGAATTAATATTATATAATTTTTTTTGTTATTTATATATTAAAAAATTATCCACTTTCATATATCATTCATCAACTGCAATCTATTTCTTTCTACCATTAATGATTGTCTTAAAATTTTCTACTTCTAGAGATCCAGATCTTTCTATTCCATCCCACCAAATTTTCTATCATCCCTATCCCATCTATATATAAATATCTTCTTGGATGTTTTTATATTTCTAGATTCCCAACTAAAAGTTTCTATTTTTTATTGGTGATCTTTTCTATTTTTCATGTGATCAACCTATTCGAATTTAAACTTTTCATTTCTGTTTTAAATTCAGTAATTTCTGTTTGTTGTCGAACTTACTTTTCTCTTTTCTTGTGTATATACGTGTTATTCCTAACATATATATATATATATATATATATATATATATATATATATATATATACGTATGTATGTATATATGTATATGTGTGGAAAGATTATAATTGGTGTTCGATATATTTATTCTGGCCACATCAAATACTATGACGAATAATGTTGTTATAATTATTAAAACATGAAGGAAGTGAAACATACTTTTGACAGCTGCCCACCCTGTAAGAGAACAACTCTGTTGACATAATGTATGTACGATATAAATAGAATCATCTAAACGGGACAGTACTGTTCAATTCCATACAATAAGAATTGGCATTGCATCAAAACAAACTCACCAAAGATCGGGATATGGTTTAAAGAAATTAATGCCACTTTTTTTATTTCAGAATTAGAACTACGGGCCACCCGACCTAATGTCAATACTAGATACTTGAATGTAGCTCTGAGAAATTACACGTTACACATGTTCTTTTTTTGAAAAAAATAATATTCATTAAATAAAATCATTTCTTCAATAATATTCTTATCTTTTTACATAAATAAATTATTTAAATAATCAAAAGTTTTATAAAAACATTTTATAATCACTTATTATCATGTTTTCAATGTTCATGTGCATTTCGATAATCAAGCTGTCGAAAATCAGATCAACGTTGGTCTTCCAAATAAAGTAAAATATCCAAAATTAAATAAATAAAGATTATTATACATTCTTGTTTATTTATACTTATATAAATTCTATTTTTCGTTCGTTTTATAGAAAAATTTTTCACTTATGTACAAATTAATTCATTTTATTTTTTTATAAGTAAATAAAAATGAACAATAAATTACTATTGGATACAGTGTGAATTTGGTATAAAATCGAAATAAATAACATCCATAAACTTTTTTTAAAAAAATATCACCGAAATTAAAAAAATACCTCTTCAAATATCTTGTATACAGTAAATGTATAAATACTGTTAGACTTTCTTCATTTAAAATACAAGAAGTAAATTAAATTTATTTATTAATTTGTTATTCATTAAATAGTTAAAACTAATAAACATTGCATTTTCCATTAAATAATGTTATTAGCAATCTTGTACATAATGTTGTTTAAAAAAATACAAAATATTTTTGAATATTTATTATTTATATTTAATATATATATATATATATATATATATATATTTGATTATAGATTATATATTAGGTAAAGCGGAAAGAAATGTCGTTTTTTTGTGTCGTTTTGAAACCAATTTATCGTGTGGCTGCCGTCGAATAAATATGTCAATATTAGTATTATTTTAAAGCTCTGTTCATACTGTTATTGTTTTCATTTCATTTTTTTTATTTTTACTGATATTAAAAATGTCAGGGAGAGAGATCTCAGAGATGCAGTTGCGGTGTATATTGTTATTTTTGTTTGATAAAGGATTAAAGCCCAAAGAAGCTACAGAAAATGTTATTGAAACTTACCTCGAACTCTTGAATATCCGTGAATGCCAACTATGCTAGTCAAACAATTTAAAAACGACGACAGAAATCTTAAGGATAATCCAAAATCGGGAAGACCACAAAAAATCGATGACGACGTTTTAAAATCATTGCTGGAATCAGATCCGCGCAAAACCATTAAGGAATTGTCGCAGGACATCGCCTGCCCCTAGTCGACTATAAAAAGTAATTTATAAAGGTTCGGCAAAAACACAGACAAGGGGTTTCGGTTACGCACGATCTATCGCCGTCGGCTTTAGATTAGTAACCATTAGATAGTAACCATTTGTTTTTTGCTGCTGATCAGGTATGAAACTGATCCGTTTCTGAAAAGAATTGTTACTGGAGACGAAAAATGAATCCTTTATAGCAATTCAAATAAAAAAAAACAATGGTTTTCTCCAGGTCAAATACCAGTTTCAACACCTCAACCATCTTTGACTTTAAAAAAGGTTATTTTATGTATCTGGTGGGATATTTCGGGTGTGATTCATTATGAATTATTAAAACCTGGTCAGTCTATCGCAGCCGAGGTCTACTGTGCGCAATTAGAAAGATTAAAGGCGGAATTACTAAAAAAACTATTCGTTCTGGTGAATAATTAACGGCGCATCTTGCAGCACGACAATGCAAGGCCGCATGCAGCGAGAATTACCCAGGAAAAAATTAGGGAACTGAATTTAGAGCTGCTGCCTTATCCACCTTACTCTCCCGATATTGCGCCTTCTGATTATCATTTATTCCGAAGAATGAAGCATTGTCTTCGACATAAAAAAATTAATTCGTATAATGATGTTCAAAATCACTTGGAGGCCTTTTTCAAGACAAAGCAACCAGAATTTTATAAGACATCAAAAAATTGCCTAAATTGTGGCAAGATATTATAAATAACCATGGAAATTATCTATCAGAATAAATATTCAGTATTTTTTTTGTAAATATTTTTTTTCACATTGTAAAAAAACATTTCTTTCCGCTTTACCTAATATATATATATATATATATATATATATATATATATATGTATATATATATATATATATATATATATGTATATATGTATGTATGTATGTACGTATGTATATTGTATGTTTGTGTTAAGTAAATAAATCATTAAATGTAAATGGAAAGCACATTGAATCTGTATTATTTTAGTTCGGTGCTGTGTTCATGCACCACAAGCTATCATACCGACTCACAAGATCATAAAACCAACAAACAATGACGAAATGAACTGAACCTCCCAGAAGTGAGTTAGTTGAAATGAAGAGTAAGTAAAGAAAAGCATGTCGAACGAAATCGTGTGCGTGTGTGTGGTTCATTCCGTTTCATGAACAATAAACATACAAATGTACATCTGCCATTCGGCCGTCAAAAGCCGCGGATTGATCTAACAAACATCAGCGCCATCGAACAGCGGCTTTGTGGTGGCGGTCGAAAGCGTCTTCATCGACACTGATGTGTCGGTTTTGATGTTGTCGTTGTTTGCTCTCTGTAGTTCACAGAACTTCTGACGCTTTTTCAGTTCTTTACGTTATACGTTTCCACTCGGTATTAGTTGTGCACGTTCTTTATTCAGAACACACAGAAACGACTGATCGCTCACTCGCTCGGTTTGTTTACAAAACCCCGAACTCTTTTTAAATGTTTACGATTCAATTTGATGGAATTAGTGACCTTTGAATTTAATTTCATTAAGAGAATAGTTAAAATTTCATAGTTAAATATTTCGTTTGCATGAAATTCATCAGGTTCGATCGATTTATTTGTTCAAGAGTACACGTCTACATTTCAATTTGATTTTTCAACATGTTTGTACGATATTCAAAGATCCGTTCACTTCTCGATAAACGACAGTAGAATTTGATTTTTATAAAGAATTCTCTTAACATTTAAACAAGTTTGATGGATACACACACACACACACACACACACACACATATATATATATATATATATATATATAGGATGTTTCTTAAGCTTGATAAAAGTTTCAATTGAATCTCCATCGAAAGTTCTATCTAACCTAAAAAGACACTTATATATACATGTGTGTGTGTGTTTATGTATGTGTATGTATATATAAAAATATGATAAAGGATGTTTTCTAGGTTTGATAGAATTTCAATATAAATTCAATTTAAAGTTCCATCACGCTTAAAAACATCCTATATATATATATATATATATATATATATATATATATATATATATATATATATATATATATATTAAAAAAACCAAGAGCTAAATTAAAAATTATTCTGTATTTTTCTTTAACTTATTTCAGGTGACTTAAATTTATGTTCTATTTTCTTTTTTTTATTAATATTATGGTTTAAAATATTAATTTGATTTTATTAAAACATTGTACAATTATATAAACTCAATAATTCTCTAAATTTGATTACGAGTAATATACATTTAAACATTTAAAATTTTTTTTCATTTCATCAACATTTTTAAAATAACTTCTTTTAATCTAATTTTTATTTTAGTAATTGAATAATAAATTATACAGTGACAAATATAGCAAAACAATCCAATAAAGTTATTAACAAATGTAATAAAGTTAACCGTTTACTATGTACCAATTATTGTACCTATTTTTTCTTTATTTATTTTTGTACCCAATTTTTTTTACATTTTATTTATCAATATCTGTTTTATCAGTTGTAATCTTAATGTTAATCTTCTGTCTCTTGAATTGACATTATTGTGTTCATAATTTAAATATTTCAGGATAAAAATTTAACCATCATAATTATTCCTTGCTTATCTATACATTTTTAATCTCCATAGAAATTGTTATACTAACTAAATTATTTAAATTCTCATAAAAAATATTCACAATTATCTTATTAACCTTAAAGTTTATAATTGAAAGTATTTTTATGTTTTTTTTTTACTAAACATAAAATTTTTATTTCTATTTGATTGAAATATTTATTATTTAAATTTCACACACACGCACATATATACATATATATACATATATATATACATCCAAATATATATATATATATATATATATATACATATATATAAATATATATATATATATATATATATATATATATATAATCATTATCATTATAAAAGCCTATATCAATCCACTGTTGAGCGAAAACCTCATTAGATCCTCTTAAATGTTTTCTCTAGTTTCTTCTATTGATTCCTATCCATAGATAATCTCATCCAATCCTCACCTCCACAATACTTTACAATATCATCTCTTCATCTTTGATTAGAACCCCTTGGACGCTACTTTATAATAATTTTTGTCCATCTATGGTCTTCTCTTTTTGGTCAATCCTATTTCATGGATTTTATTTGTTTTTTATATCAATTTCACTTATTTGTTCTTGTATTCATCTACAGATTTTACTATCACGTTTAGAAATTTCTAATAATATCCTTTCCAATGGTATTTTATTGTTCATTATATTATTCATTCTTTCAAATCTGCCCATATTTCCCTAATTTTCAATCTAATCTCTAGACATACGAGGGTCGTTTGATAAGTATGGTAAAAAAGTAAGAAAAAATAAATTGAAAAATTTAATTAAGTTAAATAATAAATTAATTTACCATACTTATCAAACGACCTTCGTAAATCATCGTATCATCATCGTATTATATAATTTTTCCTATTATTTTATTGCATCTAATAGTTTCAACCCTTGACTCCAAAGCTCTATATTTTCTTTCTCTGCAAATCTATGAACAAGATTTTAGTTTTCCATAATTATTTTTAATCCAACTCCTCTACTTGTCTCTGAAAACGTTTGAAGTATCGTTTTTAGCTTTTCTAGGTTTTCACATATAAATACTAAGTTGTCAGAAAATCGTAAAATATTCATATATATATATATATATATATATATATATATATATATATATGTGTGTGTGTGTGTGTGTATGTGTGTATGTATTTTTCTATATGTATATGAACTTCTTTATCAACCATCATAAAAGTTTGTTCCATATTTATACTTGTATAGATGTTTTTTTAAACGTGATAAGGACTTTAAATTGCATCCCTATTGAAAGTTCTATCTAACCTAAAAACAGCCTTTATGATATTTTTATATATACATATACACATGTATATATATATATATATATATACATGTATATATATATATATATATATATATATATATAAATTGTTTTTTTATGTTAGATATAACATTCGATAAGAATTCCATTAAAATTCTCTCACACTTAAAAAAAACACCTAATTTTTTTATTTTCTTGTTAATCTTCTAACTTCCGTAAATGTTCCAAAATGTAAATATATAAAATTCACATTTAATTAAAATAATATAATCATTGTTTTTACATCCATACTAGTCAATTATTTATGAAAAGAATTAATTAATTTATATGCATATATTTCTATTAATTATTCCTATGTTTATATTTAAAACATCATATAATAAACGTAAAGGCATGTGTCATATTATAGTCCCTACAAAAAAAGGTATTTGTTGAAAAATGCATTGATAAACATCTGCACCCATCCTATACATATATAAATATATAGTAATGGATTGAAAAGTTAAAAAGCGTGTCGTGCTAGAGTTGAAAATCAAAACATAATATGGCTGTGGAATGCATATGACAGCACATGACACTATAGCATTAGTCAAATCTTTATAATGTATGTGAGCATTATGTTAGCTAAATTCGAAAATATATAGAATTGTCAAAACTTAAAAGTGTTAAATTAATAAAGAAATATGATTAATGCGTATACAGAAATATTTACTTTGAATTTATATTCATTTACATTATGTATGATATATAATAATAGTTTTTTTCTCTATCCAAACATATTTTGACATCGAATATTTTTTATTAATTGTATTAAATATAATATTATCACCGAAAACAATTTATAAATTGAATTAAATTTCATATTATTATAATGATGATTATCTGTAATTTAAATATAGAAATAATGGTAATTTTAAACGTCGAACGTATTACTAAACATTTTTCAATTATTAAAAACTAACCATAATTCGAAAAATGCATCGTAAAACTAAATAAAAATAATATATTCAATTATTGTTTAGTGAGTGTTAATAAATGTTAAATGGTTTATTTTAAAATTTTACTTTCAAAAAATATATATAAAAATATAACAATAAATTCTATATCATATAGTTACACAAAAAAAATAATTTGTCTCAACATTACAATATTTTATAAAAACTTTTAATAACGACTCATTGTCAACTTTACTGATATGCATTTCAATAATCATACAGTCATTACCAAATTATAGTAAGATTAAAAATACTATACCAAAATTTAAACTACATTTTTTTAAAATATTTCCTATTCCAAAATATTCAAATTTTAAAAACTGTATTTTAAAAAATAAAAACTAAATCAAACGAAAACGGTTGAGAGTTACTAATTAATTACTTCAATGCTTATAAAAGAGTTTCTTATTAAAATGATTAATTATAATGTATTGTAATAAACGTATAATAATCAGAATTATAATTTATTGTCCATTTTTCCAGTTTATATAGTATTTAATGACTATTACTATCTTCCACATAAATTTCAATCTTTTCTGTTGGGAATTATTTTTCTATAATTCCTAGAATATCATCCATTCATCCTAAATTTAATTCATCTTATATATTAATATATATATATATCAGTCATATATAGAGTGTCTCATCAGGAGTACACACTCATCATAGCTCAAAAAAACATTATCTCTCACTTAAAAAAAAGATGCATTTAATTTAAAAATTAAGTTATGCGCTTCTGATACGACTCTCTCTCTCTCTCTCTCTCTATGTATATATATATATATATATATATATATATATATATATATATATATATATATATATATATATATCCGTGGACTACCCGGAACTCTGCTAGTCGAACAAATTAAAACAGTCTAACATGGGCTCAAAAAATGTTCCAACAAGTGAGAATTCCATAAACAAACAATTAATAGTGATTTTAAAAAGATTCAGTACCTCTTCCACGAAATAAACACTTTGGTACTAACAAATTTTCAAAACCAGTCGAAGTAGAAAATTTTGGGAAAAATCTTCCTTCAATAATGGTTAGAAAAAGACTAATATATATATATGTACTTAATATTTATTAATATACAATTATCTGTCGAAATTATTTTCTGAACAAATTCAGATGAACTTAAAAAGAATCGAAGAATTAAACAAAGCAAATCAACAATGAAGTACATTAAAACAAATATAATATACAACAAATTTGTAGATCATATAAAACCAAAATAAAATGAAAAATAAACAGAAATAATTAAAAACTTTACATTTTTAGGTTAACACATTAACAAAAAAAAATTAGACATGACGTAAAAAGACAAATAAATCTGGGATAATGTCATTTCTGGCAAATAATTAGAAGTCGAATATTCCTGTATGTTTGACAAAAAATTTCAATGAATGCATTTTATTTGTTTTCACTTATGGCCATGAAACATTCATCTTTAATGTTAGAATAATTCCAGACAGTATAGAAAATCATTAAAAGATCTATAGTAAAAATAGCAAGTACAAACGAGAAGATAAACAAGTGGATTCGAAAAAAAGTTTCGCATAGAAAAGATTAAAATGGAAATGGACCTATTGTATAGAAAAAAGGGTTTTAAGATTGATGAAAGGTATAAAACAATTTATTAGATATCTAGAAATATAGAGTGTTTTTGTAAGCTTGATAGAACTTTAAATTAAATGTTTATCAAAAATTTTATCTAACCTAAGAAAACATCTTTATAAAGAAGTCCAGGAAAATATTTATGGATAGATACAATAGAAACATGAGAAAAAATTGTTTAGAATGGATGAAAAATGTAATAAATTGCTGGAAGTAAAAAATGTCGAAAAAAGTTTATATAAAACAATGGATTGAAAGAGTTAAAATCTCTCTCTCTCTCTCTCTCTCTCTCTCTCTCTATATATATATATATATATATATATATATATATATATATATATATAAACCAATATTAATTAAAAATAAGAAAACTAGTAAAATATTTTTCAGTATTTAAAATATAAACAATTTGACACAAATTAATCATTCATTTTCAACATCTCAATATTTTATTAAAATATTTAATAATCATTTATTGTTCACTTTATTTGTTGATTTGCATTTCGATGACATTGTCATAATCATTAAATAGCTGCATCATAAATCGATTTTTTAATTTAACATTCTGTTGAGTTTAGAAAATTAAGTGCTCATCAACGAATAAAATACATAAAAAATGATAGTTGATTTAAAAAATTATTTTATAAATTATTCTAGTGTTTGAGTGAGTAATTGATTTTTTATTAAGATGAATTAATTTTAGTATCAAAACGAAAAATATGTACAATTTTATTACCAAAATAATCAATTCTGAGACAAAATTGAAAATATCGAATATAAAATAGAATTTATTTATTATTTTAGATTTTAACATTTCTAAATTAATTCATATATAATTTCTCAGAATACTAATCAAGCAGTTTAATAATAGAACTTGTTATTGAAACTAAAACACCTTGAGAAGTCTTGTATTCCATCTGGAGTTTTTTCAGCTCGTTCATGTGTACATATCTTTTATTCCGTTATAAAAACTACTCAATATAACAGTAGGATGAGTTATTTATTAACTTTTTCTGTTCATATTCATATAATATGTGTAGAGGTAATCTTACATAGAAGAAAAATAAAAAATGTAAAATCAACCATTTAGAATACAAATTGGAAAACGTGATATTCGTTTATTTTCTTTTAACAACATTGTTAAGATACTTGAAATTCGACAGCTGTGTAACACCTGTAATTTGTTACTAACGTACACTTTTATATTTATGATCAGCCAGCAAAACAATTCCTTTGAATTTTTGGCAAAACACATCTCACGTTACGCATTAAATAAAACCGCCATTACGTTTGAAACGTTTTAAAACGCTTAAGTACCATTATAATGAGTACACATCTAAATCCCACAGACGTGTTAAGTGAAAATACCAATCAATTCGAAAATAGTGTCAACTGTCTTCTCGCCACGAGCGTAACGGTAGAAAAAATAAATAAATAAATATAAATATATATATATATATATATATATATACACACGAAAGAATGTGAACATATAATGTTTTACGTAAATTGCTTACGACATTTCTAAACAATCGCCGACTTAAATCGCAATCAATCAGCACCTCTAAAGAAGACATCAAAACAGAAGTTGGCAGCGGACACGCATGTTGTGCTGTTTAATCTCATTGTTTGGTTCAGCGGCGTAAGTTTATTTCGCCGCTTTGTAGGTGCGATCGTTAAATGCCTGTAAACGTCGGGCGGGGGCGATCACATAAACTACTCACTGTTGAGCACACAAACAATGGACGCCCGGTGCAAAACAATCAGGGTGTCGGAGCGGCTAATTTATTGTTCAAACAGACGTTCGTTTTCATGCCGCGTTTACTGATGCGTGGGCGAGGATTCTGATGCATTCATATTCCTGGTTTTTGAACTGCTATTCCATTTAATTCCGACACAACACACACACACACGCACTCGCACGCATTACACAAAGTGTATACAAAAGAGTGAATTAGTATTCACGCATTTTTGTATCTAAAAGCTTGTTTATTACACAGTTCATTATCATTAAAGTGAGAATATCTGTCCTATTTAAAGCGGTGTAACTGAACTTTAAATAGAAATTAAACTAAAAAATTAATTAGCGATAATACATTGCGATCTGTTTGTTAACACTTCTGTTTAATCTAATTTCTTATGATTATACAATTTTATTTAGAAACAATTTTTAAATTTATTTTCACAAAAGTATATTAAAATAAAATTATTATAAGTTAAAATAGGCATCTATTTTATTTTCAGAACATGTTTATATAATATATATATATAAATATTGCACATTAAAAATTATGTATATATATATATATATATATCTAATGATACATAAGTCTATTTACTTCTCATATATTTATGAAAAATAACTAAAAATGTTTTTTTACATTATTATAAAAAAAAAGTTCAATAAATATAAAAATAAAATTTGTAAAAATAGTCTTTTTAAGTTAGTGCATAAATTATTATTATTATTATATATATATATATATATATATATATATATATATATATATATATATATATATATAATAATAAATATAAGTCTATATACTTTTTATTTATTCATGAATAATAAACTAAAATTGTTTATTTAACTTTATTATAAAAAAGGTTTAATAAATATGAAAAAATTCGTAAGAATAGACATTTTTAGTTAGTATATAAATTTTTATATATATATATGATATTGATATATAAGTCTATATACTTTATATTTATTTATGAGTAATAAAGTAGAAAGAATTCTTTTATTTTGTTTAAAAAAAATGTTTAATAAATATAAAAATAAAATTCTTAAAATTAAATTTATTTTATTTATCACATGAATTAATATATAATATATATATATATATATATATATATATATATATATAATACATATCTATATACTTATTATATATTATATTTAAGAATAATTAACTAAAATTATATATTTTACTTTTTTACAAAAAAAAGTTTAATAAATGTAAATATCAAATCCGTAGTTATATACTTTTTGTAGATATCACATAAATTAATATATATATATATATATATATATATAAGTTATATCTATATATACTTCTCATATTTTTATGAATAATGAACTAAAATTGATTCTTTTAATTTTTTATAAAAAAACGTTGAATACATATAAAAATTAAATACCTAGTTATAACCTAGTTCAGTTATCATATAAATTTCTATATATATATATATATATATATATATATATATATATATATATGCATGTATGTATATAGAGAACTATAAAAAGAGATAGAAATGAATAAAATGTATTCGAAAACAAATAGCAGTCACAGTCTTTGTGAAAATTAATCGACTATACTTTATTGAAAACTATATGTACTTACTGGATGTTATTTGATTTTCTAAATATTTCTGTAAATATATCAAATTGTTACACTAAGAATAAAATGTGTTAACTTGTATTTTACACTCGTATATAAAATTACATATAATAATATTTAATATCTTTATTTGTAAATAATTACAAAATTTAAAAAAATTCTAGAACTTTTGAAAAGGATAGATTGTCTGAAAACATTTCATAAACCAAACCTAGTATAACTTAGTAACTCGATTTACCGTCTTAAACTTGACTTAATCGATTATGAATTTAGAAAATGAACTAAAATAAATCGTTATATAATAGTTTATTTTTCATAGAACTTGTAAATATGGGATAAAAATATGAAAAAAAATCAGTTTGCTCAATTAGTGTAAGATATATTAAATCAGTCGTAATTCAAGTTAAAAAATGAATCACAAAATCTTACATATATATATATATATATATATATATATATATATATATATATATATGCATATTTAAAAAATACCCACACTTACTTCAAATACGTTCTAAATGTTTCCGTTGACGAATTTTTAAAAATTGATTGAAAAATAATAGAAATTTTGATATTCACAGTAATTTTGTCCATAACCTCGTATTAATATATATATATATATATATATATATATATATATATATATATATATATATAAGACCAGTTATATAGCAATAAAGAAATATGCAATAAACTACAAAAATTATTGATTGGAGACCCAGAAACATTGAAAAATCCATTAAGAAGAATATAAAGAGAGAAGATGGTGATGTATGAAAATTAATGTGGAATAGATAAGAAAATCATTAGATATTTGAAAGTGGACAATTTTGGGGTAGACATTCATCTAACAATGTAAAAAAAAGTTGTTTTTTTTGTTATATGCATATATATATATATATATATATATATATATATATATACATACATACATATATCAACTAGTGGTCTATTGGAATATCAAAGCCATACCATAATTCACTCATTTAAATCACGACGACAGCAAGATAGATTGATCCGTTCAACCAATTAAAAAATAAAAACCTAATACTACCTAAAACCTTTATAAGACAATAAATTAAAACAGCAATAAAATACTAAGAAGATACGAAAAACGCTGAAGTCGAAGACTAGACAAATAATAAGATAATAAAAAGGCATCATCGGATATGTTAAACACTATTATACATCTTATATCTATACCACACATAATTGTTTGGGATGGGTTGAATTCTACAATAAAGACAAAGAAAACAATGTATTGTAGATTTTTTAAAAACTTTTCTTGAGTTTAAGATCATCAGAAAAACGAAAAATAAAAATATCAAGAAAGAACTGAATTAAGAATTTTTTTGCTTAGTCTATCACATTTGGTGGTATATTAAACAAAAAGAACAAAGAATATCATTTATTACATTTGAAAATTCGACTAAAAAAAATTCAGCACGAAAAAAAGAGTGATATGCATTATTACCTATCATACAAGATATCGAGTTCAATTCCCAATTTCAAGTTAAAATTTAGAATGGGATTAACAATTCATCTAGTAAAAACATAATTGTTACAAAATTCAAAGGCAAGAAAAGTCCAATTTGATTAGCATATTTAGAGAAACCAAAATATTACGATGGCTCTAATAATGAAAAGTAGTAATGGTATTTGTGTTATATATATATATATATATATATATATATATATATATATATATATATATGCAATGGTGCGCAACTTTTGGGTCGCGACCTATCAAGAGGTAGCAAAAAATTTATTGGGGGACGTGTAAATTTTGAAAATTCTCATGTTGAAATTCTCAAACCAAACGTTTAGAAAATAGGATAGTAACAACAAATAATGGATGGCGTAAAATTTCAGTCCGAGTATGGGGGTCGCAAATGTAAAAAGGTTACGCAACACTTTATATGTGTGTGTGTGTGTATATATATATATTTTTATTAAAAAACTAAAATAATTTTTATAAAATAAAACTAAAAATATCGTTAAAAATATTATTCACTAAAGTGACAAACGTATGTCTTTAGAATAAATAGATTTTTTATGATGTGAAAAAAATTTTCAAGAATATTTATCTTAAATACTCGATTATATAGAATCATCCAGATGTGACGCCTAGATTTATCTTTTATTAAAAAGAAACATGTGAAAAAAATTTTTTTTATAGAAAAATATGTGTATATTTGTTTTTTTTAATAAAACACAAATCTATGTGTCACATTTGGATGACCTTATATTAATTTACAGCATTTGGAACTAACTTAAAAAAACTATAACTGTGTTGATAGTGCTTAATCGCTATGTTCTTCTTTAAAGCATTTACGTAACATTGTAAAAAGCTTCGATTTTTTATTTTTCATTTTACCAAAAATCTGACATAATCCCACCACACACTACAATAGTACTATATCAGTGACATTAAACAAAAGTTCAACAGGTGACAATGCTTCCTGACAATCCGTCACTTTAATAGTCGAACCGTGACAGAAAGAGATAACGCAACATACCAACGTGATACAGACAGAAATAGATCATTGTATTTGTCCAAACAATAGTCAGGTGCGTCGGGAATTCAGTGCACACACATACGAAAAAAAAATTACAAACACCAGGCGGCAATACACACGACGGCTGTTTGTTGTTAGGGCGCTCGTTTGATATTTTATTGAGGTCTAGAATAAACACATTAGCAGCAACTAAAACATACACACGCACGCACACATTTATATACAAATACATATTACGGCACTAAAGACAGATCTTTTGTTTGCATTTGAAAGAGATGTTTAGCAGTAAAACAAAGAATCTACGTCAATCGTCAGTCAACGGCTTACGCCAGTGATTAGTGTGAGAAAACATGGCGTGTCAGCGTAAGTAATGACGACAATCGTTTCGTTTCAAATAAATTATTTGACGGAATTCGCTACATTAAAACTATTTTAATTTGTGTTAAAAAAATATCGCGCTGAGATGTGGAATTACAAGTGTAATCTTTTTCAAAGCGATATTAAAATAGATAACGTTTAATCAGCTCACTTCAATAATAAACATTATTTTCTATTTAGTGGAAAATGTAAACATAATAAAACCTAAAATAATGAACTATAAACTTAATATGTTTAGGAATACATCTGTATAGAATGATAATTAATATTAAACATTTAAAATGAGATTTAATTATTTTTCTAATATAAGACAAATATTTTTGAAATTTTCTTAAAATAATTATATACTTTCATACAAACACACACACATAAATACATACATTATATATAATTTATATATATATATATATATATATATATATATATATATATATATTTATTGGGTTTGCACAAAAGTCATTGCGTTTTTTCCGCTAGATGGTTGTAATCATTCTAAGTAGTTCTTCTCCATTGCAAACTTCAGACCGTATATGGTATTTGACAACTGACATTTCATAGATTATTCAGTAAAAAAAGTTTTAAGTTTTGTTGTTTATTTAGTGTTTTACATTGATTTGAAATGGATATTCTAGACGATCATTTTCGCCATATTTTACTTTATTACTTCCGCAAAGGTAAAAATGCAGTGCTAGCTCAGAAAAAAATATATGCGGTTTATGGTAAAGACTCACTAAAAGAACGTCAATGTCAGAATTGGTTTGCTCGTTTTCATTCCAGAGATTTTAATCTCGAAGATGCACCACGGTCTGGACGCCCAACTGAAGTTGACGACGACAAAATAAAGGCAATGATCGAAAATAACTGGCGTAGTACGACACAAGAGATCGCAGAGAAGCTTCACATATCACATACAAGCGTTGAAAGACATTTAAATCAACTTGGTTATGTTGATAAGCTCGATATTTGGGTTCCCCACAAGTTGAAAGAAATTCATCTCGCCAAACGAATTTCCATCTGCGATTCATTGCTGAAACGTAACTTTACCGATCCATGTTTAAAGCGAATCATAACGGGCGATGAAAAATGGGTTGTTTACGATAACGTCGTGCGAAAAAGATCATGGAGCAAGTGAGATGAGCCTGTGTAATCGACATCAAAAGCCGATATTCATCAAAAGAAGGTTTTGCTGAGTGTTTGGTGGGATTTCAAATGTATTGTTTATTTTGGTCTGCTACCAAGGAACCAAACCATCAATTCGGATGTCTACTGTCGTCAGCTAATGGAATTGGACAAAGAAATTAGGGAAAAGCGGCCAGAACTGGCAAATAGTAAAGGCGTCATCTTCCATCACGACAACGCCAGACCACACATATCTTCGCCAAAAATTATTGGCGTTAGGCTGGGAAGTGATGCCTAATCCACCGTATAGCCCTGACCTTGCACCATCGGATAATTATTTATTCTGTTCATTTCAAAATCATTTGAATGGAAAAACATTCGATTCCAATGAGGCTGTTAAAAATGAGTTGGTTCAGTTTTTTTCCTCTAAAAACCAAACTTTCTGCGAAAGCGGAATTATGAAGTTGACTGAAAGATGGAGAAGGTCATCGAACAAAACGGCCAATATATAATTGATTAACGTTTGCTATTTATATTAATAAAATTGCTTTAAAAATCATAATAAAAAACGCAATGTCTTTTGTCCCAAACCAATATCTATATATATATATATATATATATATATATATATATATATATATATATATATATATATATACACACACTGACGTGCAAAAGTATTTGCCGTATACGTAGCATAAGTAATTTATTGATATAATTCAATAAAGTTATTAAATTAAAAAAAATTAATTAATAATAAATATAATATTCATTAGAAAAAATACAAAAACCAATAATTAATTCTTTTATATAGTAGAAATTGTTAAAATAAATACAGAAGGTTACATTTTAGTTGAACAAAAGTATTCACCACTTATTGATAATGGTATACAATGTCAAAGTTTTTGTTAAATAAATGTGACAGCATTGCAGTATAATTAAATATTTATATTTTCCGAGGATTCTCCATTCAGTCTACGTTGACAGTTTTCGTCATTTAGTGAGTTTTACGAAGATATTTCAAAAATGGGATGCAAACAAAAAGAATCTTGTATATCCGAGAGAGAAATAATTATAAATTTACACTCAAAAGAAAATAAATTATATAAGATTTTGAAAATAGTGTTCAAGAGTCGTACTACTGTCCGTGATATAACACGCTTTAATGATACCGGAAGCTTAGAAAATTGCCAAAGAACAGGTTGGCCATCCAAACTTATAGTACATGAACAACGTAATATAATTATTATTATTAATAAAGAGTCTAAAACAAGCTCATCCTGTGTCGCAGGACAGTTAGAAAAATTATTGGAAAAAAACTACATCCTTGTACAGTACAGAGACTTCTTAAAAAAGCTGGGTACAACGACCGCGTCTGCAGAAAAAAATCAACTATAAATAAAGTGAACTAAACCAAAAGGTTTCAATTTGCAAATGATTATAAAAATAAATGTAATGAGGAGTTTTGGTTCATGGTTAAAAGTAAATTCTGTATTTATCGTTGTGATGCCCAAATTTTAGTATGGAGGAAAAAAAATACAGAAATTCAAGAGAATCATATACACAAAATTTTTCAACATGGTGCTGATGGGGTTGCATAGCCACTTCTGGAGTTGGCAACCTAGTTTTTATCAACAAAACCATGAATAAGTTCCAATATTGAATATTTTAAAACAAAATTTAAAAGAAAATGTTAGAAAATTGTGTTTGAATAATGAATATTATTTCCAACATGATAATAACCCATAGTATACTGCTCATATAGTGAAGCTTTTGGCTCTCTACAATACTCCCTATACACTGAAAACGCCGCTACAATCTCCCAATCTAAATCCCATAGAATTTTTTTGGGATTTATTAGAGAGAAAAATTTGACAGCACCATATTACCTCCACGAAACAACTTAAAACCTTACTTCAAAAGGAATGGGCAAATATAACATCGGAAGGAACAAAAAAAATAATTTATTCACTGCCAAATCGTTTAAACGAAGTAGTAAAAAGAAAAGGGAAACAAACGAGATATTAAACTCATTTTTTTAAAAAAATGTTGATCTATCTTTAAGCTTGTAGAAACTTTTTATAGCCTTCTTTCTATGAGAAAATGTTATATTACAGTTACACTGCCGTAAACAGTTGCAAAGTTTATTATCAAATTTTTTTGCAGGAATTATTTTATTATTTCCATTTTGATATTATTTACATTGAATTCTTTTCAGTTTTTAGGTTTCCTGCTGCGTTTCCCACCAACTTTTCCACCATTTTGTGCGTTTAAATTATTTTCTACATTTTCATCATCTGACGATGTATCTGAATCAATACTATTAATTCTCCTTGAATTAAAATAAAATTGTGAATCATTTTCACTTTCACTATTTTCTACTCCATTGAAATAATTATTTTCCCGTGGCATCTTTATTGTTTACACCCTTACAAAAAATCAATTTTTATTATTGTGCAAAGTCAGTTTTTACAATTATTAAACAAAAATTATTTGATGTTTTTAATAACACTTTAACACGTTGAAGACGGCGCAATTTTTTCTATGTCGCTTCATCGGGCGGCAGAAAAATCGTATTTTGCTTTATCTGGCGGCGCCTTGCACAAAATGTTGTTTAGCAAAACTTCATACTCAAAAGTGCAGTTTCCTTTTAATATACGTTTATTATATCAATATGTAAATACATTAAGTCTATTATAGCTTACCTGTAAAAATAAGCTCTTCAATTTTTCAATAAAAAAAATATTTTTAACCACATAAAGTTTTTTTCATCTAACAAAAAACTAAACAAAACTATAGCTGATGTAAAACTATGTTACAAAACTATAGCTGACGTGAGCCACCGGTGGTACACGCCGCCAGATAAACCATTCGCGTGTGAGCCACCGGTGGTACACGCCGGTGTTAACGTGTTAATGCAATATTTTTATGTTTTAACCAAAGTTCGGATATTATAAGTTAAAAAAAAGAAAGTAGAATTCGTTAAAATATCCCGCTCTTTGCACATCTATATTTTAAAAATTCTAAATAGCTGAAGTAAAATTTATCAAACAGTGACTGATAATAACTGTATTATCAACTTATTGTTCTTTAGTGTTACCAACAGTATTGAAAAAAGAAGAGTAATTGAGTTGTTATTTCAAAGTTTCAAAAAGGTTTATAAAAGATGGACTTATTCATAATGGCTTCTCAAATTATTACAAAATATTTCAGAAACCATAAAAAAAGGCTTTCTGACGTAGAAAAAACAAAACAAGGAGTAAATCATTTAATAAATAAAAAGAATACTATTTGTTCGATTAAAATTTACAAAAATATGAAAATTTCAAAAAATGACTTCTGAATGGCTCATATATATATATATATATATATATATATATATATATATATATATATTTATATATATATATATAGTGAGGGAGAGAGAGAGAGATGTGTATTTTCGAGTATATTAAAAAACTGTTATTAAATTTTTATAAATTTAAAAACATTTAAATATAAATTCTATTTTTTTGTATATTCGTATATAAATTACTTATTTTATTTTTCCTATTATTAAATATTAGAAAATTTTGGTGTAGGACTATAAAATATATTGACCTCAATGTATATAAGTGTATGTATATATATATATATAAATTATCGATTTATAAATGTAGATAACGTCGTAATAATCCATATTTTATCTATTTTTTCGAAAACATAACAACACTATTTTTTAAATGTATGAACATTTTTTTAGTAATAAATTTATAACATAATGTGTTAATTTGACACATCCTAATAAAATATGAACTACAAGTGAACCGTGATGTTTAGTTTATTTGTTTGTTACTTCAGTATAAATTTATAAAAACCTATCGGTCCAAAAATAAAATTCGTACAATAATCTAATAAATATAGAATAATTTTCTGCGGTTCAAATAGCATACGTGCCATAAAAGTTGATTGGTCGACTGAGACGACATTCATATTCGACACGCATGTGTTATTTACCTGCAAATATATAAATCTGTAACGGAATATTCAAAGTATCAAAAGTATGTTTAAAGTGCACCCATGACCTCTGGGACATGCGATACTCTCCGAATGTTCCCAGCTGTTAGGCAATTTCATAACTGTAGCCGGTCAAGCAAAAGTGAACGTTGTCACCGCCCGCAAAGTATGCTACGAATACCACAGTCGGCTAATTTTATCCACAAGCCAAGAGATATGCGTAATATTACGACTAACAAATATGTCTGGAATAAGAGAACGGGAATGCACGTTGGATAATATTTATGGAACGTTCAAATACTGTATCCCTTTCTCACACAAGAATACAGTTATTGCTCTACGATCGTAATGCAAAACGTTACGAGTTTACCATTAAACTATTTTTATTTTTAATTGAAACTTATCTATTTTCTTCTCAAAATGGTATCCATGACTCAATGAACCTTGAAAAAATCAATTATATACTAATAATTGTATATTATTTCTAAATATTGAAAATAATTTATATTGAAATGGTTTTTAATACACGACTAAAATTATATATAGATAAAAATACTGTAATAAAATTGATACATTTTCTAAAAAAATTATTAACTATTTTGAAAGTTAAAAAAATTAAACGACTATCCAAAAATAAAAGTTATTTAATTTGCTATTAATAATTATTGTATTATAACTGAAATGTTTAGATAAATATATCATTTAAATTATTAATTATTTTTTCACATTTTCAGGTTAGTTATTTCATTTTGTATTTATATTCTTAAAATATTAATTGTTATTTTAAAAAAAAAATACCAATATATTAAGTCTACCGAAAATATCTACCCGTTTTTTAAATAAAAAATTAATATAATTTATTTGTTGTTTTGGAACTGTGGCTGATTCACTTTAACACAAATGAATTTTAACCCCAACATCACAATAGTTTAAAGTGTTCAATAATCACTTATTATTTATAATTATATCGCCTAATGCATTTCGATGGCGATGCCATCATCATCAGAGCCTCTCTGTTAATATATATATATATACACACACACACACACACACACACACACACATACACATACACATACACATATACTGACTGGGTAGCACAGTGGTTTACACCACCGCGTGTCATGCGGGAGATTGCGTTCGATTCCCAGTTGGAGAATCCCTCACTTTCGAGGGTTGAGCATGAAGGCCGACAACCTTATCTTGTAAAAAAATAACTGTCGAAAAGATAAGGGAGTAACCCCGAATAAAAAATCTTCACCAATCCGCCTGGTCAGCGTGGTGAATATGACCAAATACCAGTGAATGGTAGCATTCATTGAGGCTCTCGTCCAATAGTGGATTGATATGGGCTAAATAATGTGACGATATATATATGTATATAATTTCTTATGCTATTTATTGATATTTAATTAATAATGTAATTTTCATTAATAACAAAAAAAATTATCTCATCTTGATGGAAGTTTTTAATAAAATGACTCGTCCTTAGAAACTAAAAACTCATCGTATACTTTTTTCATATCTCAATATTTTTATTTACTTTTAATCCTTCAGATTGCCAATTAAATGTATTTAAATACTTTTAATGTTACTATAAATAGTTTTAGTTATCATGCATCCCTCTGTATCACTCATTTACTAATTTTGGATTTTCTTATCTCTTTATGTACTTGTACAGATGAAGTAGATTTTCTATAAATATTTCTTATTAAACTTTTAGAAAATATTTTTGTACTTTTTCAAATAGGAAATATTTATATTCATCTCAATAAATATTTATTCAATTCTTTAATTCTTTATTTTGTTCTACTTCGCTAATGTAATGATTTAGTCAATTTTTTTTTAATTTATAAATCCTGGATAGATTGATATTTAGACATAATTGCATCGACTGACTTTTCTTACTATTGGAATGTGACTTATGTTGTGCTAAATCTAGAGGGTTTTCCAAAAAGCGTTTCAGAAGTTTAAATGGAAATAAAACAAAAAGTATTTAATCAATTAGTTATTAATTTTTTTCATTTTTAAGCACATTCAATGGCATTCATTATGGAACACAACTTCACTTATATGAACACCACTACTTTGATTAGCAGTGCATTCGTTTAGTCTAATTTTTAATCACTCTTTCATATAATTAAGGCCCCATTTCATAAATTACATGTTCAATGTTTATTTTTATTGCTTCTGTTGTTTGCGATTTATCAGCATAAACCAATCATTTCACATAACCCCACAGAAAAAATTCCAATAAAGTTAGATCGCAAGATCTTGGTGACCAATTGATGGGTACAATTCGTAAAATACTGGACAAATTAAACTTTTGTTTTATTAAGTCAATTGACTTTACAATTTTTAAGCATTTTTCAAGTATTAAACCTTCCATGATAATTTCCCAAATTATACTGTGTTGAAATTTCAAAATGAGCTAAAAAAATTAAAAAATGGCTACCACTAGCTATCTGAGCATAAGAAGTTCTGACTGAAGTTTTTACTGAGAATAAGTTTCAATAAGAAGTACTTACATTCTTATTAACCCCCCCCCCCTCCCTATACAAAGAAACATACAAAATTGCAAATGGGATAATATCTAGATAGATAATAATATATGAGACGTATAGGAAGTTTATTAATCATTTAAATTAGAAAGAATAATGGATGCTTATGCATGTATATTTATATACACGAGGGTCGTTTGATAATATGGTAAATTTATTTATTGTTTAATTTAATTGATTAATTAATTAATTTTATCAAATTTTTCAATTTACTTTTTCTTACTTTTTTATCATACTTATCAAACGACCCTCGTATATATGTATTTATAAATGTTATAAAATAAAAATATTAACTTTTGATTTAATAAAAATATATGAATGTTACAATTCACTTACAAATTATTTTACTTATACAATTAATTTTAATTTTAATAGAATGTGTTTTTACACACACATATATCTATATATACATATAGAGTGGTTCAAATGAAACTGAAAGATAGTAAAGGATAATAAATGATAGTAAGCAAGTAAATGGATGTCTAAACTCTTCGGCCTCATTGGTGGTCATCCCTCTCTCTCTCTATTTATAAATATATATATATATATATATATATATATATATATATATATATCTTAATATAACATTATATTTCAAAATATTATATTATATATTACAAATGATATATGTATTCATAAAATAAAATACAATCTAAACAAAATAATACATTTATGTGCTTTTGAGGTTTTGAATGTTATTTTAAGTAGTCTAGTAGGAAAAATATTTTCTCTATAATTGTTTTACATCCTCTCTATTTTTATGTGCTCTTATGATGAAATAAATCCAACTATTTACGTTTAATTCGGTTTATATTCTGATGTGAAATAAAATTGTTATGATTATTTAGAACATCTGAGACAACATGAAAGGAACTACTCTTGTTACTAAATAAATTTTTCTAGTTCTCACTTCGAATTGATTACACAGTTAAATAAATTAACAATATTCATAACATCTGTGTGATGACAAGTTATAATAAAGACGTAACCATTAGAGCTGTCTGAAAATGTCGAAATTTATGATTTCCTTAACAATATATTACAGACACGATGCGCTGAAAGTTGTATGTAAAACTGCAGTAATCTATTTGGTGTAATCGAAAATACTTAGATATAAAATGTTTAGAACGAGTCTAAGGAAATTGAAATGTTAATGTACAGTCATAAGTAAAAATATATATTTAATATGACAGTAAAATATAAATAATTTATATTTTATTAAATACAATAAAAATATTGAACAAATTTTTCAAAGAATTTCTTAATACCAAAAAATGAAACATATTTAATATTTTATATTAATTTTCTTTTTTTGGACAATTATTGATATAAAGTTTATTAAATTACAAATATTACATAAATATTCACATTTAAAAATTACTCATATTTTTACTAAAAACGAGTTTAAGGAGAAAATTAACCATAAAAATTATAGAAATAATGTGAAAAATATTTTATGTGTAATAGCCATGCAAAAACTTAATATAAATTAAATTATGAAATTTAATTACCATTCCTTAAAAATTATTTAAAAATATTAATGTAACATATAAGTATAAAACTCTAAAAATGTAAATAATAAATATGAAAATAAAAAAAATAATTAAAAAATCTCAAATGAACAATTTTATTTTTCATCAAGCAGTTTTTCATAAAACTATTTTAAAACAGTTAATAGTTTTTTGTACAAAAATTATAATTTTTTCAAAATAATATCTTGAATATAATATCTTATTTTTGAAGCTATTATTATTATTTATAATTATTAAATAAAAAAATATTTATATATATATATATATAGGGAGTTTTTAAGTGTGATAGAAATTTAAATTGAATTCTTATCGAAAATTCTACCTAACCTAAAAAAAATCCTTTATTATACCGTTATATATACATACACATACATTTATATGTATATACAGATGTTTTTAGATTAAAGGTAGCTTTCGTAGGGATTCAATTTAAAGTTCTATCACGTTAAAAAAGCACCCTATATATATATATATATATATTATCCTTCGAAAATTAATAAAATTTATTTATTATAAATAACATGAGAATCATTATTATTATAAAAATACTCATTATATTTTATTTCAGAAAATTCAACAAATTCTTTGTTCAAATCTCAAAATTAAAAATTTTAAATTATCTATTGCTCTAAAAAAATCCTACATAACTTAATTCTAATTCAGTAATAGTTTATTGTAGTCTATTTAATAGTTTATTAATCTACTAATTATTATTTACTACAATCGATCATTTTTTCAAAATATGTAATTTATTACTTTGACAAAAAAAATTGCTCATATTATTAAATTTATATTAAAATGTCTTATATTTTGTTCAAATAATTTGGTAAGTAATGAATTTTAAAATCTTACTTCTTTTTATTAATATGCTTAATTTTTAAAAAGTGTAAAATTTGATATTTTTTTAAAAAATATTTGGGAGTAATTAGAAACCATTAAAAATATATATAATTTTACAATACCATATTGTTATCGTAGCTCTAAAAAACATAAATTGAAAATATTACAAAAATATATAAAAATATTAATATCAATGGATATTTTTCATTCATTTATAAATGAATTCAATAGGAAATATCTTATAACGTTACCTGGAATTCATTTAAAAAATATTGCATAAACTGTGTTAATTGACTAAAAATAAAGTCGTACGCGGACAGGAAACAGATTTCCTAGGTAAAAGATCTCGATGTGAAACAATTAAATAAAAAAAATCTAATTCCGTTACCAAGTTGGTATTTATAAAAATATCCACGTCAAGCCTAATATTAAAGCGAATCGAAAACGAAAGGTCAATATCCAGCACAGCAGAACTACAACTTCCATTCAATAAAATCGTCGTGAATCTTCAAACACGACATCTTCGAAAAACCGACGACACGGCGACTTTTTTTCTTCTTTCACTACTATTTATTACGTTCTTTGCCAAGAACATTTCTGGACAGTTCATTCAGAAGTCCACGTCGTGAGAATAAGAAAAACAAGCAACATCTTTGCCATGACAACTGCCACGGCCGACGCTTTAAGTCGCCGTTTCTGTCTTATGGCAGATTTGGCTCAAGGAGGATGTCATTCATCTAACTGAAACTTTACTTATGACGACATCGATGTCCAAGATTATGACGCAGCTTTTTTAAATTACCGTATACCAGATTGCGTTTTCGTACCAATCGCGCATTCACGTCAATTAATCACTCAATAATATTTAATCGTATAGCTTCTTCATTCATTCGAACGCAAGTTGATCGCGTCCAGGAAAATTATAATTATATTTTTAAGATATGTAGGTCACGCGAACGAAATTTTTTTTCACTGTGGAAAAATATAAATGTATTCTGCGTGTGCACTTGTCCAAATATTCTTATACGTGGACTAGAGCGTGTATATATATATATATATATATATATATATATGTGTGTGTGTGTGTATGTATGTTTATGTTTATATATATATATATATATATATATATATATATATATATATATATATATGTACTAATATTTTTAATAATATTTGATTTCATAGGAAATAATTGAAATTTTTGTAGTTTAAATAAATTTTAATTTAGTTACATTTATTATTTTATAATAACAATATATTATAATATTATTAACATGTTCCAAAAATATATCATGTAAATTAATTTCACATTTACCAATTAATATATATTTTTAAATTTTAATGATTTAATTTCATAGATCCTCAAAAATCTAAAATATAATTTCTTCAAACAGAATTATGTCTCAATAATTGCAAAATCTAACTTTTACAATGTGCTAATAATTTAATTAACTGAATAGTCAATTAGAATTCTTATTGAAATTCAACTCTTTAAATGCTCTAAAAATTTTTTCGTAAAGAAATGAAAGAAAAATAACATACGAGTATATTAAGAAAATCTTTAAATGAACATATATACATATATATATATATATATATATGTGTGTGTGTGTGTGTGTGTGTTTATATGTATGTATGTATGTATACATGAATGTACATATGACAAAAATATAATATATAAATTTAATATAATTAAATATAATATTAAAATTTTTATAAACCTTAATTGTTTTTAGTGTTTCAAAAATTTATTTTTTTAATTATTTTCATTTATTAATATTAATTTTCATTTAGCATTGTGTATATTGATGTGAAATAATGTAAAAAACTTGTATGTGTGTTTATATATATATATATATATATATATATATATATATATATATATATATATATATTGACGTTATAACAAATAGAGATGTTTGAAATAAAAAAAGGTCTATGGTATAAGTAGAAGAAGAAAATATCGAAGAACAAGAACACTTATTAGAAATTCAAAAATATAAAAAGACTTTGAAAACATTTAAAAAAGAGAAATAAAAAATCATTAGAATGGAATTAAAATTAAAGACATGGTAAATTTTTAAAAAAAGCTTTTATTCAATGGTGAATGAAAAGTGAGTGATGATTATAGTATTATATATATATATATATATATACACACGTATGTCTATGTATATATATATATATATATATATATATATATATATATATATATATATATATATATATATATATATGATAAATGTGTTTTTTACATTAGATAGGAATTTCGATAGAGATTCAATTTAAAATTCTATCATGCTTAGAAACACTTTTATAAGATATATATTTTAAAAATCTTACAGAAAATTTATAAAAAAGAAACGAAAATTGAGGGTTTAGAACAAATCTTTATCTAGTACTAGAATGATACATAATTAACATTATAAAAAAAGATGTAATAAAATTTAAAAACTAATAATAATGGAAGTATGATTATTACAAAGTATTATAGAAGTTATGAGTGGATGATATTTGTCATTGATCTTAAGAAATAATTTCAAAGGTCTTAATAACATTCGATAAGGCTTTTGCCTTACAGTGGGCTGATATAAGCTTTTATAATGATAATGATTTTATAGCCCAAATGACAGTGAAGAGTTCAACATACATTTATTTGCATACTACCATTTACTTAACACATACTACCGTATTCTTTACTATCCTTCAGTCTCATCTAGGCCACTCTATATAAATATATATATATATATATATATATATATCTTACTTAAAAAAAGAACAGCAGAATTTGAAATTATTCAATATTTTTCTTTAATACATTTCAAGTGAATTTTATTCATGTTCTGTTTTCTTTATTTATGAATAATATAGAGTCTTCCCAATGTGATGTCTAGATTTGTGTTTTATTAAAAAGAAATATATGTATAGTTTCTTTTTAATAAAACACAAATCTAGGCATCACATTTAGATGCCCCATATTTTGAAATATTAATTCAGTTTTATTGAAATAGTGTACAATTATAAATAATTCTTTAAATGTCATTAAAATCAATAGACACCGTGTTCTTAAAAATAGTTCTTTTTTGAATAGTTCCAAATTGATATATGCAATAATATCATTATAAAAACGTCTTTGTAAATTTTCGACTTTTCAATATTTTAAATATATATATATATATATTTATATATATATTCATAAATAAAAAATAGAATCAACAAAGTTAAAAGGAAAATAATATAAGCATATAAAAATATAGATTTTGAAAAATGAAATCTAAATATTTTTTGAAATACAATTTTTATAAAATAATAATAATTCTTAAATTATTTTGAAAATTTTTTTTAAAAAAATGTTCAATGTTTTTTATCAATATATTAGTGTATATAACAAAAAATATATTAATATAAAACCAAAATTAAGTTTAGTAGTAGATAAATTCAAATATCAAATTGATTAAAATTCAAATTTCTTTCAATTAATTAATTAATTAATTTAAAAAAATAAATCTACGTATGTACAAATAAAGCTGAAAGATTTCATGGAAACCAAATTCTAAAATTATTTTCCAAAAATATAATCTATACTTATTTTAATATAAATATTGATAAGAATTATTTATATTATAATATTTGCATGTTTTTTTATAACATCTGTAATAAAATAAAATAGGTATTGGATAATTGCACCAGATTCAACTATTTCAGCACATTTAGAGATTAATTAGTTATAATTATCGAGTCTGTAGTAAGTATTTATTACTTTGAATTTATTTTCAATAATAAGGAAGTTGTTGATTGATTCTATAATTATATTCTTTTCTATCCGTATATAGTCTGTACAACCGACAATTTATGTTACAATAATTCTTCTTAAATTAAACTATATACAGTAGTTACATCAATGTTTATTATATACACACTGCCATTATTTTTCAAACATAATTTACTTTTATTATTTATTCGTAATTATACTATGTTTTCCGATTAACTAACTTCATTATTATAGTTATAAAGTTGAATTCTAGGTGAATACTAATTTTTATTCCTTGTTATTATAGAACGTTAATTGTTAGAAATGTTTACATTAAAATTAATATTCATTCTAACTTATTACTTACCTTTTCCAAAATAAAAAAAATTGCATGCGCTAGTAAAAACTGTTTAATTATTTATTTTAATTTTTATAAATCTTTGTGGTTTTCAGTCATTGCAAATATTTATTTTGTCACTATTTCCATTTATTAATATTAATTTTCATTTAGCATTGTGTATATTTGTATCAAATAATCTAAGAAACTTGTATGTGTGCGTGTATATATATATATATATATATATATATATATATATATATATATACATATGTAATCATTATTACAGCTTTTTTCTCTCTACTATTATATAAAGGCCTCTCTAAAAACTGTTCTACCTCCAAAACCTTTCTTATTCAATTCACTTTCTTCCATTTTTAATTTTCTCAATTCTTTATTTTACCTTATTATATCTTCATAAAATATATCCTCTTAAAATCTGTTTTAGGTATATATATATATATACATTATATTCAGTCTATAAAAAAAAGTTATTAAAATCGATCAAAATTGAAAATTTTGTGAGAGACCTTTATCCAGCAACGGATAAAAAAAGGATGATAGAGATGATTATATTCCAAATACAAACGTGAAATACAAAAAAAAAGTAGACATTAAATAGACACTTCAGGATAGATAAGTACTAATAATAATTATTAAGGCAACTCCGCAGGGAGAGCTTAAAAAATAGACAGAGACTCGCTTAGCGATTTAAAACTTTAATCAAATATATGACTTTGATTGGAGGGGCGTATTTACAGAATAGCTTCTATTTTATTCTATGAGAAAAAATTAAACTTTCAAAAAATCGAACTTACAAAAAAGAACAAATTAAGAAAATCAATCTTTCACAGAAGAACTCAGATTTTGAATAATCTTCATTTCAATATTTTAATAACAAGACTTTTAAAAATAAGATGAAAATATATTATATGCATTAATGTGAATATTTGAACTTAAATTAAAATTTCTTATATCGAATTCGCTATACCAAGTATGAGTAATATTGTTATTATTCTGTAAATAAAAAAAATAAATAACCTGAATTAAAATTTTTATAGAGTAAAACGATTTTAAAAATTCATAAACTTTTATTTGACAGTCAAAAAATATAAAATGGAAAGATAGATCCATAATGAATTAAAAATGAAAAAATAGATCCTTAATGAAGTAGGATAAGAATATTGGAAACGTTATTTAAAATTTATGGAAAAGATCCAATGGATTATTTATTGATCAATGGAATGGAAGGAGATGAATAATACATACATATATATATATATATATATATATATATATATATATATATATATTAGGTGTTTCCATAAGTAATGTCGTTTTTTCAAATTTTAAAAACATTGCCAACTATTTATTAAAATATTATTATAACTTATTAAATAATTAAAAAATGACTTTACTTATGGGTAAACCTAATATATATATATATATATATATATATATATATATATATATATATATATATATATATATATATATATTTTTAAAAAAATTTTTATTATATAAAAATAGTTTTAATTTACAATGTTTTTTAAAAAATTAAAATTTATTTAATTTTTTATTACATTAATTTAGTAAAAATATATAATATACACACATACAATATTGATATATATATATATATATATATATATATATATATTATAAACATACACTTAATTGAATAAAAGGTTATGATATACAGGTATATATATATATATATATATATATATATATATATATATATATATATATATATATATATATATATATATATATATATATATAATGATCATCTATATATATAAGTAATTATAATGACAAAATTGAAAAAATAGTAAAAACAACGAAAAAAAGATATTCTTTAATCAGAAATACTTGATAATTTATTACTAGAATTTCGTATCGTTGAAGATATAAATAGATGAACTTGATTTTTAATTAGGTCTGTAACTGCATAACACTAAAATAAAATATTACGAGAATAATTTTATATTTTCCAATATCTACTCATCAAATTATCAACATGAAAAACATACTAAAATCCCGCCCTGTAATATAACGTTATAATAGTTAGTAAATGTTTGCAATAGTCACATAAAGTAGATATAATATTTGTCTCCTACAATTTCTTACTTGGGTTAAGTGTAGAATGTTGTGGTTCGGCTATTAATACGCCACACTTGTGTATGATTATTAATAGCGTGTTAGCGAAATCGGACAATCTTCAGCCGTTTGGATACAAAACGAATTACAAGCCTTGTTGCTTCATAGTTCTAAGCGATATTTTACTTTTTTATTATTGTTCCATGCTTCTTACTGCTACCTTATTCGTTTTTCAAGTTATTTCAGTAAACATTTCTCGTATTTTTTATTCGAAAATATTGTCCTCATGTACCGTAAAATTGCAATTATCTGTGTGGAATTTGCAGCATTTGCACAAAAAATCAGTTTAGAAGAAAATAATATTTTTTGTAATAAAGATAAAAAGTCTATTCAATGTTTAAAGATTTAAATAATTTTTGTATCTATTGATAACGTTTTAATTTTTTTCATTAAATTAAAAAAATCATCATTTATAACATTTACTTTCTAGTTTTAAAGAAGTTTACTTTATTATCATGTATTAATAATATTTTTCTTGCAAGTTTTACACAAATGTAATATTAATATTTTTTAATTAAATCATAAACTTAATTAAAAATTATATGAATATTACTTATTAAAAATTGTTAACAATTATAATTATTTAAAAATAAAGTAATAAAAAAACATTTGTAATTAACACCATATTTGAAAGAAAATGATAATATATTAGATATTTTTTGTTTTGGAACTGTGGCTGATTCACTTTAACAGAAATTAATTTTAACTCCAACACCACTATAATTATAAAGTGTTCAATAATCACTTATTGTTCACTTATTATTTGTCTATTTTTTGTTCTGACGATGATAGCATCGCCATCGAAATGCATCAGCTGACATATTTATAAATAATAAATGAACAATAAGTGATTATTGAACACTTTATAACTATTGTGATATTGAAGTTAAAATTCATTTGTATTAAAATATCTTAGATACTTTACTTGTAATTAGATATGATTTTTTAAGAGAAAAAAAAACATCTTTACAATCTTGTCAGTTCACAGAAAAAAAATATTATTTTATAATTTCAATCCATATCTTTAAGAAAAAAAATTATAAAACTAACCTTCATAAAATCAAGCGTTTTTTAGGTATTTAACGTTCAGTGATATGTACTAATAGGGCTGAAAGATTCTATAGAAATCAAATTCCAAAATTATTTTCTAAAAATATAATCTATACCTATTTTAATATAAATATTGATAAGAATATTATAATATTTGCATATCTTTTTAGAACATCTGTTATAAAATAAAATAGGTATTGATTCCAAATTTAACTGAGTTGGAATGGCAAAATAAGTTTCAAAAAAATCAAACATGGCTACCACTAGCTGTCAAAATTCTGACATTCTTATTGAAAAACCATATATAAAACAGAATGTAAATATAAATATTAAAATAATTCGAATTTTCTATTTTTATAAAATTGAGATATTATTTTCATCTAAATGGATCATCACCCCATAATACCACAAGATATTACAGAGTGTTCAATAATCACTTATTGTTCATTTTGTTTGTTTATAGGACCAATGCACATTTCGATAGCAATGCCATCATCATCGAAATGGGCATGAGCATATTGTTGTTATAAACAAATCAAGTAAACAATAAGTGTTTATTGAACACTTTCAAGTGTTGGTGGTGATAATTTATTTAAGATACTGTTTTAAATAAATTTTAAAAAAAATATATTGCACATACATATATATTTGTATTTTTATGTTAATCATATTTAAACTAAACTAATTATCAATGTGACATATGTACTACTAATACACACTAAACATTAGTTATAAATTTAAGAATAATTACACTTATAGTTTGTGTAATTAAAACAACTTTAGACAAACACATTAAAGTTATAGCATTAGGTTTAAATCATGTCAGACACGAAGACGACCGAAAAAAAACATATTCAACATTCGGTAACAATTAAAATGTCACAAGAGTGCTTGTGAGTAAAAACAAATGTAGCATCGTTTCCAATTACCGCAGACAAAGGCAGGATGTACCTTAAATATCATGCTGACAATACAGTCGAAAATGTTCGACTCTGTCTGAGTGAGACATTGTCTAACAGACGCTTTTAAATAAAAGTATAAATATGACAACTTGCTTCTGTTGCTAATCTATGGCCTCGTACTTTTATATATCGTATGTAAAATCGTCATTCATGTTTTAAAAGATATAAATATAATGATTTATGTGTTGCATTTCATTCAAGATATTCTAGTCGAAGCAGATGTATCATTAATGAGATTTATTTCTTGAATGTGCTTTTCTTAATTTTATTAGTTCATAGATTGGTAATGAAATTGGATTTCTTTATAATCAATACATATAACATTTATAAAAAAGTTTTTATACCAGAATTTTCCTTTTTAGATAAATAAATAGTTTTTAAATATTAAATGGTCGAAAATGTTATAAAGCGTTTTGATTATATTTTTCAAATGTCATTTATTCATATCAAGTACAAAGTTATTCAATAATGTATTTGCCATTTTGTTCAATGACCTTCTGCCATCTTTTGGTGAGCTTCATAATTCCACATTCGTAGAAAGACTTGTCTTTATTAGCGAAACACTGGACAAGGTGATGTTTGATAGCCTTATGCGAATTGAAAGATTTACCACACAAGAAATTTTACAAAGACCGAAATATGTGGAAGTCTAATGGCGCAAGTTCTGACGAGTACGATGGATGTGTCAACACATCCCATCCAAGATCCAATAGTTTTTAACTGGTGACCAAACTTGTGTGTGATCTCGTGTTGTCATGTTGGAACACAATGATCAAAGAGTTTTGGATGCTTCTAGATGATGGATTCATTCAACTTGTCTAATTGGTGATAGTAAATATCAATTGATTGGCAAGAGCTCGAAATACACGACACTCTTATAATTTCACCAAGCTGAGAGCATTATTTTCTTTTAATGAATACCTGCTTTCGATGTTGTTTGAGCGGATTCATCGAACCTGAACCAAAATCGCTTGCATTCCGTGTTGTTGTATACGATCCATTTTTGGTCACCAGTTATCTAACGCTTCAAAAATGGATCGCTTTCTTCACGTTTAATGAGCATATCGCAGATGTTTATACGCGCAATCAAATAAACTTCCTTGAGTTCATGACGAACCCAAATATCGAGCTTACTTACGTTTCCCAATTTCTTGAAATGGTCGTGAACGCTGGAATTATGAATATTGAATGTTTCTGCGATCTCGCGTATCATGTAATGCGGGTTTAACACGATCAATGCCTTTTTGTTGTTATCAACCTCGATTAGCCTTCCTAAGCGAGTAACGTCGTTAACATCAAAATCACCAGCACAGAATTTCAAGAACCATCGTTGGAACTGACGTTCTTGTAAGGCATGGTCACCATAAATTTTACGCAATTTACCATAAGCTTTCCGTGTGTTCTTCCTTTTATGTAAATAAAAAAATAAAATATGACGAAAATACACAGTTTGATCTTCCATTTTCAACTTGTTATAAAATTTATGAAACTCAACTAAATCTCTCAGATTTTTTATTTGAATGAAGACAGAAGTATCAGATGTCAAACGACATAACATCTATATGGATGTAAATGACGCTTCTACTATAAAAAATAGATTATCAATATTTATTGCAAAAATCCGACAATTTTTGTCAACCCAATATACGACGGTCGTTTGATAAGTATGGTTAATTTATTTGTTGTTTAATTTAATTAATTTATTAATTTAATTGAATTTTTCAATTTAGTTTTTCTTACTTTTTTACCTTACTTCTCAATCGACCCTTGTATAATATTACATCCAAAAATTGATAAATGAAATACAGTCGAGTTCCTTTTTATGCAGTTTTAAAATATACGGTACATATTTCATCCAAATTCAGGGTTTCCCTTTTAAATAAACATTCGTATTACACGATAAAATATTATTTTGTCAGTTGATGCGCATTTCGATGGAAATACTATCATCGTCAAAATATTTTTGTTAAAATCTTTTATTTTAATAAAAATGATTTTTTTAGGCAAATTTTAACAAAAAAAGTTTGACGATGATTGCATCGCCATCGAAATGCGTATTAGCCGATTATAAACAACAAGTGAAAAATTAGTGATTATTGAACACTTCATAACCATTGTGGTGTTAGGGGGCAAAAAATCATTTGTGTTGAAATGAAATCTTGTATTAAAATGTATTTGCTACAACATACAAACTAAATACAAAATTTAAATAAATAATATATATTTATCATATAAAGGCTATATCATTCTCGATGCTATAGTCTTTATATAAGTTTGATCTTTCTGTCAATGCCAGCTTAATAAAATATATCTTGTGAAAATTCCTCAACAGTTATATATTATGACGTTGTCAGCTCATACTCAATTATCAACCAAGGGGTATAATATATTTATAATTAAAAAAATATTTTAAATATAAAAATAGGTGTTCTATAATTATTCAAAGTAGTTTTTTTTAGTTTAAAATATACATTATTATCATTTATCGATAATTTTTTCTATTTACAAAATTCTAATCCCGATTTATGTATTAATTTTTATATTTTGTTTCAGGTAAGTCTTCTATTTTCTTGCTGTTTCATAAGGGTAAGACTAATTTATTTGTTAAAATGTTTGTTTATATAAAATTTATAGACTTGTTTCTATTTCTACTTATATATGTTTTTTTATAAAATAAATATGAAATTATATTTAAAAAAATCTGCCGAAAACAACAAAGAAAATATTATTTCATTTAAATATATAGCACATAAGTGCACTGTACGTATGAATGGCAACGAAACACTTGTCAGCGTGATGAAACGCAGCAGTTTGTGAAGAGTCAGGTCGGCATGAGCAAAAATAACAAAAAGATTGTTATCTTGAGCCTCTGTTGTTGCGATACAACAGATGCCATTGTGACACTCTTTGTCAACGGGAACACAATCGTGAACGGGATATTGGCATTTGTTCATCTTAAACAAACGATGATGCCTTGCGTCAAATTATTTTTGTCATGCCAATCTTTTGGAAAATTAGTTTTGTTTTTCTTCGACTCTAGAAAAAAATTAATGGACCGATTCGTTTTGTATTTGTTTTTTTTTAAAAAAAATGGGATTATGTAAATATCTGCAGATTTTTAATATTTAAATACCAAAAAAGAATAAAAATAAAACTGCTCTCATTATATATATATATACATATATATATATATATATATATATATATATATATATATATATACATATTCTATTTTTATTATTTATTCATTGTTATTCATAATTATTTATTTACCTAAAAATTAAAAATGCACCATTTTACTTAAAATACAATATATTTATAGATTTTAATTAAATTGCAAATTCTATTAATAAAAATGTTTGCACTTACTTTTTTTCATATACTGGAACTTATACAATATTTTTTCAATGTTATAAATTTTTTACTATAAATAAATATGATATTTTCAATCTATGGAAATTTCCTGCATTAATTTTTTTTATACTTAATGATCAACTAAGATTTTAAAGATCATAAATGCTCATATAGTTCAATAAAAAGTCCTTAGTTGCACTATAGAATGGACTGAATGATAGTAATGGATAGTAAATAATAGTTTAATAATAAAGAAGGAAATGTATGATCAAACATTTCAATCTCATTAGAACCACCCTATATTTGATTAAAAATGTTCAATAAAATTTGATAATACAAGTTGAAAATTGAAGAAAGAAAAATATAATATTCTTTATGTATTTTTTAAAAGTAGATAATGTTTTCTTATTTCTCATAGTGAAATTAAATTTATTTTTTTATTTTAAAACTTTTTCAATCAAATTTTATATAAAATAAAAAAATACCTTATTTAAAAAATTATTTGAAAATTAACTAAATTTTCTTAAATATCCTAAATAACACATACACTATTCTAAAAATTTTATAATTTTGTTGACTCTAAGTATTTTAAAATTACATTTACAAACATATATATATATATATATATATATATATATATATATATATATATATATATATATATATAAATGAAAAATTACAGCTTTTTGTAAATTATTTTTATATTCTAATAGCAATCATGAAACATTTGTTCGAGGATTAAATTCTATATATAAAAGAATTTATTTTCAAACGAATTATTTTCGTAATTATTTATTATTAATTTTACAAACGATCTGATTAAGTATCCAAAACTAGAGTCTCAGTTCCATAAACCAAGTTCTCTTTCCAAATAAAAAATTCTTCGTATAGATATAGAAAGTTTAAATTATCAAACTAAATATCTAATTTTCAAATATATGAGCCTATACTTAAACGTTCCGGTCCTATTTCCGGGACTAGAGTCCCGATTCTGTTACATAAGTCCCGTATAAAATGGATTTCATATCAATAATAACCATCTTATTTTTGAATAATTAGATTTATTTTAAAACAGCCCCATCTTATTTCAGAAAATAAATTTATCAGGACTAGAGTCTCTATAAATTTATTAATCTTTAAAAAAATATTACATGTTATGATGAAAATGTATTCATTTATTTTTTAACAAAAACTTATTTTAAATCCTTCTTATAGTAAAATTAATAATTAAAATATTAAATTGGCAAAATAAAAAAAGTGGTAAAAGTTCAATTTTTTCTAACATTACTCAGATTTGGAATACTTTTTATTCCAATATTTTCAAATTGCTGTCTTTCTTAAAGAAATATTTTAAAAATTAGTAAAAGAGGAGTAAGATTTAATTAAATAAGGATTATTTATAAATGTTAAGTTCTATCACTTAACATGCAATCCTAATCTTCAATTATTAATATTAGGTAATAAAAAAACAGTTCTGTTTCCGGGACTAGAATCCCGATTCTGTTACATAAGTCCCGTATAAAATGGATTTTATGTTGTTAACAAGCATCTCATTTTTGAATAATTAGATCTATATTAGAACAGCCCCATCTCATTTTAGAAAATAAATTTATCAAGACTAGAGTCTCTGTGAATTTATTAATCTTATATATATATATATATATATATATATATATATATATATATATATTATGATAAAAAATATATAATTTAAAAAAAAACTGATTTTAAATCTTTTTTATAGTAAAATCGATTCCATCATAGTCAGAGCTTAATTTTTTGTTAAAAAAAGTAATTATTGAACACTACAACCATTTGTGGTGTTGAGATAAAAAATCATTTTTGTTAAAATGAAAACAGTTGTTATTACGTATTCATTAAATGTGACTAAATAATATATCTTAATTTTCAATTCATCTAATTAAAAAAAATAATTAAGTCAAATTTTATTCAGACAATATATCTTTGTGATCGAATAAAAAAAGAATAAATTTAAATCTTGACAGCGATGTAAATGAATTAAAATAAAAGTTAGTGTAATTCAAAATTTAATGACATATATATATATATATATATATAACATTATAAATCTTCACAAGTATGAAACTGGACTTTTAGATTTCCGTATATTTACATAAAACAGTTTATTTTTGTGTGTTTTTTTTTTTTTTTTGAGACGATGCGATTTATTTACAAATAAACGAACGTACAAAAAAATGTTAATAACCTTTTATATTCATAATTTGAAGATTAATTAATTAACTTACGAAGATACTTAAAAGGTCATTGTACATTGCAAATTTTAACTATCTTTATTATTCAAATTGGTTTTGATCTCTCACTGTTTACAAGTTTGTCTCCATCGGCATTATTTATATTTTATTTCTTATTCGATAATCATATAAAATTAATGCTAATTATTTGTGTCCACCTGTGCCGGTATATTTTTTTTATAAACACATTAATAATTTTTTCACTGTTAATATTTGAATTTTACTTACATAAATTATGCTCTGAAATTATTAAACTCGGTCGTTCGTTTGCAGAAAAGGCCATAATTAAAAGTTTTTATAGTCGATAATTATATAATTATTTAAGAGACGTCCAATTAAAAATTTTATTTGTTAACAAATTTGAAAATCTCAGTTTTTTTCATTCTTATAGACAATATTATTTTATTATATTATATAATTATATTGAAGAAAACAAACAAGTTTATTTACAAACGTCACCCTATTATAATAACGATCATTTCAAATTATTTTATACGTTTATAAATATTTTGATCATAAAATATTCATAAACACTACTGTTATATATGTTGAATTTTACAGGTGTTCATTTTTTTACAAAAAATGCATAAAAATATTTTTTCATATTAAGTAAATTTTGATTCAGTGACACAAACGATTTGACTGATTATTCATTTTTAAAATATTCTAATATTTAATTTTATTAACTTTTACTTTATATATATTTTATAAACCTTTAATATCTTTGCAACTGAACAAAGTTCTTTCTAAATTGTTTGAAGTAATTAAAAATATAATATGTTGTCATCCAGTTATTTAATGAATGTTGTTTAAAATCAATAATCAAAGTCGATAAATAATTATTAAACGTAATATACATTTACAAATCTTCTTTTTTGCACAAGTTTAAAAAATAAATAAGAAGTGTTTAAATAAATAAGAAGTGTTTTAAATGTTTTTCATTTCAATAAAATCATTATCATTATCAGCCTATTTCTATTCACCGATTAATGAAGTCTTTTCGTAAAACTTTTCATTATGAGTAATTTAGTACCTTTCTTTTCTCTTATCTCTGTCTCATCCACACATAAGTCTCTTGTTGGACCTTTTTATAGTTGTCAATTAACAATTAATATTTTTTTATTGTCTATTAGTAATATTTTCTTCTTATTACATTACCAATTTACCTAAGATATTAATGAAAGTTATCTATCGACAAAGTTAATTTTCAATAATGTATACTTTACAAATATTAACAAGAAAAGAATGCTGCAGAAGCATATAGAAATGTGTAACAGTTTTTGGATCAAATGTAGCATCTGAAAGGACATGCAGAAGATGGTTCGAGAAATTTAAAAATAAAGACTTGATCCTCAAGGACGAATCACGTCTGGAAGACATTTTATGTGCAATGATGTTATTCTTAGCAATATTTTGGAAGAAGGCACATTTTGGATTCGCGATAAATATGCAAGATGGATACCATATAAAATTAACTGATAGTAACAAGTAGAATCATGTAACTGTTTGCTCGTCTCTACTTTCACACAATTGAACCGTTTTTGGAATACTTTGAAACTGCAGATGAAAAATGAATTATATACGAAAATGTAATGGTAAAAAGAAAATATTGCAAAGTTGGACAACCAATTCTGTTAACATTTAAACCGAGTTTAAGTGTGAAAAAAATATTGTAAATATGGTAGAATATGAGAAACACAATTTATTATGAACTGATCAAGCCAAAACAAACGATTAATTTTGAGAAATATTGTCCACAATTGAACAATTTGAACAATAAAATAAAAAAATTCTGAATATTGTTAAGAAAAAGCAATTTATCTTACAATATGTTAAAATAAAGCTACAAATTTCTTTAACAACAAAGAAAAAAATTGTGGATTTTTTTTGGGAGGTTCTAAACCACTTAGTATATATTCCATATGTAGTATCTATAATTTATTTTCAGCTCTACAAAATTATTTAAATAAGAAAAATTAATGAAAATAAAGATGTGAAAAAGTCACTGAATGCGTTTTTAGCTTCTAAGGATGATTTATTTCATCGAAAAAAATTGAAATACTTCCATCAAGATAGGAATATTAATGGAAATTACATTATTAAATAAATATTAGTAAACAATATAGAAATTTACCATTTTTTACTTAAAAAACGTACATAATTATTTAATAGATCAAGTATATTGAAAATCCATGGTAAATTATTTTAATAATTACAAAATCTAGCTCTGAAAAAAATAAAACTAACAAATTTAGTTGATAAAGTTTATATAAATCATATTATATCTACTGGAAAAAAATATATTGAAATTTGATTTATTTCATTTTCAATTTAATTTAAATTTTATTCATAACCGATTTATATTCCAATTAAATTTACCAATATTGCTACAATTTTTACTAATAAAGGTACAATAATTAAACTACGAGAAGAAAAGTTAATCAACTTAACATATTCTCTCTTATAACAACTAAAAATTATAAACTAAGTATTCTTTGTTCTTCAACATTAATCGAATTAAATCTTTTATAAAATAACTGTTATTAAATAATAAATTTATAAATATATTTTAGTGAGAGATAGAGAGAAAGAGAGAGAAGAAAATCATAATTGAACCAAAAGTTATAAAAAAATGATGTATTCTAATTAACTAATACAATTATACGAGTACATGCCTTAAAGGATTTTTTTTGTTAATTCAAATACAACAAAATCAATCGGACATTTAACTCATATGAGGAAAATATTAAAAAAAATAAACAATTTTTTTATCGATCATTACTGAAATATGTTTAATAATTTGCTTGTGTAAAATATTTCTTGTTCATTTCAAATTAATTTTGTTAAAGTGATTAATTTTTTTATACGTCGAAAATATCTTTTTGATCAATAAATTTGACTGTAGTTAATATACCGTAAAATTAAACTTTACAAAGTTTCAATATATTATTATCTTTTTATGAAGTATACAAAAATATAGATTTTAAATTTATATATAATTACAATAAAGTGGATTTTGATAAAATATTTTATGTACGAATATAAAAAAATATATATGAGATCATTCCATTCTTAGAATTTCTTTCCCAAATTTATTTCTTTTATACATGCATATATATATATATATATATATATATATATATATATATATATATATATATATACATGCTTAAAACTAATAAAAGTAAGTATAGTCCAGGTATATTAATTTATGTATAATTATTAAAAATACTTCCTAACATAGTCAATTGATTAAATTTAATCTATTAATAAAATTTAAATTATTGTCTCTCTCATCAATTATACTTCTTTCCATTTTAACATAATTTTTTTCAATTCACTGGAGATAAGTCTTTTAATTTTACGTAGAAGATAAATCAAACTCTTTTCAGACATTCGTTTCTGTATTAGACTATTTCCAGTATAGTTTTGGATACTTCGAAATACATGATAATCTAATAATGTCAAGTCTGGAAAATATGACGGATTGTAACAATTCCCATTCAGATTACTTCAGTTTTTTATGGTGAAATTTTTCTTGTTGGATAGTATTGACATTTTTTTGTGAATATATTATTTCATCTAGTCTAATTATTCACAATACAATGCTTTTTTTGATAAATTGGTTGTCCTATAGCAGTTCATAATTGATAATTCCATTCATATCTCACCATACCGACGGCATAATTTTCCTTAAATGGAATCGTCTCTTTAATTGTAATAATAATGTCTCGTTACAATTAACACATTGTCTTCGACATTTGTGGTTTTTATAAAAAAAAATAATTTGTGATAATTTGATTCAGGAATAACCTCAATTTTCCAATCTACAGAGATGAAAAGTGTAGATATCCATTCATTGCTTCAGATTAAGCTCTGATTATTTGTAAATAACTTACTAATCTAGCTTAGAAATTTCACCAGTAATTTTCAAATTCCAATGGAATGATTTAATCGGAGCTGTTTGGATAATTCGTCCATCGTTAAAGTAAAATTTTTTTGTTCTAGTGTACGTAATTACTCGTTATCAATGCTGCATTATTTATGGAATGATTCAGTATTTATTGTATTACAAATATAAAAAAAATGTGTAATAACTCATCTGTAATAATTAAAATTATTATATGTTTACAACTGGAATTTATTGTAAATATTTTTTAAAATTTTATTTAATTACTTTTATAAAATATGAACACATAAATTATTTAATTATATTATTAACTCAATTCATTCTGAAAAGATTTAACCTAAAATAAATTCGAATTTATTTTGTGGCATAAACAATAATTCGATAAAAATTATATTAAAAAAGTGGTTGATGTAATCATAATCTTTTATAAAATCGTTCATTCCTGAAATTATTTTTATTCTTGTATAAGATTTTCCAATAAGAATATCAAAACTCTGAGAGCTGGTGGCAGCCATGTTTGAAATTTTTTTAAGCTCATTGTGACATTTCAACTCAGTATAATTTAGAAAATTATCGTGGAGCGTTTAACAATGTTTAGACATTGAAAAAACTTCAATAGACTTATTGAAACAAAATGAGTCCATTATTTTACGAAATGAACCCATCAATTGACCACCAATAATTCTATTAGATTATTTTCTGTGGGGTTATGTTAAATAATTGATTTATACTGACAAACCACAAGCAACAGAACTAATCAAAATAAATATTAAACGTGTAATTAATAAAACTGAAACACAATTATGTGAAAAAGTGACTAAAAATTGGACTAAACGAATGCACTGTCAAACGAAGTCATGGTATTCATATGAGTGAAATTGTATTCCGTCATCAATGCCATAGAAAATGCAGAAAAATAAATAAATAACTAATTAATTAATTACTTTTTGTTTTATTTCTATTTAAACTTCTGAAACGCTTATTGAAAAACCTTACATACTGAAATTACCTGTTCTCTGTTCAGAAAAAGACAACAGAATTAAGTAAAAAATGATTTTTTGTCTCTTGTCAAAATTTCTCATAACAAAAACATATTTAGAGATATTTTTATGAAAAATTTATTCGATGTTCTGTACAGATATAAGTGTATTGAAAATGATAATTAATATTACAATTCTAAAAACTATTATACATAATTATTTCCATTAATCAAATTTATAAGTGAAATTAATATTTTTAAATTATATTAAAAGTAATTATTTTAATCGATAAAATCAAATATGTTTATGTTAAAAATAATTTGAATAATATTTCATATTTATTTTAATAGTCTATCTAATATATGAAATATAAATTTTAATTAACATTAAATATTCAAATGTACAACAGATTCTAAAATATATTTGAAAATTTGCTTTCAATCGACTACATAACCATTAATGAAAAAAATAAATATATTAAAATATCAAATTCTAAATACTCGACTTTTCGAATAGAAAAATAATAGATTAAAATTAATACGAATTATAGTATAATATATTTTTGTGATTGTTAAATAGAACATATCTCATAAACAGATTAAAGTGATGTTTTAATCTATTCGCTCGTCCATCAAAATAGAATTCAATCGGGGGAACCGACTAACATAAACAGAACAACCCTCTTTCGCTGTTAAAGCGTTGTCTAATCAACAAAGGTGTATATGTAAAGGCTGCTGACACGGGTAGACATAATGAGCGCTACCCAAGCTGTAGGGGGTTCGTGACCCCGTGCGCACAAAACTGTTCACCGCTTGGAAATAATACGCTGTTTGAGGCGATGTGTTCATTCTCATCAACATCGTCATCAACAACATCAACTACGTCTTCTACCGTGTCGTGACAACTAACCCATAGTCCTGTTGTCTGTGTAATCCCTGTGATGCAGTTTATGAAGGTTACAATGTATAATGACTACAAAGACGAAAGATAGAATTGTATATACAGGGACGTAGTATATTTTCTCGGTAATTATCACAAACTTGTATGAAAAGTAAATATGGGTTGATTGGAGTTGCTCGGATAATTCTATCACCGTTGAGCTAGGATTTTTTTACTAGTGTACATACGAAAATATCGGATTGTTTACAAGATGGCCTAATATAAAACACTCCTGTATTTCCATTGATAATATTTTAACAAAAGTTGAAAAAAATATTTTAACAAAATTTAAAAAATATATTTATAAACTTAAACTTATTTAAATATCCGAATATTTCTATATCGTTTATTGGGTTTCCAAATCTATATTTTAAAATAATCTATACAAAAAGTTGAAATTATAATTATATAAAAGTTGAAATTGAAATTATAATTATAATTTAATCAAATAAAACCTATGCTATTTTTCGAAAATCAAAAAGAAAAAAGTTATCAATTACCTAAATAAACTAATTTTTACTATAAAAAATACATTTAATAAAATGCATATTTTCTTATAAATGTTATAATTATTTCATAATTTTAAAAATTTTACATCTATTGAAACAATAAGTTTAAATTTGTTCGTACTTTTTGAGTTGTTTTCTAGAAAAATGCATTATGATTTTGCTACAATTCGTTTAGAACTACGATAAATTCAACAAAAACATATTGCTTACCTCAACTCTACAAAAATTTATAAAAATGTTCAGTAATCACTTATTTACTTTATTCACTGATACGAATTTAAATGACCATACATCATCTTCAGAAGGTTTCATAATAAAATCTGTTATTATTTTTATTAATTCTAATGAAAATGATCATTAAAATACAAACAATCCCTGTACAACCTAAAAAAATTCATTTTATACGAACTCATGTTATATGGAACTAAGAACTAATCAAAAAACAGAATTAGGTTCCAACAAGTAAATAAAATACACTATTTACTAAAAATGTCAATGGAAAATCAAATGTATTCAATTAAAAAATTATGAACATTATTAAAGTATATAATATTGAACATACAAGTTATTTTTTCTTCTCCAAAGCCACTAAAAGCAATTAAACGAGAACATTTTCATTATTGAAAAATATTTTCATTTTCTTAATTTCTACTGCAGTATTTAAATTTCCATGTTTTCTTTTTATAAAAAAATCGATTAATATTTTGTTGCTTACTTTTTCTTGACAGATCTTTATAAATTTCATAATATGGAGATAAATATTTATATAGTTCTATTTTGAATTTTTCACTTCTTTCAGTAGAATAATCTGTATTCATAAAATATAATTCCAACTGTTCGACTAATGCTTTTCTATATGTTTTTAGCGTAAAATTTTTGAAATTCAAAATATTCTTCTGTGCTATCATTCTTTGAATTAATTTGGTATAAAATCACCACCATTTCAACCAAATTTTCCTCATCAGTTTCTTCTTTTACTAGCAATTCTTTAATATCTTCAAATAAACACCAAGAGTTTTAACATATGTTTAATAGTTTCATTAAATTCAACAGCCGGCGCACATTTAATTAACAGATTATAAAAAAAAAAACAGATTTTAAAATCACAATCAACCTTGTAAGATTTTAAAAATCACAAAAAAAACTTTATAATTTTAATATCCCGCAATGAAAACTTTGCTCGCACCATTTTCTATACAAAATTCTTTTACTTAAATGAAATATATTGATTTATTCAACGATCGCGCTTGTATTTGAAAATCTATATCATTTTCCATATAATACGAAATTTTCCCCAATTCTTTAACATGAAATAATAATAATGTATTACACGGGGGTTTCCTGCATAAATCAATGAATATTTCAACTCTGTATAGTTTAGAAAATTATCATAGAACGTTTTACATTTCAACAACGATTAGAAATTGTAAAAGCTTATTATAAAAATCAATGTTCGGTTCGTAAAACTTACAGTCAACACAAAATAAAGAAAATTGTAGAATTTGGAGTGAAATCAATCCACAAGTCATTGAACAAAGACCACTGCATCCACAAAAAGTAACTGTCTGGTGTGCGTTACATGCTGGTGGTGTCATCGGACCAAATTTTTTTCAAATTAAAACTGGAGATCGCGTTACAGTAAATGGAGTACGCTACTGAATTATGAATAATGAATTTTTCTTCCAAAAATGATTGAAACTGATTTGCACGATATGTAATTTCAACAGGACGGTCATACATCTACGGTAACAATAGACTTATTAAAACAAATGGATCCATCAATTGGCCACCAAGATCATGTGATTTTACTCCACTAGATCATTTTCTGTAGGGTTATAACATAAGAAGAAGAAAAAACAGTAAATAAGCATAAAACATTATGGAGAAATGACCAAAAGATAAAAGGGAAAAAGAATCCTATCAAAGTTGAAGGGATGAAATTGTAAATTATTGTGGAGGTGGTGGTTGGATGAGATAAGTTATGGACAAGAAACGATGAAATATTCTTAAGAAAATATTTAAAAGGACTAATGGCATTCGATGAGTCTTTCGTTCAGTAGTGAACTGATATACTTTTATAACATATACGAATGTCGTTTGATAAGTATGGTAAAAAAGTAAGAAAAACTAAATTGAAAAATTTAATTAAATTAAACAATTAATAAATTTACCATATTTATCAAACGACCTTCATATATATAATAAAAAAATTGTTATTATTGTTTGCTTGCTTTTTCTTGACAGATCTTTATAAATTTCACAATATGGAGCTACACATTTATGTAGTTCTCTTTTGAATTTTGTACTTCTTATACTATAATAATCTAAAAGATTAAATTGAATTTACGAATATAAAATATTATATAAATACACACATTTATAATTTTTATTATAATATTTTAATCTTTTATAATTGGGTTAGCACTCTGATTATTCCACTTGTACACAAATCATTTATGTAAAAAAACTAAACAATTTTCGAATTAATAATTAAACACCTATCTATATTTTACATAAAATTGGTATAAATATGTTTATTCAATAATTTAGAAACTGTATTTTTTATTTAAAAGTATTTCATTGAAATACAATTTTACTGTTATTTTATTTTAATTTTTAAATTAATAATATTGTTATTAACTCAGAACTTATACTTTCAATCACTTATTATTATTAACTTACCCAATTCAGTCTTAAAATAATAGTTTTATATTCTATGATAATACAATAAAACGAATTATTTTTTAAATTATATTTAGTTTTCGATATTTTTTAAAACAGTAGAGTCATTTAGTAGATTAATTTTAAGTAAAATGAAAAACACTTCAAATTAAAACTTCTTTATATATAGATTTAGTCTTATATATATATATATATATATATATATATGACATTTCATAATGATATAATGATTATTAAATTGAAACATTTACATTTTATTTATGCACTCCCGACGAATCGCTGCTTTTTCGTAACGTCATTAAACTGTGTAAGATTTTAAATGGGTAACATTCATATTGGCGTTAGTGTATGTTGAATGAATCATTTCTAAAATCGCCGACCGACGCTATACGTACACCTACGGTTCCATCAAAAGTGAAATTTCACGTAGAAATTAATGAACATGATTAGGGACGAAAATAATATCATAAATCTATAGATAAAACGATACCAAATCAATATCGAATGATTACGTGTAACGTTTAAATTTTTATAGAGAAAAAAATTATATTAGTGCCCTTATAATTTTGTGTAATTGTTTTATACAGTTAATTTAATGTTAATTAAAATTGTTGTTTGTTTGTTTTTAAAATATTGTAATCAAATTGTCAAATAATTAAAAAATTAACTGTTTGTGTTAAGTGAACAAATTTTAAATTTATTAATTACTATTTAATATTTATAAAATTGAAAGTGAAAGGAAATAGTGTAAACCATACTAAATTTTGAATCAAATAAAACAATAATTTAAGAAAGAAAGAATAATAATTATAAAGTTAATTATATTTATTATTATTTACAATTAATGCATCACCTATACAAATTTTTCTAATTAATTTCCAAACAAACATTTTTGTAAATAATTTGATGCTTTATAGGTAATATTTGTTAACAATTAAAAGCTCATTACTTATAATTAGCTGTTATCAGATAATATAGGTGGTTTTTTAATCGAGATAGAACTTTAAATTAAATCTTTATCGAAAGTTCTCTTTAACCTAAAAAAACAACCTTTATATATACATATGTGTATGTATTTATATACAAAGGTAAGATAAAGGTGTTTTTTAGGTTAAATAGAACTTTCGATATGGATTCCATTTAAAGTTTTATCACACTTAAAAAACATGCTATACAATAATTATCTAATAATAGCTAAAATCTTATAGTAATCTTATAATAGGAAATAATTGTTGATTGATAACTAAATCAAATGGGATTAATTAATTAATTTAAAAAAAACTTTTTGTAAAAAAAACTTTATAACAAGTATATGATCTCATATTTATATATTTTATAATTTTAACACTAAAATCAAGATAATCAAAATTTAATCGAGTTTAGATCGTAATTGATTTTCTAGCATGTTGTTCTTTTCTGAGTTTAATTTTTAATTTCAATTATAAATTTTCATCCAAAAAATGCACTTACATGTTTCTTTTTAATAAAATACAAACTAGTTGGACTTTTTAAACGTTTTTTTTTATTGAAAATATGATTCATTACAATTATACGTGGAACATAATATCGTTCAAATGTCCACCACAATTGCTTCTGCAGACATCAATTTGAATATTGAAATTGTCGATGACTTTTCGATATGTTACTGGAATTATTTCATGAATTGCAACTCGAATGTTGTTCTTCAGGTCATTAATTGTTTGTCATTTATTGTTTTATTAATTGTTATCATAGACTTCACTTTTCACAAAATACCATAAAAAAATTAAGTGGTGTTTAATCGCATGATCTTGGAAGCTAATTAAAATCTGCATTTCATGAAATTACACATTGACAAAATTTCGATTGCAAAAACTTAAGGTTTCCTCGAGTTGTGTGGCATGTAACACCATCTTGCTAGAAATAGACATCAGACATGTTAATATCATTCAATTCTGGCCATAAAAAGTCACTTAACTTGATTAGAATCGCTAAATAATCATAGAAACATTATTTCCAGCATTTTCTTCGAATAAAAATGGTCCAATGATTCCATTTGCCCAAATTTTACACCAAACAGTAATTTTTGTGGGTATAGAAATTTTTCATGAATAAAAGGAGGATTTTCATCAATCCAGATACGACAATTTTGTTTATTAACGAATCCATCCATTTTGAAATGGGTTTCATTACTAAAGAAAATTTTGCTTGAAAACAATGGATCTGTTATTCGTTGTTCAATAATCCAACTAACAAAATTACGTTTATTTAAATAATGTTTTTCTTTACTCCTGATTTAATTAAATTTTGTATGCGTGTAAATGCAAATCTTTATACAAAATAATTCTCCATAAAAATCCATAAGATATGCCCAATTCTTACGAACGACGTGAAATTAATATTGGTTCATGTTCAACCCTTTCACTTACAGCAGCAATGTTTTCATCTATGCCTATAGTTTTTGGTTTTCTACTTTTTGATTAATCAATAATACATCCAGTTTCTTCAAATTTTTTCACTAATCTTTGAATTGAAGACTGATTTGGTCGATTATGTGTACCAAAAAATTACGAATTTTGCAATGGGTAATTTTCAAATAACGCCTATTTTCCTAATAAGCTTGAATAATTAAAATGCGTTGTTACAATGTTCAGCTATCTATAGTTAAAATTGTAACCTTCTACTAAAACAAAAAGGCTTATTATGTCATTTGAAAAGACATAACATATAAACATTATACAGTGTTGATATATAGATGTGATATTTGGATGACTCTTTATACATTTCTTGTTGAAAAAAAAACTATAGTTTCCATTATTCAACTCAAATCTTTGTAAAAAATTTGAAAAAACGTTTGAAGAAAGAAATATTTATATATATATTTAAATAAAATAAACAGATAGGAAAATATACTAACTGAATTTAAGTTGAACTTTAAATCATTCACAAAATTCATTTAAAAATGTTAGCTTTGGAACACGTGACATTTATAATATAAATGATTTATTATTCAAAATAATGTGAACGTAAAAATTGTTCTTTTAAATTTTATAATACAGTGTTAACCTCCAGTAGGTACGCACATCGAAACAACTCATAATCACAGTAAAGGCATGCACACGCTTGACAGCTTTTATTTTCCACGTTCAGCAGAGAGATAACGTGAAAAAGAGCACAGTGTTGCGAGTTTTTTTTAATGAGATAAAGGGATACGTACCACGAGTGAAATGCCGAAGCTCAGTCGCTATCTACCCGTTTCTCATCCCTTATATTCGTGTCGAGCGGCAGCTGCGTGCTCCACACCACATAGTCAGTGTACGAACACATAAAAAGATAAACATCGTGTATTATTTTAACCTTTCGGTACAGCAAATTGTCATCGACGGAGGGCGAGTGTTTCGTTCGCGATGGAGCCCGCCTCATCATCGATGGCGATGGTGTGTTTCAACGCCGTACGACGACAGACTTTGAACTGAATTGTTCGTGTGGAAGAATTCCGTGTGCCCTAATGTGGAGGTGGAGTTGCAGTTGTTTGTTCGAATGATGATAGACGGTGATGTTGAATGCGGTGATTTATGGAATGAGGCTATTGGTTGTTTTAGGTTTTTGACGAGAGTTAATTAATTGGCAAATATTGATTTTTTTCCTGCTATTTACATTATTGTTTCGACTGATGTATTATTTACGTAAGCAAGTTTACTCTATTATTTTAATTTTATAATTACATTCATTTATATATATATATATATATATATATATATATATATATATATATATATATGTATATATATTTGGGTATAAATTTTGTATAGGGTAGCCCAAATAGAATAAAGGAAAGTAAATGATAGTAAGCAAGTGAATATAAGTCTAAATTCTTTAGTCTCATTTAGGCCACTTTATATAAACATACTTATTTAGCTTTTAAGAAAATTAAAGAATTCAATTATGTTTATTTGATAGCAAAATTCATTAATACACACACACACATATATATATATATATATATATATATATACATATATACAGAGTGAGCCAATAAAGAACTCAGACAGTTATTATTTTAGCAATGATTAAATAATGCCAAATTGTGTTTTAAAAAGAAAAATTACAATTCAAGAAATTTATATTAATCGTTTATAAAAAACATAATGTTAAAAATGAAATTATTTTTTTTTACTAATATTGGAATATAAAAAATAAGACAAGAATAAAATTGTGATGAAAAAAGACCTCGGATAGTTGGTAAAACTGTCATTTCTTTTAGGTATAAAAAGGGAAATTCTCGTATTTTGTTTGTTTATCCAACTGTCAAATTTGAATATACTTTTACAGTAAGTGAAAAATTCTGTATTATTAGGTGTAAATGAGAAGATAACGTAGATAAACTTCTTTAGAAGTAAGAGAATTGATTATGAAATATCATAATGAGGAAAAATCGTACCGTGATATTGAGAAAATTATAAATAAGTCATTCAAAAGTTATTAATGTTATTACATGTTTTAAAGTAATAAAAACCGTAGTAAATAAAGGAAAATCCAGTAGATCTAAGGTATTTACCAATTCAAACGAGCAATGGATCGTACACCAAATTAAAAAAAAAAACAATGTTGAGTGCTTTAAAATTAGCAAGCAACATCTAAACAAAATTTTGCATCCTGAAACAATTAAGTTGATTTTACAAAAAGATAGTTTTCACAGAAAAAGTGCCTCGTACAAAGCCGTTTGTGGGCAAGGTGAACAGACGAAAAAGACTAGAACTCATCAATATTAATAAATATAAAGATTTTTTATCCTGGAGTAACGTTTTATTTTCTGACAAAAAAAAATTAATATATTCTGATCAGATGGCTAGTATCATGTCTGGCGAAAACTTAACAGAGTTAAAGGAGAAAAACTTATGCGCCATTATGACATAAGTCGGTTTTGATTTGGAGTTGTATGTCTGCTGCTGGTGCTGGCAATCTTTGTATAATTGATTAAAATATAGATCACAAACAGTATATTAACATTTTAAAAGAAAATATGATTTCTAGGGCCGAAAAATTGGAAATAAGACAAAATTTCCATTTCTATCAAGATCAACGATCCTGAAAAAAAAGCTTACAACGTGCATTTGTGGTTACTATAACTGTTCACTGTGGGTTTATTTGGAAATCTAATTAAAAAATATCAGGTAATAAACAAAAAAGACTTATAATTGATTTTAAGGGATGAATGGGCCAAAATCGATCCTGCCATATACCAAAAAAATATAGAATTCATCCCTAAAAGACTGACAGTAACTAACAACAAAAAAAGATTACCAACAAAATATTAAATAGCATAAAATAATTAAATATATATATATCATTTAATTTTAAGTCTGAATTCTTTTTTGAGCACAATCATACCTTTTTTACTTTTCGAGCTGTAATAATATTATAACAATTTTTATTTTTATAATTTTTTTTAATATATATGTATATATATATATATATATATAAGTGCATTCTGAGTTAAAAACCTTCCCATTTTCAAATTAAACGTAAAGTGTAATTACTACATAAAATATATCGAAAAATAAATATATTTCACCAATTTTATCAAATTTGAATGCTATAATCACAATTTAAAAATGAAATATTTTTTATAACCTACTAACCTTCAAGAATGGCAATAATGGTCCAATAAATTTCACAAATTAAAATTATTGATGAAGATTCTAAAAATATTTTGATCGTTCTGAGCAATATAATTATAGATTACCTTGAATAAAATAATTTTGAGGTTAAAAATAACTTTCATTAATCAGACAAAAATAATTACGCATTTATCATAAACATCATCAGTCTCTTTCTATCCACAACTGGATGAAAACCACTACCAAAACTTAGTCACAGAATAACTCATAATAATTAATTAAAACATTACCTCTTAATAATTAATTATCGATATCAAACAGATCACTATCATCTTCAATCGTCTGATAATATGTTAATTAAAACTATTACTGGTCATTATCTGAAAATAATCAAAAGTTATTTAATTTATAATAATTAAAATAGCCTAACTGTTAAAATATACTCATCTTGTAGTTAATTACTACTTTCAGTAACAAAACAAAGTTAAAATTCGATGTCATTAACCAACAACTATTGGTTATTATTAAATACCAACAGCAATAAAAGTTCATATCAAATAAAAAATTCAATTTGAACTATTGTAATTTCTAAACATTGACTTCGTATGATAACTGAATTGTTAATCGTTACAGAAAACGATTTGCTGGTAATTATTAATAATTATTTATCATTGATTAATAATCGGTTAATAAATGTTATCATTTGTATTTACCTCAGTATAGTTTCTTAATAATACCTAATGATAATTTTTAATGATACTTACATATACTTTCAAGTGAGAAAATTTTTACAATATTGCCATTAATTCGAATTTGATTTTTAACCAATTTGACAGATGACACTTTAACCGCGTTATGCATAAGTGGTTGTCAGTGAGTGACAGTAGTGTTTATTATTTGTGTGATTATTGTTGTTAAATAAGTAGAAGTGTTTTCTTTTTACAATCTTTTGTGAAATATACAAACAAAATGTGTCTTTGGAAAACTCAAGTAAGAAAACCTGCTTATTTTCGATGCACGCGTAGACAGAAACAAAAAGGTTAGTTGGTTTTTAAAAAAATTAACTGTAATTGATTTTTTTTAAAAAAACATTCCATTTTTCATTATTATTATTAATTTATTTGTTGTTTTGGAACTGTGGCTGATTCATTTTACACAAATGAATTTTAACCTCAACACCATAATAATTTAAAGTGTTCAATAATCACTTATTATTTATAATTATATAATCTATAATTATATCGGCTGATGCATTTCGACGGCTACGCCATCATCGTCAGAGCCTTTCTGATAAGTGAACATTAAGTGATTATTTAACACTTTAAATTATTTTTGTGTTGGGGTTAAAATTCATTTGTGTAAACTATTATTAATATTATTTGGTCATCGAGTACGACTTCAAAAGAAAAACTCATAAAATATTTTATTAAATTGATTTAAAACTTGTTATATTCCTATAGCAGTTTTTTTTAGAGTGATAGAACTTTAAATTAAATTCCTATCAAAAAGTCTACTTAACCTAAAAACATCCTATATATATATATATATATATATATACATACATACATACACATACATATATACACACACATAAATATATATATATAAAGAATCATATAAAAATGTTTTTAGGTTAGATAGAGCAATAGGGATTCAATTTAAAGTTCTATCATGTTTAAAAAAACAACATATACTTAAACTAAGTTTATCATTTCATTTCATTATTACATTTATAACTACAATGTTACTATTTTACTACTCAAGTGTCATATTTATTTTATGTAAATGTTCCTTTTTTCAAAAATTATTTACAAATATTAATTAAAATTAGTCATTAATTTTTATTTTAGTTGTTATTTCAAGTTTTCAAAATATTTACAGGTGAAAAAACGTACAATCAATTTCAGCTTCTTTAAAAAATATACAAGTTTCAATTGTACTTTTTCTCTTTTTTAATTTCAATGACATATTTCCAACCTATAGTCCATTACATTAATTTTTCTTATACGTCTGCTATAATTTAGAGTAATAGTAGTTTCATGGATTTTTTTATTGAAATTGAATCAAATTTTTGTACTATTTATCTTCTATTTTTCATTTTACAATTATTATTTATCAAATACAAAATAATTTTAATAATAAAGTATAATATATAAAATAACACTTCATAGAAATCTAAACATTAGGTAACCACAGAAATGTTATCGTTTTTGTGTATTAAAATCATAAATCCAAGAAATGTTTGTGTATCGTATGACTGATTAAGCCATTAACTAAGGGCACATTAACTGAGTAATAAAGTTATACGTTGTTTCGTTCGTTCACTGTATCTCAATATATTCAATTCAATTTAAAATATAATTTCAACCCTTCAAAATGTCAATCCAAAATCGTGTAATACGTATATGTTTAAATTTTATTTATTGCTTTAGGTGTTTGTATGAAAGGTTCATTTCATGATAACCAATAGTAATTGCGTATATAGTTGAAATAAAGTCTTTTTTTCGTCACAACTCAAAACTTATTCAATATTTATTTAATATATTCTGTATATATAGGATAATCTTCACTACAAGTATTTAAAATTTCAAGATTAAAAAAAATAAATTCTCTAAAATCATATATATGTAATGTATATTTTTTTGAAATTTTAAAATAAATTTAACTGTTTCGAATTTTTTTAAACAAATAACAATATAGTAAACTATAATTTTAAAAAGGGAAGAAAAATGTACATTTAGACCTAAATAAAATTCTGTAATATTAAGTTATTTTTTTTTTTTTTTTTTTGAAAAATCAATTATCAAATACAAACCACCTCTATACAAAGGTTAAGTTCTTAAAAAATGTTTTATTATACGAGACTAAGAACTAGTTAAAAAATAAGGTTAGATTTCAACAAGTAATAAAAATACACAATTTTTCCTACATATCAATCAAAAATATTTTTATCGAGTTTTTCAATAAGCGCTTCAAAATTTTAAATGGAAATTTAAAAAAAAATATTTTAAATAGTTTTTTTTATTTTTAAGTGTATTTTATGGCATTAATAATGGAACAAAATTTCACTCATATGACTACCACAATTCCGTTTGACATTTGTTTAGTCCAATTTTAGTCACTCTTTCACATAATTTTTGTCCAATTTCATGAACTACACGTTCAATATTTATTTTTAATGCTTCTGTTGTTTGAGGTTTATTTCACATAACCCCACAGAAAATAATCCAATGGAGTTAAATCATATAATCTTAGTGAACAATGAATAAGTCCATTTCATGAAATAATCGACTCATTAAATTTTCATCTCAATAAATCTATTAAAGTTTTTACAATTTCTAAACGTTGTTGAAATGTTTAACGTTCTATGATAATTTGCCAAACTATACTGAATTGAAATGTCAAAATGAATTAAAAAAAAATTAAACATGATTTCCACCAGCTGTCAAAGTTTTGACATTCCTTTTAAAAAACCCTATACTTAAAAATGTGTTACATAGATCGTAAACATTTTTTTTCACTGCTGTTGAAAGCAATTAAACGAGAACAATTTCTGTATTAAAAATATTTTCAATTTCTAAACTTTCTCCTAGAACATTTAGATTTCTATATTTTCCTTGTTTCAAAAAATCATTTATTATATTTTCACTTGACAGATATTTTCGAATGTTATGGTATGAAGTTTAAAATATAGTTCTCTTTTGATTTTTTCACTTTTTTACTAGAAAGATCTGTATTCATAAAAAAAGATAGCAATTTCTTATTTCAATTTTTATTTATTGTTTTAGAACTGTGGTTGATTCACTTTACACAAATTAATTTCAACCCCAACACCACAATAATTTAAAATGTTCAATAGTCACCTATTGTTCACTTATGATTTATAATTATATAGTCTATAAGCTGATATAATTATAGACTATATAATTCTAAATAATAAGTGAACTATAGGTGATTATTGAACACTTTAAACTATTGTGGTGTAGGGGTTAAAATTCATTTGTGTAAACTAAATTTTTATGTTTTTAAATTTTCAAAAAAATATTTATTAATGTTCAAAATAATCAAACACAAATAAAAATTCATTCTAAACATCGTAATTAAATACATTTAAAGATACTAAAAAAAAATTTTGTAATATAATACGCTAACAAAATATCTTATTTCATTTAACATGAAAATTGAATAGGAAATGAGGGTTAAATTTTGACTCCACATAATTTATTTAGATATAAATGAAGTTATATAATATAGTCAATACGTTTAGTTTACAAAATTTGTTGTTCTATATGGAAAAAAGTATTTACAGATTCGCACATATATTTAATTGTAAACACACTCACATGCATCTCTTTCTCTCTCTCTCTCTCTCCCTATATATATATATATATATATATATATATATATATATATATATATACAGGTAACCCCCGTATAACATGGCATTATTACAACACGGTTTTACTTTAACACGGTTCGAGAATTGGAGGAAATTCTCGTATAACACGGCATTCCTACAACACGGTTTGAGAATTTTAATAATATGAATCTTGAAGATATTCAAGATTTATTTCTGTAAGAAGAAACTGATGAAACAAATTTGGTGGAAATAACATCTGGATTGTGCCAAGATAATTCAGGAGACGATAACATAAATGAAAACGAAGAAGTTAAACACTTTAATCTAAAAATCATAAAGAAAGGCCTAAATTTGGCCATGCAGTTGGAACTATATTTCCTAAATGAAGATCCTTCCACTAAAAGAAATACAGAGTTTAAGAGAGAACTTCACAGGTACTTAGCACCATATAACGAAATTTATAAATATCTCTGAGCTAAAAGAAAGGAATCTAAAATAATAGATTTTTTACAAAAAGTGCAGAATAGAAGTCAAGATAATGCTGAAAAATTCAAAAGGTAAAAATATCTTGCCAAAAAAAAATTTTTTAATAAAGATATTTCTCTTAATTATAAAAATATGTTTTTTTTATTTTTGGAATCTAACCTTCTTTTTGTATTAATTCTTTGTTTCGCATAACACGGCATTTTTTATGAACTAACAAATGTGTTATATGGGGGTTATCTGTATATATAGGGTCATCCAAATGTGATTCCTAGATTTGTGTTTTATTAAAAAGAAACACGTATATAGGTTGGTGTATAAGGAAACATTTGTATAGTTTATTTTGTTTCTTTTCAATAAAACACAAATCTACGCGTCACATTTGGATGGCCCTATATATATAATTAAAAAAGTATATTTTTTAATATAAAAGTAATATTTTCAATCAATTTAAAATAATAGATTTTATAAATGATATTTTTATAACATATATATAATTTTAAACAAATATTGATAAACAAATTTAACCATCAACAGTACATAAACGGGACTACAAAAAAAATTAACACGACTCATGCACAGAAATGTGTACGCCAAATACTTACGCCATATACAAATGATAATTAGATTACATACCTTCATCTAGATATAACGTTGATGAATCAAAGACCTGACTACCATCGTCTCCACCCCATCGCTTTCTATATTGGCATCAAGTTACGGAGGGAATGCACAAGGGTTAAGCTGTACCAAGCCAATTCATTATAGAGTTTACGACTCAAACTATATATCTAACTACTTTACTAAATTAGAGATGATTAATTAAAAATAGAACACAATTACAACTAGTGAAAGGGGGTGATGAAACCTTAACAGATTTGAAACAGACGGTTAACATCAATGTTTATCTGGACTCGCTATAATTAAAATAACGTGTATAGTCTGTGTAAATTATTTTATTTAGGTTATATATATATATATATATATATATATATATACACGAAATTACATGTGTTTATAAATGGATAAAACCATAAAAAAATAAACACATAAACGTATATGGCGCAGGTGATATAGTTTACGTATGGTGAGTTTTTTATAACTAGATGTCAAATTAATAATTACGGTAATTTATCAATATGACGCTGTACCCTTTTTTCATGTTCTATAAATGTTTTCACAATTTAAACTAACAAACTGGACATCAAAATTGTTACCTTTTTATGCTATATTCGATAATGTAGCCAAATAAATTTTATTTAAACAAGCACTTGATTGTAACAATATTCAGTCTAAAATTATTTTTTATATTAATGTTTTTTTAAATATAAATTTATTTTTTTTAAAAAAACTCATATAATTAAATCTGAAATAATGTTTTATTTATAAAATTATTTTTATTAATTTTTTCAGTATTTTATATGAAATGCTTTTAAATTATATATATATATATATATATATATATATAGAGAGAGAGAGAGAGAGAGAGAGAGAGAGAGAGAGTTGACGAATAGGCGCTTCAGAAGTTTAACACGTTGAGGACGGCGCAGTTTTTTCTATGTCGCTTCATCGGGCGGCAGTAAAAATCGTACTTTGCTTTATCTGGCGGCGCCTTCCACAAAATGTTGTTTAGCAAAACTTCATACTCAAAAGTGCAGTTTCTTTTTACTACACTATAGCTGATGTGAGCCACTGGTGGTACACGCCGCCAGATAAACCATTCGCGTGTGAGCAAACCGGTGGTACACGCCGTCCTCAACGTGTTAAATGAAAATAAAACTAAAAGTATTTAATAAATTAGTTATTTATTTTTGGCTTTGTAGTGAAATCACTAGGAAAGTTTTAATTCAATATTAAGACATATTTCAAATTTAATACTCTTTTATTGTTAATAAGTTTTTTTTCATATATAAATTAAATTCTTATTTTCTTATTCTTTTAATTTAATTCTTTTTTGATCTAAATTTTTATTAAATATTACTTTTATTTTATAAAAGTTTATTATAAGACCAATTTTTTTATTGTAGTTTTTTCATTTACAGGTGACCAGATTTAGTCAGTATAATTTTCTTTGTTACTACTTCTACTTTTTTTGTATAAACATCAGACTTTATAGAATTTTTTTTCTCTTACGTAAGTACATATATGATGTTTTTACTATGTAAAAAAGTTTCCATATTTTGATTAAATATATTTTTTTAGCAAAAATCTGATATTTCAATGAACTAAAAATACTTTTTGAAACACACACATGCACATGTATATATATATATATATATATATATATATATATATACATATTAGCAGCAACAGTAACCTCTTTCTATCCACTGCTGAATAAAGATCTCTTGAATTTTTTCAACTTAAACCGATTTAATACCTTCCTCTTCCAATCCATTCCAACGAATTTCCATATATCTTTGTCCAATCTATCCATGAATCTCTTTTAAGACCATTTTATTTATTTATCCATGCATCTTTCGATACTTCTTTGTATTGTTTGAGACCGCTGAATTATTTTTGCACTCAAGACCCATATTTTCCTTCCTTAAGTGAGAACAGGTAGGATGCATTGAACAAAAAATTGTTTTTAAACATAAGAAATTATCTGACTCCACAATATGATTTTTTTTTTCTAAAATGAAATCCTCTAATTTTTATACTTCTGTACTCTTCATTTATAAATGTTTTTTCAATGAATATGTATTTCCATACATAAATTAAATTCTTATTTTCTTCTCCTTGTAGTTTGATTTTTCTTTTATTTAATTTTTTATTTTAATATTACTTTTATTTTATAAAAGTTTATTATAAGACCATTTTTTTTATTTCCTTTATCTAATTCATATATATATATATATATATATATATATAAAATATGTCTATGTCTCTATTATGATCTCATCATCAGCCTATTTCTATTTACTGCTTGATGAAGACCTTTCTCAAAACTCAACTTTGAGCGATACAATACCCTTTTTTCATTTTCATTCTAATGAATTTTATCTCTATTTCATCTTTTTAAGAATATTTTTCCAGATCTTTTAGTTTCTTTAAGATCATATATAAATATGTTTGTTTTTTTTAATATAACGATAACAACGATATTTCTGAAAATTATTATTAGATTATAATTTATTTTAGAAAAATCTTATTATCTAATAATAAGTAATAGAGAAATATATTTAAATTATCAACCTGAGCCTTATTCAAAGTATTCATATGAATTTGGGAAATAATCTATTTAAAAAAAAATTGTTAGCAATATACATACTACACTTAATATTATTTTAGAAATATTTATAAATAATTTCATTTTTTTATTTTTCTATGGAAAAATATAACTTAAGATATTTTAAAAGAATATAACAATTTGCAGGTATTTTGTATAGAAATATCCTTATATTTTATTTAACTTATTTTTATATTTATAATTTCTTAACGAACAATTAGAAATATCCTTGTTAATAGAATTATTTATTTTATAAAAATTATTAATTTATTTAACTGTAATACAATATTTATTACTAGGTCTGAAATTTTTAGGTCCCTCTAAATCAGATAAATATTTAAAATATTGTTTCCTTACATTATTATATTGTAACCTGCGTAGTACTTGGTTATAAAATTATACTTGTTTATAAATTGTACGAAAACATGTAATACAAATCATTTTTGGCATCAAGTGTTATAGTGTTTCATATGAATTACATTCAAATATCTCAAATTTTGCAGCATATTGTGTATAGTTCGTTGCTATATTTCTTATTATTGTTTATATTTTTTTTTATTTTCGATGTACGAACTGTAAAATAAACTTAAAATAACTGTCATTGGAAATATTATTATCTCCTTCATATTATATCAATAGTCTCTTTGATTAATATTAAATATTTTAAAAAGTTTTAACTAATTTAAAAAATACGAGTAGTTATTATATATCAGTAGTCAAATAAGTAGTTGTAAATTATTTAAAAAATGTTGTTTACATATTCTTAAATATTTTTAATTCTATGTTTATTTTTTTTATACTTTTATATTTTTCAATAATTACTAAATAAGCTCCTTAGTTTTTAAAATTTTATTCCAACATTTCTACTATATTATTTGGAATTTAATACGATTAAAGTAAATAGTATTATTACTATTTTCAATTAATATATTCCAAGTATCAATTATGAAATTAATCACATATGACTTAATCATTAATAGTAATTGAAATTTTAAAAAAATTACTTAATATCAATAAAACAGATATTTTTAATTTAAAAAGTGATGATTGATTTATATGAATATTAATTTTCGTATGCAATATATATATATATATATATATATATATATATATATATATATATATATATATATATATAGTCTTAATTTTTGTAGTAAATAAAATTTCTTATTAATTATTGGAGAAAATATAAAAAAAAATTAATAACACTTTTCAAGTTCTGAAATTTTCTTTAGTGCTCATTTTATGAACGCCCAGAAAAGTCTCATGGATAGATAGGACAAGAATATAAAAAAAATTGTCGGAATGAACTGGAAGAGAAAGGCGTTAAATCAATCGAAGTAGAAAATTCTAAGAGATGCTTTCCTTCAGCAATGAATATAAAAAGGCTGATAATGTTGAGGATTATATAGGGTCATCCAAATGTGATGCCTAGATTTGTGTTTTATTAAAGAGAAACATTCGTATAGGGTGGTATTTAGGGAAACATGTGTATAGTTTCTTTTGTTTTTTTTCAATAAAACATAAATTTAGGTGTGTCATTTGGATGACTCTCTCTCTCCCTCTCTCTCTCTCTCTCTCTCTCTATATATATATATATATATATATATATATATATATATATATATATATATATATATATATATATATATAGGATGTTTTTAAAGCCTGATAGAACTCTAAATTGAATATCTATCGAAAGTTCTATTTAACCTAAAAAAACACCTTTGTCATACTTTCATACATACATACACACATACTTGTATATATAATGGTATTTTTTTAAGTCAGATAGAACTTTAGATAGGGATTCAATTCAAAGTTCTATCAAGCTTAAAATAAACGTTTATATTCGTTCATTAAAATTAGAGTGAAGTATTGCAGTAAAATATTAGTATTAATTTAGCCCTTTGCTTCCTAGTGCATTCACTAGAAAATCAAGGTCAAAGTATTGTACTACAACTATTGCTGGCTCTTTGAAGGGCAATAAAAAAAATATGTTTTAACACTTATTATGCAAACAAATATTTATAAATAATTCACAATTATAAAATTTTAAAGTTTATTAATATAATTCACTACTTAGACCCTGGATTCGCAGTAAAAAAACTCAGCCATGAAGGGTTAATACTATTTAATAAATTATTATTTTACACATCAGTAAAATAATTCCACAATTATATTTAATACTACAGAATCATCCAAATGTTACGCCTAGATTTGTGTTTTATTAAAAAGAAACAAATGAAACTATACACATGTTTACTTAAACACTAACTTAAACACATGTTCCTTTTTAATAAAATTCAAATCTAGGCGTCCCATTTGGATAATCCTTTATAATCAAATTAACTTTTATAAATAGTTATTTTTTGAAAATCAATATTTTTTTACTAATAAAAACAATAATGTATTATTGTTAATTTTTATATACTAATATATTTTTCGTTAATGTTTGATCTCTTTCTTTTTCTCTCTCTCTTTATATACATATATATATATATATATATATATATATATATATATATATATATATATATATATATATATATAGATAGATAGATAGATAGATAGATGTTACTCTTTTAAAAAAGTGGATATTTAAGATAATTTATTATGAAAGAAAATTTCATTCAATTTATGTAAATTTTTAATATTGAATATTTTTATTTATCGTTTTTTAATACAAACATAAGTAATTAAAGGAGATCTTTTTATTATAAATATTTTCAGTCGATACAAATAAATCATAAATCGTGTATTTAGTAAAATATAATAAAAAAATATTAAATTTTAACTTAAATAATTTTAATTTTCGTTGAGAATCAACAACCTTTCAAATTTCAACAATATTATAATAAAATAGTCATAGAATTTTTTTTTATTTTAAACAAAAATAATTTTAAATAGTGTATTTATTGAAATTTTATTTAACTCCAATTATATCTACATACAAACACATATAAACTATACATGGATATAAACTCATACACATATAAACTCACACTGTGTGTGTTTTGGGACTATTCTGAATTGTTATATATATATATATATATATATATATACATATATATACATATATATATATATACATGTATGTACGTATATATATAAAGATATAGTTATTTTTACTAAAACTTAGTAAACTCCCAAGAGCTTCCTCTGTATGGAACAAACACATCATAGAGTAAACATGAATATTACAAACGCCATAACTAATCTCATCATGGAACTCGGCGATCCGACTGATCAACGAGGAAGTCAAATGCGAAGATAAATTAGTTAATGTACCATAGACGTCCCTACAAACAGACTACAAAATCCTTTGGGAACATAGCAAAGTTAGCATCAAATTAATTGATCCAAATGACATTATTGTAGGCAATTATCAGTGCGGTTCACTGCAGAGATGTTGAAAAGTCTACGACGGCCCGTTCGTATCACCTGAACGAGAAAGTGGGATGAATTCGTAACGTGTACTCTGTACACGTTCTGTCCTAGTCGCGATATCGTTGCGGAGTACACGGTTACGCGAGACAAGACATCAAGTAACATTTCAACAGTTAGGTAGTTTGTTGTGGTATGAGGTAAGTGTATTCCTCTCTCTGTAAGACGGACCACTCCGCAATGACGAGAGACTCAACTTTGAATATTTTATGGCCGTTAGTCAAAGTTATAATGGAGACTGGAGTGTTTGAGGTGCCGCAAACATAAACCATCCACCCTTATGAGAATAATTCCGTTACTAGTGCGGACGAAGACAAACGACAAAGTATAAGATGTTTGGTGTATGTCTAGCAATCCTTTAATTTCAAAACTTGTATTTCAGTAACTATTTGTTTACAAATAATTTTCTAATTTCGATCAAATGCCTTTTTTATATACGGTACCTTTTTGATCATTACCGTGCCATTATACGTAATTATATTTACATAAACGTGCATAACAGTTTATATAGAAATAACTATTTTTGCACATTCATATTATATTATCTATTACAACTTACATTATCTTTTAATAGTAACGAAATATATTTATGTTACAAAATGAAATACAAATAACGATACTATAATACAAAAAATAATATTTATCAAAACAAACTAAATAAAATAGTTTTTATTACAGATTTTTTTCCATAAATTTAAACCGCCTTGTAAAAAATTATAAAAAGTCTTATTTTTAAATTTATAATTTCATTCAGAAGATTATTTATAAAAATTAAAAAAATAGGATCCTTTGGTTCCTGTTTAGAAAATGTACTTAAATCCATTAAATATCTTTATTACCAAAACTGAAAAAAGTAAAATTTAATGATTTTAAACTTCTTTAATATTTCTGTTTATGCTGAAGGACGTTAGTTGATTTTTAACATCGTAATAATGTTGTAATATACAGAATGACCCAAATGAGACTGAGGAATAGTAAAGGATAATAAAAAAGTAAAGGTATGTCTAAACCCTTAAATCTTATTTGGACCACTTTAAGGAATTTGTATTCTATATGACTGAATTGTATTGGAATTAACATTCTGTATTATCCTTCACTCAATATTTAACCCTTTATAACACCGTGTAACTTTGAAATCACATGTTCATATATCTATATTCTTTAATTTATTTCACTTTTTCGCCACAAAGTGGCGTAGCATCTTATTGTTGTACAAATTCTTTATAATCAAAGAATTTCGTTATAACGATTTATAATTCCTGTTTCTTACATCAAAATTTGTATTATTCAAGTGTGTTTCTGAATGATAGATAGCTATTACGTTATGCGAATGATATCATTTTTTTTTCATTATTTCAGTAAACCAAAAAAGGATTATATAAATCTATCCAAATGTGACGCCTAGATTTGTGTTTTATTGAAAGGAAACAAGTGTATATGGTGGCGTATAAGGAAACATGTGTATAGTTTCTCTCGTTTCTTTTAAATAAAACACAAATCTAGACGTCACATATGGATAAACCCTATATAATAACTATAAACGTTCTTACAACAAATGTCTCTTTTTCATCAAGTTTATGTAATAATTTTGTTGCTGTTTTAACATAATATAACTTTATCAATGTTTAATGATAACATATCGAGTATTTTTGATAATTTTTGAATTTTTTTCCTTACTATAATATTATAGGTCCCAATTATATTGAATAAAAATTCGATCGAAAAATGTTTCATCTACTTAATTTAACAATAGGAAATGATAATAAATATATAAATTCTTCTATATAGAAAAACAAATTTTTAAGTAACGTAAGCAACAATCATTAATATAGTCTCTAAGAATTGAAAATAAAATTGCTCTTCCTGAGTGCGAAAAAGAAGTTATGAGAAGAGAGGACAATCGACTTCATATTCTATAGAGAGAAAATTGTAAAAGTAGAAGAAAAAAGGGCCAACTGCAACAATTCTATTAAAAAAATATGTTAAAGGATGAAATGATCATTATATTAGTTATGAATTATTCTTATTATTATTTAACTTTTGATATTAATATGAACTATTATTTTTTTTAAAACTATGGTGAATTCAATTTGACACAAATTAATTATTACTCCAACACCACAAGATATTAAAGTATTCAATAAAGACTTATCAAAGTGACAATAATATTAACCCAGCGCTCTGATGATGATGATATTGCTATCGAAATGTACATCAACTATCGTTGTTATAAATAAACAATATGAATAATAAAAATAATTATTATTTATACAATAGTAAATATTAAACAGATACTAATAGCTTGTAGTGTTGAAATGATAATTCATTTGTGTGAAATTAATATTTCATTTAAAAACGTCACAAATTAATTTCATTTTTCCTCGACCTAAAAATAAATATTAAAATTACTAATAATCAATGAAAAGTATCTACATTTGTTGATTTCTTTAATTTTTTTTTAATTGTTTACATTGGAGGAAATCGGTTATTTTTTAAAAAATACAAATTACTGTATTTTTTAAATATATAAAGTTTTTTAAGCATGGTAGAAATTTAAATTGAATTCCACTCGAAAATTCTATTTAACTTAAAAAACATCCCTTATATGTATGTGTATATATGTATGTGTATATATATATATATATATATATATATATATATATATATATATATATATATATATATATAGTGGATTGATATGGGCTTTATGATGTGATATATATATATATATATATATATATATATATATATTCTATCTTTCCGAATCGCACCGATCAGGAAGGCCAACAACTTTAGATAATGACATGTTAAGGGCGGAAATGTAAGCAAATCCGTGTCAGACAATCGAGGACTGTCAAACACTCTTACCCAACCTTGGTCGACCATCCAAGAACATTTGCAGCAGATTGGTAAAGTAAGCAGAGCAGGTGTTTGGGACCCGCATAATCTGTTCGAAGAAAAGAAAGCTAACCGATCAACTACATGCAACTTATTGCTTCGGCGCCATAATACAGAAGCGTTTTTTGATCGTTTGATCACTGGAGATGAAAACTGGGTCCTCTATGATAATCCAAAACGCAAAAGTCAGTGGCTCTCTCCGAATGAATCGCCACGAAGTACAGCTAAGCCAGGTTTACACCCCAAAAAGGCGCTTTTGTGTGTTTGGTGGAGTATTCGCGGGGTCGTTCATTTTGAAGTGCTGAAACCTGGACAAATTGTGAATGCAGACCTTTAATGTGAACAATTGGATCTAGTAAATCAATCTTTAATTGAAAAGTGCCCAGCGATTGTCAACAGAAAAGGTGTTATTCTGCAACACGATAATGCAAGACTGCAATGCGCAAGACGAACCGTGGAAAAAATTAATGAATTGGGATGGGAGGTATTGCCTCACCCACTATACTCGCCCGATATTGCGCCATCGGATTTCCATTTATTCCGATCGCTACAACATTTTCTAAGTAGCAAAAAATTTGAAAATTCAGATGATGTCAAAATACCATCTCCAGATATTTTGCTCAAAAACCAATTGATTTTTATCGATCCGGCATTGAAAATTTGCACACTAGATGGCAAAAGATTGTTGATAACGAGGATGATTACATTATTGATTAAAAATAAAAACTTGGTAAAAATTTATCTGTTTGAATTTAATGTAGAAAAACGACATTACTTTTCGGTCCCCCTAATAGTTCTCAACAATTCTTGCAATATTTAATGGGGGAAAATAGATGAAAAATATTTCAAGAAATTAATAAATAGAATGTATAAAATTTGTTTGAGATTGATGAAAAATTAAGTTGGTTATTTTGACGAGGGAAGAATTGAATTTAGATAAGGGAGTTTTTGTATTTTTGTATTGAATTGGATTTAAAGTGTAATTTTTGTAATTAAAGGATAGTTTTATATAAGATTTGTTAACATAAAATACATATAAAAAAACGAAATCTGGTATACTTAATGTTAGAAAGTTAGTATTTAAAAAATCAACTAAAATTAATCCATTAATAGTAAATTTGTATGATGTGATTTTCATTTAATTTTGTGATTCTTAATAAAAAATTTGTAACAATCAGATCGATCCTTAGATTTTTTAATTCGATTTTAATATAATTTTATTTATTATTTCTGTAATTTGTATGTTTTTCGTTATTTGTCAAAAATGTCGTTTGAATTGATTTCGGTGATGGATTTTCCATGTACATTTTTCATAAACTGTTTTGTCAACAAATCGTCTTCTGAATGTTGGATTAAAAGTAATTGCTGTGATTCCAATAAAACAATATATACACATCTATTCTATTATTTATTCAACAATTTGTATTTGTTATTTGTTGTTTTGGAAATGTGGCTGATTGTGGCTGATTCACTTTAACACAAATAAATTTTAACACCAACACCACAATAGTTTAAATTGTTTAATAATCACTTATTGTTCACTTATTATTTATAATCATATCGACTGATGCATTTCGATGGCGATGCTGTCATCGTCAGAGCCTTTCTGACGATCCATCGACATGCATCAGCCGATATAATTATAAATAATAAGTGAACAGTAAGTGATTATTGAACACTTTTAACCATTGTGGTGTTGGAAGTTAAAATTCATTTGTGTTAAATTTGTATTTGCTTCCAAACTTTTCAACAATAGTGGATATACAAAAGGAAATTTCATTAGCAATATTTACAAAATATTTATTTTAAAGACAAAACATTTTTTTTTTGCATAGAGTACGAATAGTTTGTTCGGTTACTGTATGTATGTGAGTATGCAGTATGTGTATACATGTGTATGTATGTATGTATTGAATCTATAAACATAAACATTTATATACTTGAATAGTTTAAGATCAAGATGCCAGCGGCAACATTTGGTCCAGCAACAGCCGCCTATGTTTAATCATAAAACGATGACAGGCGTTATCCTTACGTAACAACAAACGTCATTGTTTCCCCGTTTGTTGGTTGGCTGAGAAAAGCAAGTCCGTCCTTCTGACCACCATTGAAACCCCGCCCATATCCTGGCCAGTACAAACGCCGCATCGATAACAATAGACGTACAGAGAAACAGACAGAGACGGAATAAGAATGAACATAGTCACATCGATTACAAGGTAGATTTGCCGGGACTCGGTCCACTACTGTACATCGTCTGTATAGAGACCGATAGGAGCGACGATGTCTCCGAACGCGAACAAACACACAAGTATCATATGTTTGTCTTATTTCCGCACATTTTTATGCGGAGGTGAGAAAAAAAAAACCACGCACACACAGTGTGGGTAATTGTATTGTGGTGGGAGATGGTACAATGAGCAAGGTATCTTTGTCCACTTGCACGTATTTACTTATGACCTTTTCTGGTATGAGGGATCGAGTTTCGTCCACTGTCAGCTGAGTCCAATTATAACTGGAGTTATTTAGAAATTTGCGTTAAAAATTTTCAGATTGTAGTGTTTCGAGCGAAATCCGAGTTCGTTAAGTTATTTTTCTGACGTAGCACATATTTTTCATATCCAATTGGTATGTTGATTGCCAGATTTATTTTGACGATTGTGTGGATCATGAATTATCATTTTTATATTAACCAAATGCATTTTCATCTACGGTTCGAATCGGATACGAATTCGGAAAAGTTTCAATTTAAAATTATTCAATTCAGAAGACGATTTGTTGACAAAACAGTTTTTTTAAAAATGTACATGGAAAATCCATCACCGAAATCAATTCAAACGACATTTTTGACAAATAACGAAAAACATTCAAATTCCAGAAATAAATAAAATTATATTAAAATCAAATTACAAATTCTAAGGATCGATCTGATTATTGCAAACTTTTTATTAAGAATCATAAAATTAAATGAAAATCACATCATACAAATAAAAATATTTTACTATTAATGGCTTAATTTTAGTTGATTTTTGAAATACTAACTTACTAACATTAAGTATACCAGATTTCGTTTTTTTATATGTATTTGATGTTAACAAATCTTATATAAAACTATCCTTTAATTTACATTTAGGCAATATTTTTATATTCCTTGTTCTACTAACTAAAATATCTACACTTTTTACAAGTTATTTTGAAAAATACACCCATCATAGCCCTATTAAATGCAGTCTTAATCAAGTTAAACATAATTAAAAGTTAAAATTGTATATTATTTTAAATATAGTCAAATTTTATTTTATGTATTAAATATTTAAAATGATAAAAATGTGTATGTTTCATTTTCTTTTTCTCTCTAGTTTTATATAAATAATTTTATTTATTTATTTCTATTGAAATAAATATAGTAATTTTATTGAAAAAATGATTGATTCAATTTTATAAATAAAATTAAATTTTATTCATTATTGTTTACTTGTAAGTACTTCATTTCAAAACTTATTTAAAAAATGTTGAAATTAATTTTATTTGGTAGAGTCTTATACGTGTTTTTGTATTTGCTTTTAGAAAAAAATTTATCAAATTTTATATTTTACTTTATGGAATTATATAATTTTATTAACACATTATTACAGCTTGAGTTTGTTATAAATATAATCAAATGAAATACTATTCAATTGTATTCATAATGAAAAATTGAACGAAACAAATATCTTTGTTTTAAAAAAATACTAAATGTATATTCTATTTATAAGATTTTTTCAAATTTGGTGTTTTTAGGTTATATAGAAATTTCGGTAGGGATTAATTTAAAGTTCTACCACGTTTAAAAACACCTATATATGTGCATATGTGTGATAAATTATCAATTATTTTATTTTTTTCATGTGAACACTTTTTGAAATTAAATTTATAAAAAATCATTTTTTAAAAAAGTAATTAATAAAGACAAATGGTAATTAAGTTATATACTATTAGTGATGTTCGAATTAAATGTAATTTAAAAAAATAAATATTTATTGGAAATAGACATTTTTATTTATGAAATAAATATGATACTAAAATATTATTTAGAAATTGAATATATTTTTAATTTATATACATATATATATATATATATATATATATATATATATCAAATATTCATATCACATATATACACATGTGTAATAAATTAGCAATTATTAAATTTTACTTTTTTATGTGAACAGATTTAAATGTGTGATTTATTAGAAATCAGTTTTTTAAAAAAAACAAATAATACATAAATAATCTACAAAATTATAATCTGTTATGAAAGTTACATTTGTTAAAAGTAGAGATTTTTTTAAAAAATAAATATCTTCTAACATTTAGCATTTAAAAATTTAATTTATTTTTTAATTTAAATATATATATATATATAT
>CP092088.1:3440006-3462506 GCA_029203775.1 Neoneuromus ignobilis
AACGATTTAATTCAAATGTTCAATAATCATTAATTGTTTATTTAATTATTAATGCAAATTTCAACCATGCATTATCTTTAAAATCCTATTATAAAATCGATTTATCACATAAATAAAATATCACCTCCAACACAAGAAAATATTAAAAAATAAAATCTGGATTTTATAATGCAACATTTTTACGAAGATGATATCACTATCGAATAGTTCATTAGTTTATTGTTGTTATTTAAAACTTAACAATAAGTAATTATTGAACGTTTTTCTAATTTTTTCTTATGTTTAGGGGTGATATTTAATTTTATGTGAAAATAAATTTATCAGTTTGAAAATAAATTGAATTTATCATATTATTTTTATTATTTATCAAATCATTCTCTAACACTAGTAAAAAAATATAGAATTTTGCAGTAACTAAAAAAGAACAATCAATGATAATTAAAAATATAACATATTGAGATAGTCTTAAGAAATATTTTTTTGTTGGAAATAAATTCATAAGTCATTTGCTTTCAGTAATTTATTTTATTTTATATTCATTGTTCCCAAAAAAATTAATATATTTATTTAATAAATTATTTTTAATTAAATTAATAAAATTATAACCTTTTATATACGTGTGATATACCTATTATATATATATATATATATATATATATATATATATATATATATATATTTAAAGTCTAAAATATTTTATAGTACCTAAATATATAATTTAGAAATGTTATAATTTTCAATCTACAAAATATTTCTTTTTTTCTTAGTCAAATAATGCTCCATATAAACACATATAATTTTAATATAACAAAATAAAAAATTCATATAATTTACACTACGATTAAATTTTCTTAAATACCAAAAACTTATTGTATAAAATCCACATTTTGATTGATTGATTATCTGAGATTTTAAAGTGCGTCGGAATCTTCGCATGTGTTCGCATACAACCTACTTTTTAAAATTAAATATTCAGCAGAAATACTAATTTTTAAAAATAGATCTTTTCGTTATTTCATCTAAACTAGAATTAAGCAAATTTTTAAGCACGACCTTCAACTTAATTACTTTAAACTTACTGTGAAATTCAGTTACAGTTTTTCTATTTATTTATTTATTTGTTTTTTTATTTATCTATTTATGTACATATATGTATATATATATATATATATATATATATATATATATATATATAAAATAAATCTTAAAAATATCACATAAATTAAAAAAATAATATATTAATAACAAAAATATTTCTAGTCCAATTTGAAATTATAAAAATAATTATAAAATTATCATAAATCACCAACAAAAATGATACACTGATAACTAAATATTGAATTAATATTTTTTAATTATTTATTGTGACTTCATTAATAATATATTCAAGTTTTTATCAAATTATAACTTGTTATTTATCGATATAAAAATATTTTCAATAATAAGTATTATTAATTTGTATTTTTTAATTATTAAATATGTCAATCTTTTCCAAAAAAATGTATTAATTAATAAATAAATATATATATAGAGATTAATTTTGAAAGTTGTTTTGAAATGAGCGGTTTTGTATGCATTTTATAAAAAAAATGATTGTAAAGTGATTTAATTATTTTAATAAATTTAAAAAAATACAAATTTATTGAAAAATAATTTTATTTTCATGTTTATTAAGATTTTAATTTAATATTTTTTCTAATTTAAAACTAATCTTCAGTTATATTTTTTAATTTAAATCAACTGAATTCTTATGTAAGTTGTTTTCTTTTAATTTTCCAATATATTTTATTATTTTCAATAAATATATATGTAATAAAATAAACAATAGAACAATAGTCAGAGATAGATTAATTAAATAGAAGAAAAATTACGGAAAATAGTATATAACTGGTTTTAATTAAAAATTAGTTTATATTTTACAACATAAAGCTCTGACGAAGATGGTTTCGCCATCGAAATCGCTTTATTTTATTATTATTAAAATAAACAAATAAAGTGTACAATAAGTAATTATTGAACACTTTTTAATATCTTGTGGCATTCGAGATGATATGTGTGAAAGTGAATTAGTTACAGTTTCAAAACAAATAATATATTCTTAATAGTTTAGAATATAAATTTGTTAATTTACTAATACAGTTGACCTAAATGAAACTGAAGGATATAATCTTCAATCTTGATTTACATCTTTCAGTCTCATTTTTACCATCCAATATAAATGATATATAAAGTCAAGTTAAGTCAAGTAGTATTTTATTGTGCTAAAATGGTTAAATTCACAAGTACAAAATATGGAATACAATACATTATATAATAGTTTTTCTAACTTAAGTTAATCTAACTATATTCTAGGTGGCAAATAATATTTAATGTTATGTCCCTGTATAACTGTTTTTGATTTTTATTAGATATATAAATTCGAAATTATATTTTCATACACTATTGACATTTGGAAGAATTTCGATTACAAATCTCGTTATAAATTATATATACATATTGAAGATATTTATTATATAGAACATTATTTTAAGCTTGATAGAACTTTAAATTGAATTCTTATCGAAAGTTCTATCTAACCCAAAAAACACCACTTTATCATACCTTTATATATACATACACATGTATATATACTCGTATATATAAGAATGTTTTTTTAGATTAGATAGAACTTTCAATAAAGATTAAATTTAAGGTTCTATCACACTTAAAAACTCTCTCTCTCTCTCTCTCTCTCTATATATATATATATATATATATATTATTTTCAAATGAAGATGTAGTGAGGGAAATGTGTATTACTAAAGAAGTGAACAATACGTTATTATCCCGGACATTTTTCTTATTTATAATTTCCTATTATTCACTTTTTGTTACTTTTGAATATTTCAATGACGTTATGATTTTCATAGACATATAAAATATCTTCAATAAATCAATTTTAATAAAAGTATTGATTATTTTTATATAATTTATGAAAATTATAGTTATTTGTTGGAAATTTGTAATAATTTTTATAGTAAGTGTCATTTTTTAGAAAAATAGATATTTAAAGTAATAAAAAATATAAAAATAGATATTTTAACTAATTTGTGTATGAATTAATAATTCATTATGTTACTAGACTTTTTTTTAAAAAAAAATCTTATATAAATATGTTTACCAATTTTGATTAGATTTCTATTAAAGACATATTTGGATTACTGTGTTATCATTTTTAATAAATGACTACTAAAGATTAAGGTAAATCTATTATAACAGTAATATTAATTAAATAATACATTATTGTAGAGGAGTCCTTTTTTTAAAAAAATAATCAAGTTTATTATCAGAAAATATAAAAATATTAAAATACATTTAAATGATTATAGTTTTATGATTTTATTGCATAAAAACTTGTACTAATATAATTTATTATAAAAAAATATATATTTATTTAAAAATATTCAATTTTATATAAACAACTCATTTTTCATTCTCAAATATCAATTATAAAAAGTCATCCAAATGTGACGCCTAGATTTGTGTTTTATTAAAAAGAAACATGTGTATAGTTTATTTTAAATAAAATACAAATCTAGGTGTCACATTTGAATGACTATATATATATATATATATATATATATATATATATATATATATATATATATATATATAGTGTGTGATTAATGAGATTGAAAAATTTAAACAAACATATGTTTCCTTACTGTTATTTACTATTCTTCTTTCTCATTTGAGCCATCTTATAGTTAATCTTATTGACAACAATAGAAGTTAATTTAATTACAATATGATTTTACATACATAAAAAAAATAATTTACATACACATGAAATATTAATGGATAAGCCATTTTTATATTTTACTAGCTTATTCATTATATTTTATTTTTAATGATTTAATATATCAACTTAACATTGAATTTGGATTAATTTTAAAAAATATTATAAAATTATCTTCTTCAAAATATCCACAAACTATGTATTGTTAATTTTATTTCTCTTATGCAAAATTCGATTTCAGTGTAATTTTTCTGCAATTCATTTTATAAACAATTTACTTATTTTTATCATTCTTTTGAATTAAATATCTATTTAGCATTTATTTAATTTATTACATTTTTATAAATTATTATAAAAATGTACAATAATTACTAATCGTTCATTTCATTTATTTATAAGTTGATATGCATTTCGATGACCATGCCATTATCATTAGATCACTTTGTATTATAAATATTATAAATTTGATACAGTATTAAAAGAAGTATTTTTATTTAAAATAGAATATTATTATATCATCAGACTGTTTTTATCTACTTCTGGATGAAAGCCTGTGATAAAAGATTTTACTTTAATATATCCAGTACATTTCTCTTCCAAACCATTCTGACAACATTTTTTATATATCTGTTTCACCTATCCATTAGTTTTTTAATGGGCCTTACATATCTAGGTTTCCAATCAGTAATTTCTCTTGTTCATAGGTGGTCCTCTTTTCTTGCTATATGAACTGCTTTATTTCAATTTTAGCTTCTCACTTATATTATAACATCCGTAACTTTTTATTCCTTTTTTTTGTATTCTTCTTAATATATATATATATATATATATATATATATATATATATATATATATACATATATACATGTATATGCCATTAAATATCATTTTTTACAATTAATAATAATCTATTGATAATTTATACTTGAAATTTATTTTTTAATTAAAAAGTGTTTTGTAAATTTCACACATATATTACGAAATAATGTCTATTTTATTCTAATCAGTTACGGAAGATTATCGAATAATCTGATGATTTATTTAACTAAAAGATTATTATCTTAAAGTGTTTGACTAAATTAAACACACTCAGTATTCGTTTAATTAAAAAATAATTTATTTCGTATGCACAAAATGTACACATTCAATATTCAATGAAATTGACAACTATAAAATTAATTCGATCACCAGTCATAAAAATTATAGGTAATTTTTATACGCAATAATTATAAAAATTGTCATTCAATAATTTTTTTAGGGTTTCAGTTGAAACGGTCGAGATAAGATTTAATTAATATTTTTTTATATATATATTACTTTTTATAATTAAATCCTAATTGGAGGTTTTTACTTTTTGTTATTTTTAATAAAACACAAATTAATATTATTTAGTTTTTAATCACACTCATATATATATATATATATATATATATATATATATATATATATATATATATATATATATGCATATGTTTATATGCATGTAATTATTTTTTTATTATTAACCTAAATTTAAAAATACGAATTAATGAATAAAATTATCAAATTTAAATAATTTCAATAACACACAATCAATAAAATATATTAGAAAACCGTGGCGTATAATTGAAATGATCTTATATATTCTTTATTACGTAAATTGAATTTCATTAAAATAAATTAAAAAAAAGTTTATAGTAGAAATTGTAAACGAATATTGTATATATTTATTTATATATATATATATATATATATATATAAATATATATATATATATATATTTACATTTGTATGTATATAATATTTTACACTCTATCTTAATTTAAATATAAAATAGTATTTTTATCAACAGTGGATATTTTTTTTGTTGCATAATAATGTTTTTTATGTAAATAATTTATTTCTTTTACAATAGATTTCACATAAATTTCAATTTTAAACAAAAATCTTTATATATATATATATATATATATATATATATATATATATATATATAAATATATTATACATAGGTAAATTTAAATGTGTGTTTATTTAAATAAATAAGTTTTTTAGTAGAAAAATAAACAAGTTTGGATATGAACTTTAAACAATATTATATATATATATATATATATAAACCTGTCCGTTTTTTAAGGGGTCATACTCAGTCAGAATATCGAAAAATTCAATTTTTGGATTTGGACATTTTCTGTAAGTATGATATGTGGAAAATATTCCCTAAAACTTTCAAATTATTTCGACTAAAATTAATGAAAATACAGGCATATCAATTTTTTAACAAACGTAAACTAGTTTTGAAATTTTAATCTCGTTTTTCTGAAAATCTCGTTTCCAAAATCAACGACTAAAATATCTTAAAAAGGAATGCATAGATTTATTTAAAATTTTCCAGGGTTATTATTGACACAAGAAACCAGTCTTTAAAAGAAGGATTTTTTCCGTTGCATAGTTTTTTTTATTGACTAAAAACGAGCGATTTTTTCATCGAAAATTGAAATTTTAATTACAATGTTCGTTATTTTGTTCCATATCAATATTTCGAAAAACTGATCGTTCAAATACTACATAATTTAGTGTTTAAAATAAATCTTCATTTATTTATTTCAAACCATCCAAATGTGAGCAGCAGTGGTCACCGCAAAGTGAGAGAAACGTTGAGAATTACCATATCTCTTTTATTTTTAAATATTTTTTTTGAAAAAGTTATATAAACTTCTTTTAAATGTACGTTTTTAGATACTCTAACATTTATTGCGAAACGTGTTATAGTTCTTCAAAAAAAATCTAAAAGTCACGTTTTTTTCGACCTCCTTACTGAGCATGACTCCTTAAGTATCGCAAAAGAAAATAATAAATTTTTATACTGTTTGTTAATATTTAATTAACAATGTCATTTTCTTTTTATTAACAGTTTATTTCCATCTTTATGAAAGGTTTAACTTTTTTTCAGATAAAATGATTTGTCATTGGAAGCTAAAAAATTATCTAAATGCCTTTTTTAATTTTCCATATTTATTAATTGTTTTCAATAAAAAAATATAGAGCCAAATACAAATGCTAGTTTAAAAGTGCTATATCTGGAAAATATAGAACCTCCCAACAAAACTTCTCCAAAATAATTTAGAACCTCCTAACAAAATTCAACTATTTTTTCAGAGTTGCTAAAAAAGCTTATAGAGCTTTTTGTTGTTATGGTGTAAAATTAATTTACTTTCTCTTAACAAAATCAGTTTGTTTTTTTATATTTATTGTTAATTGTTCAATTATTGACAATATTTTTCAGAATTAATGTTTTTTTTTAGTTTAGAAATTCATAATAAATTGGTTCTTTCAAATCTTATCATATAGACAATTTTCCCTCTTTTATATTTCAACTTGATTTAGTTGTTAATAAAATGAGTTGTTCAAATTTGCAGTCTGTTCATTTCTAAACTATATTTTTGTATGTAATCTCCACTTCTCATCTTCAGTTATTTTAAATATTTCTAATTATAATAAATAAATATTATTTTATAACATTTTTTCATTTTGAACCAATATTCTTTGTTTTAAAGAAAATACATATTTTCTTAATTTTTGATTTATACATTTCAGCATAATTTTCTTAAAAAAATATTTTTTGATTTATTATTATACAATAATATTTTAATATTAGTTTTAAACTACGATTACTTTTTCCAGTTTTATCTAAAATTAATATCAATTTTCTTTACAATTGAAATCTTTTTAAAAAAGTTTAAGTTTTTGTCCAAATATTTTTTTCTATTTCATTCTGAACAGTTTTATAGAATCTTTATGATAATATTTCACTAATTATGAATTTCTTCCATTTGTTATAAATAATAAATCATATTTTGTTATTGATATTCAATAATTATAATGTGAAAAAATGAAATAGTAATATTAGTTCATAATAACATTTTAAAATTTAATTACACAAAATATTATTTTTATACATAATCATCATTTTAAACATTTGTATATGAATTATTTATTTAATAATAAATCTGAAAAATCAGTTGATATCAAAATATAATTGATAATTATTTGATTGTAGCTATGCTTAAATAAATATTTACTTATGTATATAAATTAATTTATCTGTTAAGCTTTTGGTTTATAAATGTAAATCAAAAAATAGAAATACCAATATTTATTTTCAATATTTGATATTTAATTAATTTTTGTGCTACAAATTGTGTTGTCCATTATTTTACAATAATTGTAATATTATATATTAAATAAATTAAATAGAAAAATAATATAAAATTGAAAATAAATTTTTATGAACAAAAAAGTATAATATATTCTTGTAATAAAAAATATTTGTTTGCTCTTTCTCACTGATGAACAAACAAATCTATAATTATTTAAATTTGATGTTATTGTTCCATACAAAAAGATCAATTTTTTTTTAAACTACATATAGATTTTTATTTTCCAATAAATTCCGTTTTAATTGTATAAAATCTATAACACTAATAATCAATATAAAATCGTGACATTCAGTTTTTAATGTTTTTAGAAACCGAAGTAATAAATTTTCGTATTAATTTTTTTGATATCCTATAATAAAGTCTATTCAATATTAAGAAAAAAATGTTCATTATTTCAAGATGTCAAAAATCTATTATTATTTTATTATTATTATAAATGTCGGAACAATTACTAATTTTTATAATGAACATCTTAAATATAAAATTATATCTCATAGTAATAAAAGAACTTGTTTGTAAGTAAATGTAAAAAATAGTAATTTTCTCCTTGAATAATATTTTAATCCGATTAAAAAAGTATAAGAAGACAAACTCAGCTACAAGGTTCGACATATAATTATAACTAAATAGTTTCGAACATTTTATTTTTGTAATACAAAATTATAGTTTCTTTTTATGAATTAATATGATTAAAAATTAATATAAATTGTTTACATTTAATAATCATTAACAATTATCTATAATTAAAATAAAAAATTATTAGCAATATTTTATTAGCTGATTTATTATTTTGAAATTTAGATAATAGTGGATGTCTTATTTTTTTAAAAAATTTTTTTGGAAATATTGAAATCAAACATCTTAAAAAGTAATATCACCTTTTAAAATATTATTTGTAAAAAAATATTATTTCAAATTATGTTTTTTTTAAAAAAGCAAATGTGTTTACGATAACTGGGAATTGTAAATACATAATTTATGATTATATTGTTAATATATCAGATTATAAAATATGAAATTAGATCTGAAAAATAAATTCAAATTTCCTATATATATATATATATATATATATATATATATATATATATATATATATATATATATATATATATATATATATATATATATATATATATATATGTATGTATATATAAAGAGAGAGAGAGAGAGTATCCCAGATGAAACTGAAGAGTTAAGTTATACATTCACTTGCTCCCCATCATCATTTATTATTTTTCACTCTTCTTCAATCTCATTTTGGCAATTCTATATAAATATCCTCAAATGCAAAGAATAAAATAAAAGGCAAAAGAGTTCTTAGAGTTTTTTTTAAAAAATCACAATAAAAATAAAAAATATTAAATCATCCTATAAATAATATTTTTTAGAAAAAGTTTTGAAATGAAATGAAAAAATTGACATTTTATTTTAATCCAAAATATTTTTTCATTATTATTCACAACTTCTTCCCATCTTAATCTCAAATTTTCAATACCCTAGCAATAAAACTCTTTTGGTTTTCCACTAAAGAATAAATCGAATTCCCTTTGGACATTGATCTCAGTATTAAATTGTTTCCTACTAATATGATTTTAGACTTTTTGGAATAGATGATAATCTAATGATGTAAATTTGGGAGATGATGGTGGATCTGTCATAATTTTCCATTCAAATTGCTTCAGTTTTTGGAACGTTTCTATTGTTAATAATAAAATTGTCTATTTATTAATAAAAAGACGTAAAAAGTGTTTGCAAACTAAGCTATAATTGAATAAAAATAGAATATTTAATAAATATATTGAAATTAATATTCTCAAGCATCAAAATAACACCAAAACATACAAATTAGTAGTATATTTTTTTATTCATTTTAGAACTGTATTAAAAAGTCATTTTCACACAAATTAATTACTCCAGAAACTGATTTTTTTAAAAAAATATTTAATTATCTTTTTTTATGTGTAATATGTTATTACTTGTTATTAACTATTTTAGAATTGTTTCGTGTTTGATTAGTATTGATTTTCAATATATGCACACATATACATATATAGGTTTTTTTTAAGATTGATAAAATTTTAAATTAAATCCCTATCAAAAGTTCTTCCAACCTAAAAAAAACACTCTTTATATGTATGTGTGTGTGTGTGTATGTATGTATGTGTATATATAAAGCGTTTTTTTAGATTAGATAGAACAATCAATAGAGATTCAATTTAAAGTTTTATCTAACCTAAAAAAACATTATATACATGTATTCTGAATTTTTTAACTGAATTTTTAAAATAAAAATAGAAAACTATTTATTATCTCCCTATTTAAAATTAATAGTATCAGCAGAAGATATTTTTAAGTTAGTGTCAATTTAATGTCGATAAATATGTTGAAATTAATATTTTCAAGCATGAAAAAAACATCAAAATATAAAAAAATAATAGTTTTTTTTAAAACCAAAATTAGTATTTCACGTTTTTAGTTGAAAATTGCTTATTTTTATTTATTTCTTCTAAAAAAATCGAACTTTACATAAAAATAAATTAAATAACATAATTTTTTTCTAATCCAATTTTTGACAAAAATATTGATCTTATAAACTTCCTAATCATTCTTTGCCGTAAATTAAAATATCTCAAATAATTATTGAAGAGATAATCAGTTAGAAATGAATATAAATTTTCGAAAATCCCGATAAAATAAAATTTTAATAACGGTTTTATTTCAATATAACTAAGCTTGATATTAATGACTGGATAATCCAAGTTCGATTTATCATTTTTTAATTAATCGTTTTCGAAATCACAACACTGAACTTTAATTAGAAGTTATGCGACGGCTCAATATTTTTCTAAATAAAATAAAACTTGATTTTGAATATTGAATAATCCTGACAAGCATCGACTAGAAAAAATCAAAATCAATTGATATACATAAACGATAAAAATTTTAAATAAATTCTACGTTATATTTTACTATAAATCAATGTCATATACATTTGTCTTAATAACTGTATTCATTTGAATAATTTGCAATTGCTGCAAGATAACTTTGTATAGGTTATTCTAATAAATTTATTATATGATAGATATTTCAGCTATGTTAATTATTTCGAGATTAGAATATATTCGTTGTTTTTTTATCAGTAACTGGTTATTGATTTTTATTTAATGTAATTAGGTGCAAATATATTTTATTAAAAATTTGTTGCTGTTAAATTTGGATTATTATTATATTTTATTAAAAGATTAAATAGTACAATGACCAATGACATTACAAAGTCATTGTAGAATTATAATAGTATTTTTAAATATATATGTATATATATATATATATATATATATATATATATATATATATATATATATGTAATATCTAACTACGTACTAGAATAGTTGGACGTATAAGTTTTAGCTCCTCCCTGTTACCTAAAGAATACATCGAAGAAAATCTCAACTGGTTAGTGAAAATGATTGTGAAAAATCTGCCAAGGCACGTAAATGGTTTGAGCACGATGCCAGACTCCGCCTTCACGAACATTTTAATATAATATTCTGGCAACAATAGCAAACACGATGTCACCTACAAAAATGTGTTGAGCAGATCACTTCCGCATCCACCCCGCCGTCTTTTATGTACCGATACAACACGAACGTACGGGGGCCACATACACACAATTCCAACGTACACACGTGTTGTGTACATACACACACATGACATGTAAATCGGCAGTAGCGATTGCCAAGTCTATCAAATGTTGTGTAAAGGAACGCCTCCAACTGATTTTTTTTCGCGAAAACTGCCAAGTGTTTAAAAAGAACGCTCGTATAAATGGGTGTGTATCACGTACGTTCAAAGAAAAATCTATGCTATGTGTTTAAATTCTATTGAATAATTAATGTTTTATATTTTTTTAATCACTCTTACAAGTTTTATATATTACTCATATACGTTTAAGCTTCGCATAAACGCATACATAAATGTCAAATATATACATATATATATATATATATATATATATATATATATATATATATATATACATGACTACAAACGTCCACATACATTGAAGATTTATTTTAGTGACAAATTTGTCAATATGACAGTATCAAAAATGTTTCTTCGAGTTTGTCTTTGTTACTTTAAAATATTTTAAATATTTCTCTTAGTCTTTCCGAAGTAGTCGTTCTTATCTAGAATAACTATTGAGATATTTCTTACATATTTATCTTAATAATTAATTTCCACAGCAATGTAATTAATTTTAATATAAGTTTCATGGCATACACACACACACACACACACATACACACATATATTAAATGTCGAATTATTCAGAGAGAAATAAAAGTTATTTTTTTAATTATCGAGCTTTTTAACCATTCCTATGTTGTTGAGATGGTTATCAATGGTTTTACAACACACACCAAGTTTTTCTGCGAGAGGGATCATTTTTCACCAGCGTTCGAAGAACGTCATCGTCAATAAAAACAGGTGTTTTCCACGAGGCTTATTCTTTAAATCCTTTTTTCCATAACGGGATTTTTCGAACCATCTTTGTACGGTTCTTTCATTAACGGTACGAACGCCAAACACTGTTGATTTTGCGAGCGGCATGAACCGCACTATTACCCAATTTGGACTCGTACAAAAAAATAACTCTTAATTCCTTGGTCAACACCATTATAAAAAATTTCTACAAAAATTACAGTTATCCAATTTTTTTTTAAAATCTAACGGTAACTTACTGAGAACTCTATGAACTTTAAATGAACGCAAAAAATTTATAACTTTTAAATATATAACTAATCACTTGAACGATCAACTTCTGACTGATGAAAAATCCGAATTTTATATAACACGAACTTATATACCTATATACGAGGGTCGTTTGATAAATATGGTAAATTTATTTATTGTTTAATTTAATTAAATTTTTTAATTTAGTTTTTCTTACTTTTTTACCTTACTTATCAAACGACCCTCGTATATATATATATATATATATATATATATATATATATATATAAATACACACTCAACTGTTCTTACTATTGTAGTAGAACGTAGGTCTTGAATGGTAGCAGCTCCATACAACACAAAGAAATATTAAAAAAATGTATGTATGTCAAAAAAAACACGAAAAAATAGAAAAAGTACCGAATGAATCAGAAAGAAAACAAAAGTTAGGGATATTGTGGCAAAAGTGTGGTGTTTGAAATGGAAATGGGTCAGTGAAATAGAAAGAAGAGAAAACCATGGACAAAAAAGTTATTGATTGGAAGTCTAGATATATAAAAAGGTCTAGAACGAGATTAATGGTTATAAGGAAAGGATATTTCAGAAAATTCATTAGAATTGACTGGAAGAAAAAATATTAGATTGAAGTGGAAAATTTTAGGAGAGGTTTTCATCCAGGAATGGATAGAAAAAGGGTGATATATATATATATATATGTGTGTGTGTGTGTGTGTGTGTGTGTGTGTGCGTGCGTGTGCGTATAAAATTAATCGTTTTTAATATCATTCCTGCTATCCCATTATTTTGTGATCATTTTTTATTTACTAAATTTTTAAAGTCTTCATTTATAATATCCTGCTACAATATAGAAAGATTTTATTAGTAAATGGAATCCTTAATTTTTAACATATTCATATATTACACCCACACCCACACCCGCACATATATACATATATATATATATATACACCCACTAAATTCATAGATTATGATTCAAAATAGCACACCCTCTCTCTGTCTCCTTATATATATATATATATATATATATATATATATATATATATATATATATATATATATATATATATATATATATATGTACATAGTGCTTTTAAGTGTGATAAAAATTTATATTGAAATCAATTTAAATTTCTATCACGCTTAAAAAGTATCCTATATATGTATACATATATACATGTTTTATATTCTTCACCGACCCACCTATAGCACGGTCAAATATCAAAGATTGGTAAAATTTAGTTTTTTCTTTTACCAATGGACTGTTTATAAGCTTATATAATGACGATGATTATGATATATATACATCTCTCTCTCTCTCTCTCTCTCTATATATATATATATATATATATATATATATATATATATATAAATGTGTATATACAAATACATACACTGTGGCCCCAATGAGACCAAAGGATGTATTACGTTAATGCACATTTAAACCTTTAGTCTCATTTGAGCCATCCTGTATATATACAAAAATATTATATATATATATATATATATATATACCTGAAAATGCAATTTGTGAAATAATTATTATCAAATAGTTCATGATATTAAAAAAATATTTCTTTTTAAAAATTGAAATGACATTAAATTACTTATTGTTAATTTAATTACTGAATGTTTGTGTTAATTTCTTTTTCCTACTTACAACAGTAATAAATTATCGTGAATCGTGAAAAATATTATTCTAACACCATAAACATATGTATATATATATTGGGTTAATAAATATGTTTTTTATTTTTATCCAACGATAAAACACCCTTACTGAAGCTTGATCTTAAAATGAATGTTATATTGTGATAAATCATTGTTAGTTGAATATTTAAAATTTTTCGCTTTAAGACATACACTATTACTTTCATTTTTACGTAATGAAGACATGACATATGATAAAATCTTTATTTCACTACAATGTAATTAATTATTATGGAAATTATCTCTAACTGTATATAAATATTCATATTTAAATAAGTGATCTTAAAACATGAAAACTATTTGTTAAAAAAAATTAACAGTTTAAGGAATGTTTTTAAATTTAATTTTATGATAATTTAAAGAAAAATAAATAAAAAAGTCCAAGTAGAAATAAAATTTTCATTTCATTTTCACTTTTTTAAAAAAATAAATAAATATGCACACATATATTTATTATTCTAATTAAATGTCTGTGTACTTGTTTTATGAAGATTTGTTGAAAGTAAAAATTATTTTTTTAAAAAAAATATTTAAAAAATATTTTTCGAATTCATTTTAATTAAATATATGATTGATAAATAACAATAAACATAGTTTGTCATCAATGATAGTAAGATTTTAAGAAAAATAGGTTATTATGCTAATAAATCATCTTTTAATCAATTAGTAAATTTTGATGATTAGAATTGTGTAAAAAAATAAATGTTACTTTTTTAAAAAAAGTTTATAATATTTTCAAAATATTATTTTCATAAAGATCATATTTGCAAGAATAAAAATTAACATTTTTCGTTTAAAACATAAAAAAAATATTTACAATAATTATAAACATTACACATTTAATTACTGATATTTTTAAAGAGTATAAAATTGCTAATTAATATGAAATTTTTCATATTATTTCAATGAACTATATACATATATATATATATATATATATATATATATATATATGATAATAAATAATAATTATAATTCAATAACGAAGAATGTGACATACGACCAACATATTAATATTTAAAACTCAAACATCTAATAACTGGAATTATCAACTTATTAACATGCAATTAAGACTGCACGATGGATATTACAACATTACTTTCTCCATAAATAGTACAGCTGTCAATAATATAGAGAGTTTTCATTCGTAATATATTGGCATAGGTCAATAAAGTTAATTAGAATATTTTAATACTAACTATTAATTTCGTTAAAAATGATATTTTTATAATAAGAATTCTTACTTTGTTAGCATTCTTAATATGTAGAGTTGTATTGTATGTTTTAATTTTACTAAAGAGAGTATAAAAATTGATATATTTTCAATTTGCAAAATACGTTTCAATTGAAAATTTTTAATAATCGATTTAAATTTATTATTAATTAAATTTTTATTAATTAATAATTAAAATTTTAAAAATGGATCTCTGTTACTTTGTAAAATAATCAAATAAGACAGAAATAAGATTCCATAGAAAATTAAGGTTACAAAAATTTCTTTGTTCAAGACTTACAATAAATCATTTGTAAATAATTAAAATTATATTTCGAATTTAAGTAAAAAATCAATTTAATTAAATATGAGAAATATATTAAATTGATCTTGAAATTTAATTTAATAAATAAATTATACACTCGTAAAAGCAATCTATCCATTCTCTTTCTCTTTCTATCTCTCTCTCTCTCTCTCTCTCTCTTTATATATATATATATTTATACAGACCTGTAGAAATAAATTTATTATTTTTTTAAATTCAGTTTACTAAATAAATTATTAAAAATAAATCTCTTTCTCTCTCTCTCTCTCTCTCTCTCTCTCTATATATATATATATATATATATATATATATATATATATATATATATATAAATCTTCGAATTAGCGGTGGATCTGAATGATTGGTGACTAAATTTGTGACGGTCGACTGTAGTAGTAATAATTTATATATACGAGGGTCATTTGATAAGTATAGTAAAGAAGTAAGAAAAACTAAATTGAAAAATATCATGAAATTAATTAATTAATTAAATTAAACAATAAATAAACTTACCATACTTATTAATCAACCCTCGTAATGAATCATACAATTTAGAAATATTTGATACTGATAAAATTTTTAAAAAAATACATAAATTGTACTCAAGGAAAAGATATATGTTTCAAATTTATATTAATTATTTACTAAATTGAAAAGACGATAATTACCATTTTAATATTATAATATTTATTAATTAATTATTATCATATACTTTGAAACTTATTATATTCAATTTGTAATTCAAACATAAAAAAAATAAATTGTTGAAAAATTACTAATGATGTTAAAATAAGTAATCGAAATATAATTAAAAATTAATTGAAAAAAATGTTTAAAATAACCGATAATTTTTGTTTGTTTTTACTTAAATCTATTAATTACAAGTAATAAAAAAAGTTTAAAAGTATAATTAATAAATGTATATATTAAAAAATAAACATTATTTCTACAATATCTATTTTTACTACATATTATTAATATCTGTTATATTTAAAAATAAACCAATAAATAAAATATATGTATACAATATGTATGTATGTACGTGTACGTAGATACGAAATTCCTATTATAAAAAAAACACTATATTTTATTTTTTATGATAAACAACATTAATAAATTAATGAAAATTAGGCAATAAACTCGTGTATATATGTTTGACGTGTCAAAAATATCTCCAATCTTACACACACACATACAAATATTTCAATACATTTATAATCTTATACGAACATCAAAGATGTTTTATAAATTGTTCTAGTTTCTAAAAAAACACAAAATATTTTTTTCAATTTATTAAATACCATATCTTCATTCAAAATCGAATATATATTGAAAGTTATAAATTATTTATTATACTGAAAAGCAGTTTCGTATGTTTGTTTTCTTTTAATTTGTTCACAATCCAAGTAAATTTATGTATTTTTTATTTATATTCTTTCTTTAAAGTTGAATTATAAGCATATTTTCATGTTTCTTTAATATTATTTTGAGAAATATTGATTTTATATACACATACATACACACACACACACACACACACATATATATATATAAATAGAGAGAGAGAGAGAGAGAGAGAGAGAGAGTTATCTGAATGTAACGCCTAGATTTGTATTTTATTAAAAAGGAACAATTTTAATAAAACACAAATCTAGGCGTCACATTCTTATATATATCTATATATATATATATGTATATATATATGTATATATATAAATATATATATATATATATATATATATATATAAATATATATATATATATATGTGTGTGTGTGTGTGTGTGTGTGTGTGTGTGTGTGTATACATGTCCAACATTTTTGATTCTTATTTCATTTCATACAAGAAAGAGTCTTCATCAATCTTTCCACACAAAGCAAAAAAAAACATATTTAAACTTAATTCTGTAATTTTTACAATAGATCCTAATAAACTAGAAAATAATAAAAAAAATTAAACATATATATATATATTAGGTAACCAAGAAAGTTTTGTCTCTTTTGTGTATATCATAATTTAAAAATCCAGAAAATTGTTTATAGATTATAAATCTTACCACACCAGGCACATTTACTGAGTAACAAAGTACTACTTTGTTTCATTTGTTCACTGTATCTCAATATGTTTATGACAATAGTAAGTTAATACACATTTCAATGACAAAGCGTTCGGTTATAAAAATAAATTTTATAAAACAATGCTCTGATAATGATGACATTGCTATTAAAATGCGTATTAACTTTTTGTTATCATAAACAACAATTGGGTAAAAATAATTGTTGAATATTTCTGATATCTTGTGGTATTTAGGGTGAGAAATTAATTTACATTTTCAATTAATTACGTTTGTTTGTGAAATAATTCAAAAATTATAAATGTTATATTTTTAATAGATAATAGTAATATAAAAATTCATGTATTTTTTAAAAAAGTAAGGGGAAAAGGGGGTTTCAAAAGTGATAGAAAAAATAGTCAGTTTTTTAAAACAAAAATCTATAATAAAAAAACATGAAATAAAAAAAATAACAGAACATAAGAGAAAATACGAAAATAAATCAGATGGCCGAAGGACTCATAGTCCTTGGTATGGCGAAGAACCAAAATATACAAGACATTTATCGATCTGCACAATAACATAAAACTTGTTAAAAAAAAATTAAAACATTTTTAATAAATTTCATAAATCAGTTATTAGATGTACACCCATAAGTAATGTCGTTTTTTCCAAATTTTAAAAAAACATTGCCATCTAATTATTAAATAAAATAAAATTTTGTACAGTATCAAAAAACGATATTACTTATGGATACACCTAATATATAGGGTCATCCAAATTCACGCCTAGATTTGTGTTTTATTAAAAAGAAACAAAATAAACTATGTTTTATACTATTGTGTTAATCGATAAATGTCATTTCTTTTGGTGGTTCGTTACACTTGGAACTATGAGTCCTTCAACCATCTGATTTATTTTCGTATTTTTTTCTATCTTTTGTTAAACTTATTTAAAAAATTGCAAAAAACCTTTTTGTTAAACATATTTCTTTTCAATAAAATACAAATCTAGGCATCACATTTGGATTATTCTTCATAAGAATACACGTATTTTTAAAAAAATTAAGGGTCGAGGGAAGTTCAGAAGTGATAGAAAAGAATAGTCAATTTTTTTGAAATTTTTTCTTGAGAAGAAAAAACTTGAAATAAAATAATTTAACAGAAGATAGAAGAAAATACGAAAATAAATCAAATCGTTGAAGGACTCATAGTTCTAAGTATAACGAACCACCAAAAGAAATGACATCAATTAGCACAATAGTATAAAACTTGTTAAAAAAAATAAATTTTTTTTAATAGAATTCATAAATCAGTTATATATGATTTTTTAAATGCGACGCCTAGATTTGTGTTTTATTAAAAAGAAATTATACACATGTTTCCCTATACACCATTCTATAGACATGTTCTTTTTGAATAAAACACAAATCTATGCATTATATTTGGGTGACCCTATATAAGATTACACGTATTTTTTAAAGAAATAAAATAATTTAACAGAAGATTGAAGAAATACGAAATCAGCCAGTTGAAAGACTCATAATCTCTGGTATGGTAAAGAACCAAAAAACATAAGACATCTATTAGATCAGCACAATAGAATAAATCTTGTTAAAAAAAAAATTAAAACGTTTTTAATAAAATTCATAAATCAATCAAATGCGACTTTTAGATTTATGTTTTATTAAAAATAAATTATACACATGTTTTTTTTTAATAAAACACAAATGTAGGCGTCAAATTTGGATGATTTTATATATGCATACACGTATTTTTTAAAAAGTACTGGGTCGAGGGGGTTCAGAAGTGATAGAGAAAAATAGTTAGTTTTTTTTAAAATTTTTCCGGAGACAAAAAAAAAACGAAAAAATAAAATAATTTAACAAAAAATAGAATAAAATACGAAATCAGGTGGTCGAAGGACTCATAGGTGTGGTGAAAAGCCAAGAAACATAATACATCTATAGATCAGAACAATAAAATAAATGTTGTTAAAAAAAAGTTAAAGATTTTTAATAAAATTCATAAATCAGTCAAATGCGATGACTAGATTGGTGTTTTATTAAAAAGAAATTATATACACATGCTTCTTTTTGATAAAACAAAAATATATGCTTTACATTTGAATAACTCGATACAAGAATACACGTATTTTTAAAAAAGTAGACGGTCAAGGGGGATTTAGAAGTGACAGAAAAGAATAATCAGGTTTTTCGCAACTTTTCCTAAGATGAAAAAAAACATGATATAAAATAATTTAACAAAAGATAGAAGAAAATACGAAAATAAATCATATGATCGAAGGATGCATAGTCCTAGGTATGGAGAAGATCCAAAATACACAAGATATTTATCGATTAGCACAATAGCATAAAACTTGTTAAAAAGAATTAAACAATTTTAATAAAATTCAAAATCAGTCAAATACGATACCTAGATTTGTGTTTTATTAGAAATAAACATGTGTAAAGTTTCTTTTTTTAAATCAAACACATCTATGCGTCACATTTGGATGACCCTATATAAGAAAACATGTACTTTTAAAAAAAGTTTTGGATCGAGTGGGGTTCAGAAATGGCAGAGAAGAATAGTCAGGTTTTTGAATTTTTCCTGAGATGAAAAAAACATGAAATAAAATAATTTAACAGAAGATAGAAGAAAATCAGATGGTCGAAGGATTCATAGCTCCTGGTATTGTGAATAACCAAGATATAACACATTTATTGATCAGTACAATAGCTTAAAACTTGTTAAAAAAATTAATCAATTTTAATAAAATTGAAAATCAGTCAAATATGATATTTAGATTTGTGTTTAATTAAAAAGAAACATATGTATAGTTTCTTTTGTTTTTTTTTTAATAAAACACATCTATGCGTCACATTTGGATGACCCATTATAAGAAAACACGTAATTTTTAAAAAGTATTGGGTCGAGTGGGGTTCAGAAATGACAAAAAATAATAGTCAGGTTTTTTGAATTTTTTCCTGAGATGAAAAAAACATGAAATAAAATAATTTAACAGAAGATAGAAGAAAATCAGATGGTCGAAGGATTCATAGTTCCTGGTATAGCGCATAACCAAGACACAATTTTATTGATCAGCACAATAGCGTAAAATCTGTTAAAAAAAAGTTCAAACGTTTTCAATAAAATTCATAAATCAGGCAAATGTGACGCTTATATTTGCATTTTATTAAAAAGAAACTATACACATGTTTTTTTTTTAATAAAACACAAATATGAAATAAAAAATTTAACAGAAAATAGAAGAAAATAAGCAAAGAAATCAGATGGTCAAAAAATAGTCCCAGGTGTGGCGAAGAATCAAAAGACAAGACATTTATCGATTAGCACGATAACATAAAATTTGTTAAACAAAGTTAAAACGTTTTTAATAAAATTCATAAATCAGTCAAATTTAGGCGTCACATTTGGATGACCTTTATTACTATAATACAAGTATAAAGACTTTTCTTAATGTTTTTGTATAATTGAAATCAATGAGTTAATATTTAATACAGATATACTGAACAAATAATATAGGCTCATCCAAATATTTTTGTTTTTGCTCGTCCAAATGTTTTTTTAAACACAAATCTAGGCGTCACATTTGGATGAGCCTATATATTAATGTGTGAAAGAGTCGATTCAAAAATGTTGATTTGAAAGAAATTTCACTTTTTGAACAAATATGTAATTTAAAAATAAAAATAATAACGCATCTCGATGACGAAGCGTTAGAGCAGAATTCAAATATTAGCACTTTAAACATTCTGTACCTGTAGTCGAGAGCCCATAATAATATTTCCTTCCGCCAACCCCACGCGAATCGGCCGCCAGCACCGTACAGCTTCCCACATACGTCGACAATCGGCACAGGTATTTCCCATACCTGTGGACAAGGTGTTTTGTCATGTACACCTGTTCTCGGATATATAATAGCCGATTATAATCGTTGTAGTATAATAGAATAGATGTGGTGGGCGGGTTCGTTTCAATACAAACACGTGGGTGAAGGCGGGGACGACAATAATCGAAGGCGGGGTATCGCGAGAGATGTGGTCCAGCGACGCAGATAGTGGGGATATGATTCGATGCAGTTTCCGAGTGCAAGCGAGTCGTGCGGATGGCACGGCGCACGTGTACGAACGAGACGACGCGCATTCTGGCACGACTAGCGCCACAGTTACGCTACGAACGCAAGAGAATCGCACACAGCATCTGAAGATTCATCTCAGACGCACAGTTGCACGCATGATACGCAGTCGGTGTGTTGGTCTGTGCGTATCACACACTCACTGTCACCAATAACCAAAACAATAAACACTGGCTAGCGCTCTGTACGGTCGAGTCGGTTTCGTTTGAAGAGTTCACGAACGTTGCGCTTCTTGGATGTGACAACGACATTTTTGCTGTTTTATATTCTCTATGTAATCGAAGACAACTTCGATCGGTTTCGACGACGA
>CP092088.1:3467506-3490006 GCA_029203775.1 Neoneuromus ignobilis
CAAATGCGATCATTGACGTTTTTTTATTATTAGGTCACTCAATTATCTTTTAAAAAGATACACACACACACACACATACACACACACACACACACACACACACACACATACATATTTATATATATATATATATATATATATATATATATATATATATTTTGTAATTTCTCGATATACAACGAAAAATGTTTCAAAAAATGACAATGCAAAACGAAAAAAACATAAATCAACCATAGCAAAAATAAAAATTATAAAATCAAAATAATTAAAAAAAAACTATTTCTTAATTTCTGTTTCAATATTTATTTTTATGTATTTAAATTATTTCATAAATATAGGGTCATCCAAATGTGACGCCTAGATTTGTGTTTTATTGAAAAGAAACATGTGTATAGTTTTTTTTGTTTCTTTTTAATAAAACACAAATCTAGGCGTCGCATTTGATTGATCCTATACATTTGTATCTACATATGTACATATATACACTTAACCAAAAGTTAACTTTCATAATAATAAAAAATATTTTTTTGTTATGATTGGTTACATTTACATTTTTGATTTAAATGTTTAGAGCTATCATCATCTGATAAAATTATTTCTAATCTACAGTACGTAGTTTGAAATAGTTCAAACTCTTAAACAATGGTAATTTTATCTCGATTTGTATAAGATTCTGTATATTTTTTTCGAAAATTGACTTGAAAAATGAATATATCTTTTTTGAATTAAGTACATTTCTTTCTTTGCACAAAAATTCTAATCCCCCCACACTACTATAGATTGAGTGCCTTTATCATATTCCTTAAAAATGTCAATAGTCTGATCTATATAATTAAGTGCCTTACATACACGTTTTAAATACTAGAAACAGAAAATAAATTCTTGAAACAAAAATAGGTTCGCGGTTTTAAATTTTCCTAGGCACCAAAATGGAAAGACGATAACTGGGAACACGTACATATGATTACTGTATATATTAAAGAATTAATTCAAAATTTTTTGAAATATTTTATTAAACTTTTTTAAATAAAAATATTTCGAAAATATAAACTACTCATATCCATATTACTAATTTATTTACGGCTGGAAACTCTTTGTAACTCCATTTTTTATTTCTAGAAAAAAATAAAAGTACGTTTATTTTTTAATTATATATATTCTTGTCTCTATTTATAAAATTTAGATAAAATATAATATAATAATTTAAATAAATAGTATAAAAATTAAATAGAATTTCATATTTGTATCAAGTTATTGCTTTTATAAATAAAGAATTTCTTTATATATATTTGAAATTTAACCCTAGAGTGCACAATGATTTATGTATATCTAAATCATTGATATTTTCATTAGTAATTTTGTATTAAACGTTTTAAAGACGATAAATGTTTTATGATTCATATATGAAATACCCATCTGATAAAATATAGTATTATTTTTTTTTATCAAAATTCACAAATTTATGTGCGTATTGACATTTCGTCAACGAGTGTTAGAAGTGATTTCGTCTTGTTTCTTTGTAAAATAATTTAAAAATCAAATGTGACTCCACTCCCCCCTTATAAGATATGTGATTATATGATAAAAACCATTTTCGAATTTGAAATTCCATTCTATTTAAATGTAAAAATCTTAATTGTGTAACCTAAAAATATGTTATTTGTGAAAAATGCAACACAACATCATATTTTCTTTTCAATAAAAAACTGATACACCTTTTTTTGATTTTTTCACATTTTTAATCTAGTATTTTGTATTAATAAACATAGTTTATTTTTTAAAATGAAAATTGTCCATTGTAAAGTTAATAAACATGTATAAATTTGCATATAATCATGAAAGTATTAAAAAAATGTGCTTTAACTCTTTGCAGTCGAAACCCGGGATATTCCCGGCGAAATTGTTTTACTGTTGATATTCCAGACAGGAACATGCGACGATTATTAATAATATGTACCTAGTTTAAACAAATTCATTTTAATAAGATTTATACGTTTTTCAGGCAATCATTGACTGAACGCACACTAACTAAAAATAATTTCGGTCAGTATGACTACCATGCTTACAGAAAATACGACCGCAAAGAGTTAAAGTACAATACAACAGAAACTTGAATCGGATAATTTAAAATAGATTTAATTCTTTTAACGAATTGCATCTATTTTTTTCTAGAATATCAAATATATGTATTAAAAATAATTAAATTAGAAATATTATTTTATAAAAATATGATTAATTTATAAATTTAAGCATATAAAAATATTTTTTAAATCAAACAATTTCTAATAACTATTTATTTTTTAATTTATTTCTATCATATTTAAGTAATGTTAATAAATAGAATAAAATAAATGTTAATAAAAAATTTCAATAGTAAATAAAATCCTAAAAGTCTAAAAACTCTTCAATATAATATTTAGTATTGAAAACTTACTAAATATTTTAATTTAATTACAAATAGTATTATATTTTATGCGTCTTTTTAAATTTATTAAATCTTTTTTTTCTGTCTCATTTATTTTGTAAATTCTGGATTTTTCTTCAACAAGATGGTCTTTTGAGTTTCCTCATATATTGTTTGAAATATAAACCCCTATTCAATTATTTCCTTGAGAATTTTGGATACACCTTTTTTATTTTAGATAAAAAGAATTTTTTTTTTATATATACTTAATTTGTTTCCTGTCTCTTGACTACATTTATCATTATCTTTTTAAAGCTATTGTGTAGTAGTATAGAACAATCGTTTTAATAAACATTTGTTTTTTCAATAAATTTATTTGTGAAATATTTTCACAGTTGTATGCATTTTTGTTAAATTTTAAATAAATTAATTTCAACTACATATAAGATGATTCAATTGAGACTAAAGGGTTTAAACATATAGTGAGTTATACAAGTCATAAGACACATGTGTAATTATTTTTTTTAAAAAACAACAAAATAAAAATAATAATTAAATTATATTTGACATTTTTTGATATAAACAAATAAAAAAAAATAATTTCTTAATTTTGATTAATAAAAAAATAAATATACTTAAACAAATAAAAGTAACAAATTAATTTTGAGACAATATAATATTGAATATAATTACAATAATTTTTTAAAAAAAATTAATTTTAATATCTACTGGGATTTTTATTGAATTCTAGGACTTTGTTTTATTGTAGTAATCAAAGTTTGGAAATTATTTTTTTCTTTTATTTTTGAAACATTTATATTTGTTTATATGGAAAACATTTTTGAATATAATTTATCAATTAAGTCTATTTTATTATTTTATTTCGAATTAAACACGTCTTATGATTTTTGTAACTCACTGTACATTTACTTTCTTACTGGCATTTACAATTCTTTTCTATCTTACAGTTTAATTTGGAGTTACCTTATATACAGATATTATTTATTTCTAAATTTTTAATTTCTTTTATTCAATTTTTATACATCTATTTTATCTAAATACGTTCAGATAGTTGTATTTATAAACACTGAAATTTATTTGTTATTATGAAACTGTGGCTGATTCACTTTACACAAATGAATTTTAACCTCAACACCACAATGGTTTAAAGTGTTCAATAATCACTTATTGTTCACTTATTATTTATAATTATATCGGTTAATGCATTTCGATGGCGATGCTATCATCGTCAGAGCCTTTCCATTAATATAATTTATCAATTTTTCAGATATTAATGCATCAGCCGATATAACTATAAATAATAAGTGAACACTTTAAATCATTGTGGTATTGGGGTTAAAATTCATTTGTGTAAACTGAAATTTATATTCTATGTACTTATTTGTGTAATTTAATTGAAAATAATTAAAATGTTAGTTATTTTTTCTATAAATTTATCTACGATCCAAAAGTTCTAGGCTTTAAAAAGTTCCTTATTAAACTTTTTTAAATATTTTGTGAGTAACAAATATTTAATTTTTATCAGTGAAAGAAAAAAAATAAACGTAAATATAATTCGTTTATAAATTTATACAGATAGTCTATGTGCTTGTATGTGAATCTGTGTGTACGTCGTATAAAAACACGCAATTTAAAACCAATTTACAGTTAAATGACAATACGAAATTTCACACAGATTTTTCAGTAAAACTGTCATCCCTAAACGTTTAACAATACACGTACACCATTGCTGTCATTAATAAAACTATTTTGTATTATTTACCGAAACGAAAAAAAAATGATACAAATCAGGTATTCTTGCCCCCCTGTCGATTTTCGCACGTTGATCTCGACACTTCGACGTTGTTCTGTTACACTTTAGACATTAGATTAATGATGCCGTTTAAAGGGTTAAAAACTTATAAACATATTAGTACGAGACGAGTTAACCCCTACAATGACACAGTCGCTTGTATTATTCATTCGATAATGGGGTTTTGACGGATAACACTCATTTTTTATGTAATGCTTTCGGTCTAAATCGGATGTGGGAATAAAAGGCGCGGATCTCAGACAGACGTGGTCTTCTTTTGAAGTGCACCTTTTTGAAGGATTAACGCACATCAATAATAATGGTCCATGCTTGGCTGGAAAGAGCAGCTCTTTTGCTTCTACACCGTCTCGTCTGGTGTATACATATATACAAACGACAGACTTTGGATCTTTGTTGCTTTTCCTTTATACTAGCGTTAATGGTGATACCGTTTTTTTGTATGGATTATTATTGTATAAAAAAAACTATCTTTAAGGGATGTCCATAGTTGTTGCAGTGATTCGAAGAATTTTACTTATTCGACGTTATTCTTGTAAAACTTGTAAATAAATCATATAACGAGTTTCGGTGAAATGACTAACTGCAGAGTTTAGTGAAATATAAATTTATTATTCATCTCTGTTTCTTTGATATTTTTTTTAACATAAAAATAAGTTCATTGATTTCTTATATACTATGAAATTTGCTATAAATAATCTATATTGAGGCAAGTATTTTTTTAAAAAAAATTAAAATTATTGCAATTTTATTAAATTCAAAATACAGCAAATAAAAAATATATTATTGTCAAATGGAATTAAAACTGAAACAATATTTTTATGTATTAAATATGTTGAACGGTACTTCAGTTAAATAATATATATTTTAACAGTTTTGTTTTTTATAACAATTCCATTTGTGATTTTTTTGAAAAAAATATTAAATGTATATTTTTACTTCCAACAAATTATTACATAATTAAAGATAATGGTAATCGAAATATTTTTTTTTAATAAATTTGTAAATTAACTGACCTATGTTATTATTTTAATATCCATGTATTAATTGTTTATTTAATTAATAATTCAACTTATTGTTTCTACTCGACAGAATTTAAACAGATTATAAACTTGTCCAATAACATCACCATCATCCCATCTTAATCTATTTCAATACCTTCTTTTTCTAGTTCATACGAATTTCCATATTTCTCCAATTTTTCAATATAAAAAAAAAATTGTATAAAATTTAGACTAATGTTAAATTTATTTGATAAAATTTTAATTAGTTGTTAAATTTAGGTAATAATTCATTTATTAAATAATTTTAAATTAAAATATTTTTTACAAAACAATAAATGTTTAATAAAAAGTTATACATTTTTATTATTTAAATTAATTATTATGTTATATTTAAAATTAACATTTTTTTAATTTTTAATAATTGTTCATTGAAGTTACGTTATTTAATTTTGAAGTATTTTGAATAATTATTTGTTTTGAAATCGAAGCAAATTCACATTCACACAAATGAACTGACGTACAAAAATCACAAGACCATAAAAATTTGATTTATTTATAAACTGATACGCATTTCGACGGCAATGAATCATCATCATCAGAGCTTGGTTTTATAAAATAAACTGACAATGATACCAACATTGCAATTGAAATGCACATCAGTTTATAAACAAAGAAATTAAATAATAAATAATTACTGAATATTTTTTTAATTTATTAGTATATTTGGGTGATAGTTAATTTGTATATTAAACTTTTATTTAAATTTCAAATATAATCAATAACTATTTATTTTTTAATTTGTTTTTATCGTATATTTATGTAATTTTAATAAATAGAATAAATTTCTATAGTAAATAAAATTTTAAAAGAATTTAAAAACTGTTAAATATATTATTTAATATTGGAAAACTTATTAAATATTTTGATTTAATTACAAATAGTATTATATTTTATTTGTCCTTTTCTCTATCTCATTTATTTGTAAAACATGGATTTTTTTCAATAACAAGATGAGCCCTTCTTCAATCCATTTCATAGAGGATTTTTAATACATATAGTTTTTATTTTAGATAAAAAGGATTTCTATTTATTTTGATTTATATCTTCTATCTCATATTTTTAAAGAAATATTTTTTTATACTTAACTTGTTTTCGTATCTCTTAACTACATTTTTTAAAATTGTTATACACAGCTATTTTTAATATTTATTTTAATTTCTGTTAATAATTTGATTGAAGCAGTAATTATTCTTTGAGGTAGTAATTATTCTTTCTTGTGATTTTTGTAAAATAAAAAAATCTATCCATCCATGACAATCAACAGAAATTATTATTTGGTAGCCCAAATAAATAAAGTGGCTCAAATGAGATTAAAGGATAGTAAATGATAGTAAGCAAGTAAATATATATCTCAACCTTTCAGTCTCATTTGGGCCACCTTATATATATAAAAGGGATTAAGATATGACACGTGGATAAAACGGATAGACTCATGAAAAAATTTATCAGTATGGAATAAAAGAGTAAAATATTGGATTTCTGGTTGTGAACATTTTTAAGAGAGATCTTTACCAATAGTAAATAGAAAGAGGTTAGTAATAATAATCGTGATTGAGTTATAAAATATTTATTTTAATGAACTTTTGTGTATTTGTGTTTTTTTTAAAAAAAATAATAGAAATATTACATGGAACATTTTTTTATGAAGTAAATCGTTACGGCTTGATATCTCAGATGATACAAAACCATTTTCAAAATTAATGATGATTTTTTAAAAATAGTATATTACATTATAAAAATATTTAGTAACTTGTCATATCAAAATATTGAATTTTGTACGAAAAAAAATTAAACATACCAATTTCCATTTTGTAATTGTAACTATTTTAATTAATTTTTAATAACATGCGATTTTTCTTATTTTTCTTAATGTTTTAAGAACTTTAAAATATTCGTGAAAAATGGGAAAATGCACAGTAATAAATATATCCACTGTATCTTTTAGTTCACTGATATAATACTAGCATATGATGGAAATAACGATTATTTGAATACGATTGTTAATTAAATATTTACGAAAAAATATTTAATAGAAATCAATTTTTTAAATGAAATTATTTTGTTTGGAAAAAATAAAAATAATTTTTAATGAAACGTATTTTTAGTTTTATTAAAATTTAATTTTAATTGATTATTATTAAAACAAATAATTTCTAAATTATTTTCATAGAAGTATGTAAAATGGAAGATATATAAAGACTTCGTTCACACTTTTTATCCTCCCATCTTTTAAAACAGCATGAATTATGTTTAACTAAGAAATTTATTTATTTAGAAAAAGAAAATATTCAAGAGAAGAAATAACTTAACTTGAAATTTTAGTCTTTAGTCAAATTAAATTTCTATTTTAAATTACATGATTATTTTTTTAGTCAGTTGATTAATTGAATGAAAATTTAGTATTACATTTTTAATCATTTTTATGATTGAGAAATTAAGACTAAACTTTTAATCAGGTGAAAATGTATTTGAATAACACCCTATTCTACTATAAATTTCATTAACTAGTTCAATTTTCAATTTTTTCAAAAGCTGTTTCATATTATTATAATATTTATTGATATAATGCAAATAAAATTATACATTTTTCTAATTTAGATTACTTTTATAATTAATGATATATATATATATATATATATATATATATATATATATATATATATATATTAATGTGCAAACATATATTTAAAAAAATTATAAAGTTGTATATTCACGAGTAAATGTTTAAAAAAAATCGAAAGAATGTAGGTATTCCACTTTTTAATCTTCCGTATTTAACCAACACATAAGTTTGTATTCTTGTATAAATATGATAGGTAACAATCTCTGAACTATCGCGTGTAAAATTAAAAAAGAAATAAAATAATCATGTTTTTAAACACGCAATGTGCAAACAACATGAAAATATAAAGACGACATGGATAATATACAGTGACGGAGTTTATTTTTTTTTGTTTTAAGTTAAAATATAGATATAATCTGTGAACATCTTTAATTACATATTTTATATTTTGAAAAATGTATGAACATTTTTTTCTGATACGAATTTTATTAATTCGTTCTTGAAAAATATAAATTGAATAACCGTGACAGTTCAAATGTTAAATCAATAAAATTAACTTCTAAAATTTAGAAAATTAAGAAAAGTTTTTATTCAAAGTGGTAAATATATTTTATGTTGCTGTATAGAAATATATTTGTAAATTGATACAAAAACACACATATATAGTGTGTTTTTTTTAAGCGTTCACTATAGTTTTTTTTATACAAAAGAAAAGTTATTTTTTTGATTAACATTCGTATATAATTTATGTTTTAAATTAATTTACGGATATTTCATTTTAATAATATATATTATATTAATTTCATAAATTAATTATTATTTAAAAAAATCAATTTTCAATAAATACTTTCAAATAAATGGAAATAATTTAAATGTTATTTAGAATAACTTGAGTAAAAATTCAAGCATTTAAGTATTTTTAATATAATTCAATATATAGGCTGTTTTTTTAAGAGTAGTAGAACTTTAAATTGAATCCTTATCGAAAGTTCTATCTAACCAAAAAGCACCCTTATCATACCTTTATAAACACACACACACACACACACACACACACACATATATATATATATATATATATATATATATATATATATATATATATATTTACACACATACATATAGGCGGTTTTTTAGGCAAGATAGAATTTTCAATGGAAATTTAATTTAATATCACGCTTAAAAAACATCCATATATATTATATATGCATTAATATCAAATTTAATGACTAATTATTTCAGATGATACATAAATCATTTAAAACAATTATTTGACTGATTTTACAATAGAAACATTACGGTGATATTTAATTAAAAAAATTAATTAACATTTTTAAACATTTAATAAACCCATCGTTCTACTTTAATCTTTTTTATTTTTTTTTATTTTGTGTCCTTTACACTTTATTTATTATTTCAAATCTTACTTTCTTATTTAATATTTTTTTTTATATTTCATTACAAATAATTAAATTAGGAATAAATAATAAATAGATGGAAATATTTATTTTCAACTAAAAACGAAGATTGTCATCAAAATAAATTATCAATAATCGATACAAATGTGTTATAAATCGTAATAGACAATATTATTTTATCTTTTGAAAGTGTCTTGGTAATTATAAAATAAATTAAAATGAATAAAATAGTAATCGACGAACAATTAAATTTTTTTTTTAAAACTATTAGGAAATATTGTAGTAAAATAGGGTAAAAAATATCCAGTTGACTATTAATGACTAAAATTTTTATTAAAAAACTAAAAAATAACTAAAACTTTTCACGGTTGTTTTTTTTAAAGATTAATTTTTTATTCTTTGATTATATTTTCAGAAATATTTATTATTTAATTTTTCTTCCAGTCTCCTGACTTCTATAAATATGAATTATATTAAGTCGAATTTCTATTTTAACCAATAATTAAAAATTGAATAAATATTATTTGCTTGATGATCAGTAATTTTAATACCAAAAGCAGCCTTGAATCAGATTTTTATAATTTTTATGCAAAATGAATTTATTTTCGATTATATTAACCATCATTTGAACAAACAATCTTTTCTGTTTGAATGATTTTATTTACAATTTAAAATAATATTTGAGATCGTTTGTATTGTACATAAATATGGAAGTTTTATTCAGAATAGAGCAAAAATTATCAAATTGACTACTAAAATTAATTGTTTTGAAATTTTTTTAACAAAATTGTAAAAAATATTTTGAAATAAGTTGTATTTAAATCAATCAGTGACTAGCAACTGAAAAATTAATCGTTAGCCATGACTGATTTTTTAGTCATTAGTCGTTTTTAAAAATTAATAAATCGATAGTTTTGAATATTCAAAATTGTGCAATATTAGTTAAATGTAAAATGAATTGAATACGACTATTAATTAAATTCATATAAAAATATTTCTCTCTCTCTCTCTCTATATATATATATATAGAGAGAGAGAGAGAGAGATAATTTAATACATTATAGTTAATATATATAAAATCGAGTTCATATTTTTATGTATATTTCTATAAAATCTGTAAGAGTTAATTTCCTCCTTTAGTTTATTAGTCAATAGTATATTTGGAAATAAAAACATAAATTATGCATTAACTTGTTAATTGTGGAATTTAGTTTTAAAAATCTTTCGTGGGGTGTATAATTAGAATTAAGCAGTGACGAGTATATACGTCAGACGTAGTTCAAATGAACTTATTAAATATTTTAATAAAAAACTAAAAATGAAGAAAGATTACATGTTTTACATTTAAAAATTATTTTCTAAGCCACTTCTGTTGCTTTTGCCAATAGATGTCAACAGAAGGGACATATTTTTTCGCTTTCTAGTGTGTAAAACGGCAATAATCGCTATCGGAATCACCCATCTAGAGGGAACAAATTAGCAATAACAAACTAATTTTTATACCACTTTACCTTATACTTTATTTTGATAATAACTGAGGAAATCGGTAAAAGATCTAATTAAAAAACTGAAACTATTTTGGAATCTTTTAAGGATCACTTTTTTGTAACGAACTAGAAATAACTAATGGTTTGAGGACCTTTGCACATCTTATTTTTATATATATTTCAATTAATATCGGGGAATACCCGATCTCTGTAGTACAGAGTGAAGTATCCATCCAGTTTGTAAGAAGAAAGATTCCACAAAAAAAATTCTGGGAATACCCGATATACCACAGAAAATAATCAATTAATATCGGGGAATACCCGATCTCTGTAGTACAGAGTGAAGTATCCATCCAGTTTGTAAGAAGAAAGATTCCACAAAAAAAATTCTGGGAATACCCGATATACCACAGAAAATAATCAAACAAGTTTGTAAGAGAAAAAAGGGATACTACAAGATTTTGCTTTTTCTTGACACCACTTTAAAAATGTTTTAATAAAAATTGAATTTGGTCATTGAACATTGCAGTTTAAATAATAATATAGATAAAATATACAACCAAATAAGATGTTTCACCTTTTTATTAAAATTATATATTTTCAGAGCAAATGATAATTTTTTTTTCGCATAACGAGTATACTTGATGAATGTACCAAATTTGTGTTTTAAAATGATGTGTATACACGTCACACGCAGTTAACTGGTCAATTATAAATTATTATAGTTCAGTTGTATTGCTTTTGTACAACTAAATTATTTATACAAATGTGAATATGCAATTTCACACCGATTATAATATTACGATGTATTTTTTTATTAATATTTAAATATTATTCGTTATCAATTCGAAGCTTGTACTTAGGAATTTTAATGTTTATTTTTTTATCTCTGAAAACAAACTAAACTTCGCTCTTAAGTATATCTCTTAATAAAAAGTACTATAATTTTATGTCCCTAGTGATGTTTGTTTAAATTCTTTTAACTAATTGTAAGTATAATGACATAATTGATAATTCAATTCGAGACACATAAAGCAACAATCTATGTATATTTTAGTACGTGAAGTTCATGTACGCCACTGTAAACAAGTTTAATATGATACAATAATAAACAAAACGTAACTCAATACCTAACGTTATCTGCCCTCTCAATCTCCGAATATCTAATTTACAACTAAACACACCTCCTCAATTAAAAGCATGTCTTGTGTACAGACATTAACAACACTTTCAATCAATCCCAATCTTTGTGATAAAACGTATTAATTATTCGCTACATCGAATCACGCTACATCCACCTTAAATATATTTTCTTGTCTGTTATGTCTATGATTCTATGATATAAATAAACAGTGGCACTCGTATCAATAACATCGTGAATGAAAAAAATATATTACATATTAAAATGATGGCATACGATGACATGAAGTTTGTAAGCATTCGATCGAACAAGTGATTTTTTTTAACCATCTAATCATTTTATCTGAGTATGAATCTGATTGTTCTATTTTCAAAACTGGACTCAATCTCTTGTCGAAATAAAAATAACAGTAAAAAATACTTGATATAGTTGAAAAGTATTTATTTATATTTTAAATTAAATTTTTCATTGTCTATTAGCTATCGATGTCTTCACTTCTTTCTAAATCGCAAACAATTTCCATTTTAATCCTTATCGAACATTAGTATTTTGTACTTAACTTTCCGTTAGGTCGGAGATATATTTGAGTACTTATTGTAAGAGAAGAGTAACTAAGATTACTTGATATAAAAAGATACTTTTGTACATACAAATATTTATATTTACACTTTAAATGTCTTCATCATCACTGTCGATTTCAATCCAATCTTCATCACAATCAGGAACAATTTCTCTTTCCACTTCGCTTTCCTCTTCACTTGAATATTGAATAGAGATCAATTTTTTTCCTTGACTGAAAAATAACACTTGTATCACTGTCTCCTTCATCACAAGAATTAAAATCACTTGCCGAATATTCAAAATTTTCACATATTTCACTACAACTATCACTGTTACTTTTCATATTGCTATAGTTTTTTTTATTAATTTTTAGAGGAATAAAATATTATAATATAAGTAAAATAATTGTTGAAATATGATAGAACGTGTTGTCTGCTATCGAGTAAAAATTAAACTGTAAAAACATACAGTGTGTACATTCAGCAATAAGGACGTTATTACTTGTTCAGTCTTTTCACCTCGTACGTGACATACGACTGATGGAGCAAAGTTGTAATGTCACGTCAGAGGTGACATACGATCGATAAGGGTTAATCTCTTCATTCTGCTCTAATTCATTTTTTTCAATTCATTTATCTCTCCTTTCTCTACATATTATTCTTTATATACTTCTAATCCAACAGATCAATACTTTTTTCCTCCATTCCACACCGATAAACTTTTCCATTTCTCTCTATCTATTAATAAATCTCTTCTTTGAACTTTTTATATTTTTGTTTTCTCAATCAATACCATTTACTATCCATCGATGGTTTCCATTTCTTGCTATATTGTGAACTGATTTCCAGTTTAATTTTTTCACTATTCTTATAACTTCCATAAATTTTAATTTATTTTTATTTTTGTTTGTCTCTACATATTCCTAACAAACATCCATGTATATTTTTATATGTTATTTACAATAGAAATACTAAATTTTTTGATACCTAAGATCCATGTTTTACTATTGTAAGTGGGAACAGGTAAAGTGTGTACTGATCATTTTTTTCTTGTAAACATAGGTACATCTGATTTTATAAAATTATTTTATATATATATAGGTGTTTTTTAAACGTGGTGGAATTTTCAATTGAATCCCTATCGAAAGTTCTATCTAACCTAAAAAAACACCTTTCTTTGTATATATACATGTGTATGTATATATAAAGTTATTTTTTTTAGGTTGGATAGAACTTTCGATATGGATTCAATTGAAAGTTCGATCACGTTTAAAAAAACTGCTATATAAAAATATGTTAAGTCTTACTTGAAAAATCTAAATATAATGTTATATAAAATCTGAAACTGGTTTTATTTTAATTATTCGTATATTTACATATAAGTTTCGAATTAAAATGGAGATTGATGTTAAGTTCAGTTCAACTGACATGAAATCTCAGTTTAATTTTCTATTTAATCTTTCTGTCATTTTGTTTAGTATAAATAAATACAAAGAGAATCCATTTACATAAATAATCTGTAATGATATTAGTAAATAATTCATAACAAAGTACATAATAAAACCCTTTTAGTATCTTGTTGGTTGAGCTTAAATCGTTACGTCGTACGCCTGGTTAAGAATCACTGTTCTAGTGTAAGCGATCTATTTTTATAATTTGTTTAAAAAAAATAAATAAGAGCCTATAATCTGAACGAACGCCGTTGTAAATTATTAAGATCGATTTGTTTCGACTTTCAGATAAATTGACCGGTATATAATATATTAATTAAATACATCAACTTTGTTTCGATTAATAGAAAAATCGATCGAACTTTTTTTAAAAGATAAGAATAATTAAAATATACTTTAATATTTATAGTTCTATACTTGCAATTAACCATTGTAATTAATATTGATTTTAAATTAAAATTCCATACGATTTGTCATTTAAGTATATGTAAATATATTATTTTGAAATAATACATACAACTGTATGTATTAACTCGAAATATTTGCCTACAGTGATATTAATTTTGAAATGAATTATATTAAAAAATGTTATATGTATAACCTTACTAATCAAAGTGAAATGTATATTGTAGCAATTAAACCAATTTAATAATTATTTAAAAAATATTAGAATATAATTCATATTGACAGATTGATCGCCAGTGAAATATTTTTAACATTTTAAAACATTTTTATTTATTTAAAACAGTTTTTGTTGATTATTTTAATTTAGTTATAAATTGTAATAAAATATATAACATACTGACCTTAATGTACATTAAATAGTAATTATATATATAAATAGGGTTTTTCAATAAGAATGTCAGAACTTTGACAGCTGGTGACAGCCATGTTTGAATTTTTTTTCAAGTTCTTTTTGACATTTCAACTCAATATAGTTTGGCAAATTATCATGGAACATTTAACACTTCAATAACGCTTAAAATTTGTAAAAACTTTAATAGACTTATTGAAACAAAAGTCTAATTTTTCACGAATTTTTTTAAAAGTCCATTATTTCACGAAATTGACCCATTAATTGATCATCAAGATCATGTGATCTAACCCAATTCGATTATTTTTTGTGAGGTTATGTGAAATCAATGGTTTATGCAGATAAACCACAAAGAATAGAAGCATTAAAAATAAACATTTAAGGTCTAAAATATGAAATTGGACCACAATTATGTGAAAAAGTGACTAAAATTGAACTAAACAAAATGAGTTATATCAAGAGAAATCGTGGTGATCATATAAGTGAAAATAAAAAAATAATTAATTAACTAACTACTTTTTGTTTTATTTCCATTTCAACTTTTGGATCACTTATTGGAAAACCCTATATATATATATATATATATATATATATATATATATATATATATATATATATATATATATATATATATTATCTGAGTATTTATTTGATTATTTTTATATTCAAACCGATTTTCATTCATGTAAATTATATATGGTGACCCAAAGGGGCATACAGGTTAAGACATACATTTATTAACTTATAATCATTTACTATTCTTTATTATTATTCAGTCTCATTTGTGCCTCCCTATATTATTATATAATTTTTTTTATTAATGTTAATTTATAACCATCTTTAACATCCTCTGGCATCCAATCTTCAAAAGAAAGAAAATCACCCTTTCTCTTATCTTTTATATTTCTTCTATTTAACTTTTTTTGATCTTCCTCTATTTCTCATTCATTTTAATACCTATTTTAAAATTTGTTTCGATAGACGTTCTTCAATCATTTTTTATTCATGTCCATACTGTTGCAATTATTTGTTTATTATTGTATAGAATATTTTTTTAAGTTAGATAAAACTTTCGATAGGGATAGATGTTAATTCAGTTTGTTCGCTGTAAGTAATATTTGAATTCAATATACTTACACACTTGGGCAACTTTTCCAAATTGTGAAAATTTATTTCAAAAATCAGTGTTCTGTTTGCCAAACTTATAGAACACTTCGTGAATTCAGTAATGAGGCTCATTTTTGGCTTAAAGGGTGCGTTAATAAGCAAAATTTCTGCATTTGGAGTGAAGCCAATCCTAAAATAATTCATAAGAGCCTATTGCATTTAGAAAAATGCACGCTGGTGGCATCATCGAACCTTATTTCCTTCTAAATGAATCCGGAGAGCACATTACCATCAATGATGTACGTTACAAAACAATGATCAATGATTATTTGTTTCCAAATTTGCATGACATCGATTTGGAAGAGATGTGGTTTCGGCAAGATGGTGCCACGTGCCATACTTTGACCAAAACAATCGAGTAATTGAAACAAAAATTCGGCGATAACGTTATCTCTGTGAATTGGCCTCCATGATCGTGTGATTTGACACCTCCAGATTATTTTCTTTGGGGATATGTGAAGTCTCTAGTTTATGCTAACAAACCAGCAACGATTGAGCCATTAGAAGACAATAATTCGTATTAATGCGGACAAAAGGCCTCAATTGCTTGAAAAAATGATCTGAAACTGGATTGACAAAATGCAGAGTATCAGAGGTATTTGTGATGGACATATGCCCGAAATAATTTCTAAATATTAATGCCATAATATGATCTTTCGAATAATACCAAATAAATGGTCATCCGATCAATTAATACGTGTTTTATTTCAATTTAAAGTTCTAACGCGATTAAATAAACACTACAAAATTTCAGAATTAAAATGTAAAAGATATTGTTAAAAATATTTTATTGCTTAAAATGATGTGAACAATTTATCTTTATTTTAAATATATTATTAGACATATTTTTCTATATGCAGAAAATCAGATTTTCATATAATTCGAGTTTGATGTAAATAAAAATCTTTCTTTATCTATCGACATATGTTTTGTATATCTTTGAAACTTGTTATTTATAGTTAATTGAACATTTTTATTCTGTAACTTGAGTAAATGCGTTTCGAATGGTAATCTTATAAACCGTTTACAGTTGCATCTATACGTAGCCAATGTAGTATGAAAACGATCTGAATCCATTTAATAACTTCTGATAAATAGAGTGAGTAAACTAAAGTCACGTACGATAGAAACGTTTCGATGCACCTGCATCTCCATCTAATTCGTCTAATAAATCAAAAAAATTCAGTTGTTTCTGAGCAGGTCTCTCCTGCTGGTATTCTTTGTGTGTAACACGGTTGGCCGACCTCATGCAGCCACGCATTCGACTTGATTTGTGAGGTTATGTTACTGGCTATCGCGTGCCATTTTTGTTTCAGATCTGGTTGCTTCTTTGATGTATTTATTTATTCATTATTGAAGCATAAAAGATCGATAAACTTAACGATATGCACAGGAATGTATCAACTGTTTTTACAGTCGCTGTTCAGTACGTTTTTCACAAGATGAACGTAGTTTGTTGTGAGTGGATGGATGCTTAGTTAGTTGACTTATTTTAAGCGTGGCAAGATAACTCCAAACGTCTGCTGCATTATTGCGAATATCTTAATTACGTTTGAAATTGTTTTGTAGAATTACTTTGACGGTATTCATACATGTGAGATATAATGCAAAATGTATGTAATATTCGTTGAACTGGTAACGGACAGATTTATATTAAACTGTTTATATAGGAGACTATAAATTTATACAACACATATTAGAATATATTAGTTTTCGTTAATGTTTCATTTAATGATTTGTTATGCCAGACGTTATGAAAAGATGCGAATTTATTTGTTTCTCGATATTAAAATATTTATACACGTAGAATAATTCCATTAAAATGTGTCGTCATAAAATTTCAAGTATAAATGCATTATTTATATAATTAAAAAATTGTAAACATTGACGAAGAAACATATACAAAATGGAATTTTTTAAATTTCAAAAATTATCATCTTTTTATTTCTTTAAAACAATATTTTTATTAAAAAAATATACAAGGAATGACTGTTAAACTTTCCACGGTTGATTTTTTTTTAAATTAATTTTTACACTTTAATTGTATTTTCAGAAATCTTATTTTTTCATTTCTCTTCTATTCTTCTGAATTCTATAAATATGAATTATTTTAAATAGAATTTTTATTTTAAAATAAAAGTATTTATTTACTTGTTGATCTGAAATTATAATACTAAAAATCAATGTTTAATCAGATTTACATTATTTTTATACAAAATTAATTCATTTTTAATTATATTAATCGTCATTGAAACAAACAGTTTTCTCTATTTGAAAAATTTTACTCACAATTTTAAATAATATTTGAGAATGTTTGTATTGTACACAAATATGAAGGTTTTAATCAGAATAGGACATTTTTCCAAATTGACAACTAATAAGTTAAGTTAATCGTTTTGATTTTTTTTAATTAGTCGTTTTTAAATCAATCAGTGATTAACGACTAAAAAATTAATCGTTAGTTATAATTGATTTTTTATTCAACAATCATTTTAGCGATTAATAAATTGATTGATTTGAATATTAAAAAATGTACAATATTAATTAAATTAAATATCAATGGAATACGACTATGAATTAAGTTACTATGAAAAATTGTTTATAATTTAAAAATCAAATTTTCAAATAAAATTATTTGTTTAAAGAAATTATAAATAATTTTTCATAAAATATAATTTGTAATTTTGATGAAATTGAATTTTCAATGATTATTAATGAATGAAGTATAATAATTTCTAAATTATGTAAAACAGATAAAATTAAAAAATGACGATTTTTTCACACTTTATTATATTTCTAGGCGATGAAATGAGACGAATTCTGTTTAACAAACAAATTTATTTCAAGAAGCAAATATGTAAGGAAAGAAAAAGTTAACTTGTAATTTTAGTTGTTTTTTATATTTTTTATCCGAATTAATTTTTATCCAATTGTTCTTTTAGTTAAAAAACTGATTAAAATCACGAAATATTTTTATAGCCAAATGATTAACTAGATAAAAAATTAGTAATTAAATTTTTAATCATTTTAAGGAGTAAGAAATTATGACTAAATTTTTGATTGGATGAAAATAGTCAGATAATGCCCTAGGTTTTATTTGAAATTTATTGACTATATTAAAAAAAATATTTGGATATTACAATATTTTTATATCCAATTTATATACATATATATAGTGTGTGTGTATTTATAAAAAAAACATTTTTTTAAATGTAATTAAAAAACGAGTGTATATTAATCGCCCAAGTACGATAATCCATATTTTTCAATAAAAAAATATAGCTCAAGGTGTCAACGTTCTTAAAATAGAATTTAGTGTACGGATTAATACCCGCTGGAAGACCAAACGTCTGGAGTAGCTAGCCAGTTATCTGACTCAGAATATTGTTTTTTTTTTCACTCAGTATATATTCTTTACAGTGTATCATGCTCTAATATACCAACTGCAACAGCTTGCCGCTTCCCGAGCTAAAATTAAAATTCTTCTGATATGAAAATAGCGCGACGAACGAAATCTGTTACTGTTCATATGACACGCTAAAGAAAATTACACATCTTCCACTATGGTCTACGCGTTTGATAATCCAGTTTTGTAGTGTGGCTTAGTTTGTATACGTTTTTATATAAGTCGTTATTCGACGAGAACATATTCGGTAATATATACTTTTAAACATACTTTGACAACTTTTTTTTTTCAATATGCAAGACTTTTTTTATTGACAGTGCAATGAACTCATCAAGTTTCTAAATATAATTTTATTTAATGATTAGATGTTTTTTCGAATTGTTTTTTTTTTGTATTTAAAACCTTATAACATTTTTTTAATATAATTAAAAATGTTTATAAAATTAGCAAAACACACGCTTTGATGTAATTTCAGCTAATAATAATTTTCTAGAGATAATATAAAAAAAATTGAACATTGGAAAAATATTAACACACACACACACACACACACACATATATATATATATATATATATATATATATATATATATATTGCATATCCATTAACACTATCATTAATATTGAATTACATAATTTATGTTTTTTTTTATAAATATATGAAAAATGCAATAAAATCAAAACCTGAAATATATATACAAAAAATTGAAATTAATATAAAATAAACTATAATAATAATTAATTTGAAACAAATCGTTTTCTCTAAAATAAAATATTATTAGTGGTTTAATGTTCTAAAGATCCACTTAGTGTCAGATCTACTTATATATAGAATTGCTTTTATATTAATAATTTATTAACAGTAATAAAAAAATCTTGTTTATACTCGTATATACACATAGACGAATAGATGTACATAGACAAATAAATATAGGAATAGACAAGGGATAAGAACACAGACAATGATAACTGAGAACAAATAAAATTGATGAATTATGTATGAGAAGAATATGTAGTAAAAAGAGAAGATAATAGATGGATGAAAATCATTAAGAAGCGACGATAAAGAGATAAAAAGAGAACTTATCAAAAATGGAGGGATGATATCGTAGGGTATTATATTGAGAGTTGGATGAGATTTTCTGTGCATAGGAAACAATGGAAAAATCTAATAACATTCAATGGAGTTTTTACTCAGCAATTGGCTGATATTTAACCCTAACACCACAATGATTATAAAATAAACTGTTCAATAATCACTTATTGTTCACTTATAGTTTATAAATATGTTGGCTGATGTGCATTTCTATGGCGACGTCATCATCGTCAGAGCCTTTTTCTGTTATAGGCTTTTATGAAAAAAATTAAATATATATATAAGTCATAAATAAATCTGAAACTCTTGTAAATCTTCATAAACATAAATATTTACCAATAATAGATTTAAAAATTCTGATTAAAAGGCACTAGATGGTAAGTTTTGTTTCAAGTTCATGTTTTTTTAAAAAATAAAAGTTTTCCTTTAATCATACTTTGTGATTTTAAAGTAATTTAAAAACACATAGTGTGAAAATAAATAAGTATGTAAATAAATAAGTTATTCATTTCAATACCATATGATTGTATAAAAAGAATATTCAATAATCACTGTTTGCTCGCTTCATTCGTATTATTGTTCACTTTAATATACTTATTTTTAATATATTTTTACGAGTACAAAATTTATAATGATTTGCCTATAAAAGAAATTAACATCCACTATAATTCTGCTATAGTATATGGTAGGGTATTATCTGACTAAATTTTCATCCGATTAAAAATTTAGGCATAATTTTTTACTAGTAAAAATGACTAAAAGTCTAATGACTAAATTTTCATCTGATTAATCATCCAACAAAAAATTAATCTTGTCATATTAGTCGTTTTTTAACTGAAAAATTAATCTAATAAAGAGTATAAAAAAATCGACTAAAATTTCAAGTCAAGTTTTTTCTTCCCTATGTATGTATATTTTATTCGGAAATGAATTTCTATATTTAACAGAATTCATCGTATTTAACAGATTAAAAAATGAGATAAATGTGTGGACAAAATTCTTATTTTTTTTTTATTTTATCTGTTTTACATAAGAAAATAATTTAGAAATTATTATATTTCATTAATAATCGTTTGAAATGTAATTTCCTTACAATTACAGATTAAATTTCATAAAAAATTATTTGTAATTTTTTCAAACAAAATAATTTTATTCGAAAATTTGATTTTTAAATAATTTTTCCTAACAATTTAATTTAAAGTCGTATTCAATTAATATTGCACAATTCTGAATATTCAAATCAATCGATTTATTAATCACTTAAAACGATTGATTACCATAAATCAATCACGACTAACGATTAATATTTAGTCGTTAGTCACTGATTGAATTAAAAACGATTAGTTTCAAATTAATCACTTGAAAGGATTAAAAACCAATAAATTAATCGTAACTAACGATTAATTTTACACGACTAAAATTTTAGTCATAAGTCTTCAATTGGATAATTTTTCCTTATTCTTGAATATGGTGGTCTAGATAAGACTAAAAGATAATAAAAAATAGAAAATGCAAGTAGTTTGTATCTAAATCTTTCAATCTTATTCAGGCTATCCTATATATAAATAAATATTATACGTAAGTTTCTTGTGTTGTTAAATTTATATTCACACTTCGATTTTTCTTAAAGTAATTTAATAATCAGTAAAATTATTTCTGACTTAATAGTTTCGTTAATATAGTTTTATTATTATTTTATAAAAAAAATTACACAACTAAATCAGCACCTCAATTACAAAAATGTTTTGAAATATTAATAATTGTATATTTTTCATTGTTATTTGTATGCAAATTAAGCACATATACATAAAATCATAAATTAATGATCTTGTGTCCCAAAAAAATACATGAAAATAAATTATATTAAAATATACATAAACAATAATATATGTAATTATAGAATTTAGATCTATAATGACTGAATGGTATATTTTTAAATTTTTATGATATTGAGGTCATAGTACCTTTATGAAAAGAATAAATTGTAGTATCAAACTATATTATCAAGTTTATTAAGATTTAATCTGAAGTTGAAAATATCATTGATTTCTTGATTAAAAAAAAATATTAAAGAAATTGAATGATGTCTTAATGAATA
>CP092088.1:3495006-3572506 GCA_029203775.1 Neoneuromus ignobilis
GTTAATCATATTTCAAAAGATCGATTTATTTCCCGTGGTTAACGTGGATGTCCAGATGGTTTCTTGTTGGCAGAGACTTGGGTCTCTGCTTGCCTGATGGATTTCCATGTGTTGCTGAGCTATGTTCCGGCTCGGTTGATAACATATCCTTCGGGATCGCGCTCTTTTATGCAGATTTTCTGCTGAGTCGGCTGGTTTGGCTGTTTGTTGTCCGACTCCGCCGTCTCGTTGTGTGCGGAGTCAGCGTCTGCGGCTGATTGTTTCAGCCGCCGCTGTTGTGAGCGGTGGTGACGTGTGTGCGTGACCGCCACATATATTCAACAAGACCTCAATTTTCGTCGAGGTAACATTCTTTGAAAATTCAATGTAAAATGAAACGACGCAAAACGAAATGCTATTTGTATCGTTCGTTGATCTTATCGTAAGAAAGCTAAGTGGAAATTTTTGAATAGAAAACAAATTTTTAGGTAAAGAAAATTCCCACATTCCACACAACTTGAAAATATTTCAAAATCGAATTATCCCAATTATTATTCTCATAAAATAGAACAATTGGTTATCCATTGATAAATATCCGTCGGATAATATGAAAAGTTGGAAAATTTTGATAACTGATACGTACGTCTGTATGGATAATGAAAATAAAATTCTTATTTTTCTACTTTTTAATATTCTACTCATTATATATATTTGAGTAAATAAATAAATAATTTATTAAAAGTCGTGTCAGAAACTCATGTATATAATTAAAATTTATGAATATTAAATTATGATTTATTGTAGTTTAATAATAATACTCTTTTATTATTGTTCATTACTTATACGATATATAGATAATTATACAAAAATATATAATATTTTAAAGAATGGAAAAACATGTTAAATGTTAAAATGATTATAATTCTACACAAAGTAACATAAAAGTTCTTTATTTTTTTCAAAAGAACAAAGTCGTTTAATAAGTTTTTACGGTTAAAAAATATACTAGTTACTAATTTATTAATTACGTTTTAATTTCAATAATTCAGTTAATTAAATATTTCAACTATTTCATATATAAATATGTATACATATAACATCTAGTTCAAAATAACTAACACAGAAAAATTCAAGTGAGATAATTTATTTTTTCCAATGTCATTTCTATTAATATCTATGCACACATTTGCAGTCATGATTTTTTGACGTGATGTATCAGTTATTCAAAATATTGTATAAACACTTATTTTATTAACAATTTTATTTAAAATTTCACAGATATTCAGATAAAAATTAATGGGTTTTCTTTGACATCAAATATTTTTTTAAAATTTAGTAAATAGATATTTATTATTTATCAATTACACCCTTTATATATATATATATATATATATATATATATAAACATACATATAAAGTACTTTTTTTTAGGTTAGAGAGAAATTTTGATAGGGATTCAATAAAAAGTTCTATCACGCTTAAAAAAAACAGTCTATATCTCCATTTTGTGAATAATGTAAGTAACATGATAATTATAAATGAAAAATCAGAAAAAGTAATTAATTGAAAAAACACTGAAACTATTAAACTTTTAATATATCCAGATTTTATAATGCAAGGTTCTGACAATAATGATATGGAGATCGAAATGCACATTAGTAAATAAAATGAACAATAAATGTTTATTAAACATTTTTATAAAATATTATTTATGTTGAAAAAATTGTTGCAATACCAAACAGTTTTGATAACATTTTGTGATTTTGTAGTAATAATTTCTGTTTGAAAAGTGAATTAGTTACAGTACCAAACAATAATTAAAATATTAATTATATGCAAATTTAAACAGCATAGAATTTTGTTACAACTTCAAGATATTGGTCCATTCAATATTTTTTTATTGAATAATTGAGTTAATTTATAATAATTTTTTTTTCTACTGTGTACAATTTTTTTAAAAAAATCTAATAAGAAATAAAAATGTTATAAATATTTAAAAATTCTGTCCACTTAGCTCACAATTATTTTGTGCAGATAGAAAAGTGTTTCAATGAAAGTCATTATGACTCATTCTTTTTATCGTTCTATTTTATCATTAGTGACCTTTAACATATTCCGAAACAAATGTTTTATCATCACTATTTATTAAGAAATAGTGAAGGAAAGATGTATATCGATAACGTTCATTCATTGTATAATTTACAAATATCAACAATGAAAAAATGTACTGTAGAAGCATATAGAAATTTGTTAAAAAAAATTTGGAACAAATGTAGTATGTGAAAGGACATGCAGAAAATGGATCGAGAAATTTAAGAATGGAAATTTTAACTTTCAAGAAAAATCACACTTTGGATAATCTATGATCGATGATGGTATTTTTAGCAATATTTTAAGAGATCCATTTTGGACAAAATGAGTACTACATGGATTGACTATTGAGAACAGGTAGGATTGTGTAACCGTTTACTCGTTTCTACTTTAAAACAAAAAAATGAACCATTTTAGAACGTCTCGTTACTAGAGATGAAAAGTGGATTTAATATAAAAATTAGTAATGAAAAGAGCATATTGCAAAGTTGGAAAACTCGTACCATCAACATCTGAATCAAATTTAAATGTGAAAAAGAGAATGTTTTTTTATGGTGGAATTTATGAAGATTTTTTTATAAACTTCTAAAACCAAAAGAAACGATTTATTTTGAAAAATTATATCAACAATTATACAATTTGAACATTAAATTTCAAAAAGCGTCTAGTTCTTGTTACTAGAAAGCAAATTATCTTATAGCATAAGGGTATATTTTTTTTAACAGCCTGAAAAAATATTGGAACTTGTTTAGGAGATCCTAATATACTTAGAATATTATCCAAATATAATCTTCTGAGTACTATTTATTTTTGGCTCTCAAAAATTTTTTAAATTAAAAAAAAATGGAGATTGAGATGTGAAAAATGCACTAAATATTTTTTTTACTTCCAAAGATAAATTATTTTAATCGAAAGTGAGTCAAAAGGTTTTTTATTAAGATAGAAAAAAGTTATTAATGTTAATGAAAATTACATTGTTTAATAAATATTAAATAGATAAAAAATGATTATTTTCTTTCACTTGAAAAACGAATAATTTTTTTGATAGATTTATAAAATACTTTTTTTATTTTTAGAAGAAAACGATGAATATTAACATTTTATTATAGATTAAATTTTTAATTAAATTCAATTGAAGAAATATATATTTTAAAAAAATATATTCCATTATATATTTATATCATGAACTAATTACTAAAATAGTTTTAATACTGAAAATAACTTAAAATAATATAACTTTTAAAGCAAAACACATCTTTGCAATATTGTTTACAAGCATAACAAATTTCTTATACAAACTATTTTTTAAAAGAATTTAAACTTTATTTTTATCACTATTGTTCAGATAATAAATGATGTCTACTTTACTATACTAATTTGATTTTCTAAATTAGTGTAATTTTTTTTATTGTATATACAAAAAAATGTTTTCGAAAAGAAACATATAAATGAATTGAATCACATTTGTACTGAATTTATTTCTAGAATTCCAATATAAAGATTAAGTTTAAAGATATTTGTGTTAATTTTTCTTTGTAAACTTTTTTAAAATGTACTTTTGAAATAATGATACTTGTTTTTCAATTTTATATTTCAAACTATTAAAATTGTCTTCCTGAATATTACTTTTATAGAATTTGTTAATAAAAACATTTTTTTTCTGTAATTTTTACTTAAAATATATTTAAAACAATTTTTTTTTTCGTATGTTTTTATTCTTATTATTTTTTCGTCGGAAAATGAATATTATTTTTCTTGAATTTATTTTCTAAAAAGTATATTTTATTTGATATATAAAAATATGTACGTGTACACACACACACACACACACACACACACACACACACACACATACATAATAATACACACAAACACACCAGCCTTTTTCTATCCATTACTGGACAAAAATTTTACCTAAAATTTTATTTAAAGTGATTTCAAGATTCAAGAAAAGTTTATTGTTAAATAATTTTGTTTTACAAGAATTTTGACATGTATTTTAAAATTTCATTATAAACTAAGCTATTCTATTTAAAAAATAATCTAACTGTTTTTGAAATTGTTGGATATTGAACTAATATTGTTTTTTCACTTTTTATTATTTATGTATTTTTATTTTAGGAAACATTTTCAAAAAAACCTAAAAAAATTTGATTTGATTCAATGCCCCTCTTTTATATTTCACTCCAACCAATCTGTTTTATATCTCTATTTCATCCATAGATCTTTTTGTATACCTAAATTCTCAATCAATATTTTGTGTTATTTATAGGTGGTCTTCTCTTTTTGCTACATAAGCAGTCCATTTTCATTTCAAACTTTTTATATTTACTCTTATGTCTGTAATTTTTGTTTACTCATATATATATATATATATATATATATATATATATATATATATATATATATATATATATATATATATATATATATATATATATATATATATATATATGTCCGACTGGGTAGCATAATGGTTTACATCACCGCGTGTCATGTGGGAGATTGCGTTCGAATCCCATCGAAGAGTCTTTCATTTTCGAGGGTTGAGGATGAGACTGGCAACCTCAACTTGTAAAAAATAACTGTCAAAAAGCTTTGACAAGAAAGGCTCTTTTGAGTTATCATTGTCAGAGGCCTGGGACTGGAATAGTCTGTGGAGTCGATGATGATATATATATATATATATACTCGTGTATATATATATATATATATATATATATATATATATATATATATATATATATAGAGCGCTTTTCTATCTGTTGTTCAATGAAAGTATTTTTTTAAAATTCAAAGAAAATATGCTTTTTTGAAAAAGAAGCTATGCGAATTTGAATATTGGTAGATCTAACCATACAGAGAAAGCTTAAAAATTGTCTTAGATATAAGAAATTCTCACTAACAAGCAATATGAATCGACACGATGAATCATGGTTCCAAATCTTCCAAAAATTCTGCTCAAATAATATATATATATATATATATGTGTGTGTGTGTGTGTGTATGTATATGCTCATGTACAAAATGTCCATTACTTTTAATTTATATTGTATTTTTCTATTTTTATGACAATGAAACTTATTATAAATAATAAGTGATTTATTAAACACTTGAAACCATTGTGGTGTTGGGGTTAAAATTCATTTGTGTAAAATGAAATTAAATACTATAATTAATTATTATCACAGAGATATTTTTTCAATTATGATTTTGCATTTTGAATAAATCTGTATACACTCATTCATTAACATATTTATGAATTAATCTAATACTCAATGGATTGTTGACTAATATGTTCTCATTCCAAAATGTAAATTTTGACATATGTCCTTTTTCATTAAGAAACCGATTGTTTTAAACACATAATGAGTTATGATTTTGACAGATATGAAAATAACTTCAAATAATAAGTTCGTCCGAATGTTTCGTATATATTTTGTTCAATTAATTTCGAATTAAATATTTTCGAAACAAATCGCCGTTTGAAAAACTTGTTCTCATTATTCGAAACAGATTAGTATTATAGCAACAGATCAACGGCTACGCTCGCTCCATTTTGTGTTACAATTCCGTTGAACGCCATTGATGCCTAGATGTTTATTTTTAGTATTTTCTTTTATTATTTAAAATATAGGAATTAGATATAACAACGTTATAAGAGCTTGACCAGTGTGTTAACTGTCGCATGTTAGTAGTTTAATAGTGACACTGAAAATTTATTATTTCCGCTAAGATTCTCTCATCGTAATGTTTTTGTTGTTTCATCAGGAAATGTTTAGAGAAAAGTTGCTATCGTATTGAAACCTTTTTAATTTTCGATCGCTCGTTCATATATCTTATTCAAAACGGTACTCTACCGTTTTATATTTATTCTTGTCATTGTTTTTTTTATGGTATTCATGTCGTTCGTCTTAGTATTTTAATATTTTTGTTCATTACTTATGTTAATGATTTGTATATATTACTTCCGGGATTCAATCTATATCCGTCAACAACTTGTTAAATTTTGGGTCAGTGGTTTTAAAACGTGTGAAATATAATTAGAACAGCGAACTCTTCTAAATTCATTCAGTTATTTTTCTTTTTATCGACTAAAAATATCTTGTATTTATCTGTGCATATATATATATATATATATATATATATATATATATATATATATATATATATATATATATATATAACATGCGGAGGCAGTTGTAGTCAAGAAGTTGACATGTTGATCTACTGGACAATATGTTATAAGTTCAGATTGTTTACCGAATCAGTATGTAAATTAATATATGAAGCAATAAAGTAAAATCTTTTTTTTGGTTTATTATAAAATAAAGTTTGTAGAATTTAGTTAATATTTAGACATTTTCACTAAATATTAAGTATGTAAAGAAAAGGCGTATTTAAGTAATTTATCTTGTTTAAAAAATCAATTTCAACAGAATGACTTGAAACGTGTAAAAAATTTGGAATTTATCCATATTTATAGTGGAATTATTTTTGTCAAATAGTAAATAAATTCAATTTATTTTTTAGACTACAATAAATATTAATTCTTCACATTTTTTTTCGTAATAATAAATTCTCATTCCAGTCGTTTATAAAAAAAAATGTTCAGTTTTAATTCAGATATTTTATTAACATTCTGCTACATTGTTACTAAATGATTAATGCTTTTATGAAGTGTTTTAATTGCCAATATATGTTAATTATGTTTCATACACACACATATATCTCTCTTTCTCTCTCTCTCTCTCTATATATATATATATTTATATATATACATTAAATTTTAGTAAAATACGAAATATTTCTTTTATTATTTGATAGATTTTACTTATCGACTTGTATGATTTTTATAATAGGTTCGAACACCATCTGGCAATAAATTGAAAACTATCGGCAAGGTCAAACGGTAACATATGGCTAAAATATTTGGTTATTATATAAGTCAATGAAAGTATAGATTTTTAATTTTGTATGTAAATGTAAAAAACTGTAATTAATTTCTAAATGTAAGTTAATGTATTATTGTTACAAGGCTATATTTAGTAAGCCTGAAATACATGTTTCGATTTCTAATATTAAGTACAGTATTTAGCTACGAGAATACCTTTAGATATTTGTCTTAATTTCTAATTTAGCGATGCACGTTTTGTTTATTTTCACAACTAAAAATAAATCATTTGAAATAATTTTGGATTATTATGTTTGAATTTCCTCGATAGTTTGTATGGTTTAGGAATTTATTATGAAAATTGTTTAAAAATAGTATAAATTTGTATACGAATCATGGTGAAGTACACTTACATTTAATATATATAGGGAGGGTGGGGTGGTTTTCGATAGTCAGAAATTTAAATGGAAATAGAACAAACTCTATTTAATTAATTAATTATCGATTTTTAAACATATTCTATGATATTAATGATGAAATACAATTTCACTCATATGACCACCGCAACTTAGTTTGACAGTGCATTTATTTAGTCCAATTTTTAGTTACTCACATAATTGTGGTTCAATTTCATGAATTACACGTTCGTTGTTTATTTTTAATGTATCTATTTTTCATGATTTATCAGCATAAATCAATAATTTCATATAACCTCACAGAAAAAAATCCAATAGAGTTAGATTACATGATCTTGATGGCCAGTTGATGAATCCATTTAATGAATTAATGGACTCATTAAACTCTTGTTTCAATAAGTCTATTGAAATTTTTACAATTTCTAAGCGTTGTTGAAGTTTTAGACGTTCCATAATAATTTGCCAAACTATACTGAGTTAGAATGTTAAATGAGTTTCAAAAAATCAAACATGGCTACCATCAGCTATCAAAGTTCTGATATTCTTATTGGAAAACTCTATGTAATCACCATCATCATAAAAATCTTATATTAGCCCTCTGCTGGATGAATTCTATCGAATATCATTAGATCTTGAATGTTTCTCCAAAACTCTTCTATTATTATTTGTCCATGGATAATTTTATTCAACCCTTATTTCCACCATATTTCATAATTTCATTCTTCCATTTTTGATAAGGTTTCTTCCTTAACTTCTTTTTGTCTCTTGGTCGTCATTCTATAATGATTTTTGTCTATCTGTTATTTTTTACTTTTGTTATTGTGTCCTGCCCATACCCATTTCATCTATTTTATTATTACCTTGAAAGATTTTTTTCTCTAAGATTTTATCTCTTTTTGTTTCTTGATCTTCATTCTATAGAATGGCTTAAATGAAACTGAAAGGTTTGGACATCCATTTACTTATTTACTATCATTAACTTTTTTTTATTATCCTTTAGTTTTATTTGGGCCACCCTATATGATTATTTTTCTCCATCTATTGTCTTTCTTTTTTCTATGTCCTATTCGTGCACATTCCATCGATTTTATTTGTTCTATTAATTACTCTTGTCTATTTTCGTATCCATTTACAGATTTTTCTGAACATAATATAGGGTCATCCAAATGTGACATCTAGATTTATGTTTTATTAAATAGAAACATGTGTATAGGGAGGTGTATAGAGAAACATGTATATAATTTCTTTTTAATAAAACTCAAATCTAGGCGTCGCATTTTGATGACCCTCTCTCTCTCTCTCTCTATATATATATATATATATATATATATATATATATATATATGTGTGTGTGTGTGTGAGTGTGTGTCAGGTTATTCAATACGTATAGATGGTTCAAATGAAACTAAAGGATTTAGACATACATTTACTTACTTAGTATCATTTACTATCTTCTAATCTCATTTGGACCACCCTATACAATTAATATTGTTAGTTGCGGTATATTCCAGAAAATTCACAGATGTAATTCGAATGTAAAGAAAATCTAAACTTGAATTTCCTTCGAAAGGAATTTATTTAATATTTCTTTTTATTTAATGAAAAGAAAAAATTTTTATATAATTTGTAAATATTAATAAATGGTCATAATATACAAGAATTTCTTAAATTCAGCAAACTTATTCATATGAAATAATTATTGTCTCTTTTTATATTATGAATATTTTCTCAAAAATCAACAGCTATTATCTCAATAATTTTATTAAGATTATAATATCTCTAGTTTTAAAATAACAGTTTTTGTTTGTATTCTTTTTTTTCAAAAAATGATTTATTTTGAAATTATTGTCAATTAATTTGATTTTATTAGAAAAAAATTTAATAATGAAAAAATACTAAAAATTATTTATTTATTAATTTTATCTAGAATTAGTTATTTTTATATAACATAAATTAAATAAATTTATAAATTATACAGAACATGAGGATGTAAGATAATAAAAAAATATTTCGATTAAAAAATTTCAAGTAGTAAACTAATCTTATTTTATATTTTTTAAAAAAATTCCATCTGATTTCAACAAAAAGGATTTATTTTTTAAAATTGTTAATAAAAAAAACAATTACGTATTTGATAATCGTTTTCGAAATTTTTTAAATATTATTAGGTTATTTATTACCTATCAACTTATTTTACAAACCTATTTTTTAGTTATAAAAAATATTCAGAGTTTATATAAAATATTTAAAATTTATGTCATTTTTATTCTTTTGTTAGTACTTTCATATTACAAATATATTAACACATATAAAAATATTTTATAGACTTTTATTTCATTTTAATTCTATATTATATATATATATATATATATATATATATGTGTGTGTGTGTGTGTGTGTATCATGATAAACATTTAAATTTATTAAAAGACTAAATTATTTATCAGAATGTCAAAAACTTTAATAATACATAATTATAAAGCTTAATTTACTGTTTTGATAATCAGTAAATGTTGCCAAAAAATGTATAAATTTAGCATCTGGCGTTTTTTATACATCGAGTCGATACGCCCGATCGCTGCTGAATACATCAAAATCTTTATTAATATGAAATAGTATTCGCAATAAATATATTTTTGACAATTTGACCCAATATGTTATTATCATTTGAGGTTTGTACGTATATTGATATTATTTAGTTCTCTTATTGAAAATAACAATTTATCTCGTGACGATAATGTAACACGATTTATTTTGTAACAGTTATTTTAAGATAATTTGAATGTACGACCAACACTATGGGAAAGATATTAATTTTGTCAATTTACATGTTTTGATAATCATGTAAATGTAGTCATAACGATTTTTGTCAGTAGTATTTGTCGTAGTTTTTTATGTAAATTTCGAATCATTTGCATATCGCTAATAAAATGTGTCTTGTGTTCAATTATGGAAATTAGTGTTCAAAAATCGGTTAATAATTTTTTATAATAGAACATGATATTTATATTAGAAATTCACAATAAATTCGTTTATTATTTATTTGTGAATATATTTATTTGGCAATTATTTTATATCAACATAAATCAACATTCAACTTGTAAGTATATATTAGACAACTTTTCATAATTTACTTATTATATTTACATATCATATATAGTGATGATCCACAGAAGTGTATACATTATAGAGTTGAAAAATTAATGAAAATTAGTGTAACAATATATATATATATATATACGAATATCGTTTGATAATTATGGTAAAAAAATTACCATAAAATTTAATAAATTTTTCATAAATTTTAAAATTTACCATATTTATCAAACGACCTCATGTATATATATATATATATAAATTATATAAGTAGAAAAGAGATTTGTTATTAATATTCTGCTATTCTACTTTTTATAATAAATTATAAAAATTGAGAAATAATTAAAAAAAAATAAAATTGATGCATAACACAAAATTTAATGTTATTTTTTACTTTTAACAAAATGTGATTTTTATATTTAAGTATTTTATAAAATTAATATATATATATATATAAATATATATATATATAAGGTTGTCCTAAAAGTTTCTTTCATTTTATTAGTAAGTAATACATGTACAATATTTTATGTTATATTGCTAAATTATATACGATTTATTCTGCTCTATTACCTTCCCCCATCTCTCTAGAAACCGCATAATACCATCTTTCCAAAACTATTGTGTTTTGCTACTAGCAAAATATCATTCCAACTGTTGTGTCATTGATTGAACTAATCTTTTTACTGCGAAGAGATTTTTTAATAAAAGAAGTAGATAATGATCACATAGAGCAATATCTGGAGAATACAGACGATAAGATAGAACATCTTAGTCAAATGTTAACAATTTGTTTCTAACAGCTAAAAAAACATGGGGTTTAGTGTTATCGTACTGGTAAACGACGCCTTGTCTGTTCTTTAATTGTGACCGTTTTGTACTGATTGTTTCCTTCAATTTGTTCAGATTTAAACAGTATTTCGTTAAATTATTGGTTTCATTTTGCAGAAGAAGTTCATAATAAATGACACCCTTTCAATCCCACCAAATAGACATCAAAACTTCCTTTGGGTGAAGACTGGACCTTGATAATTAAAGGATTCTTATTGTTGGACCAAAAGCGTTTATGTTTAACATTTTTATAGAAGATCTAGGTCTCATCCCCAGTAACTAATCCTTCATACTTACCACATTGATTAGGCAGATTGATGAAGATTTTTTATTCAGGGATTACTTCGTTAGGTAGATTACTTTCAAAAAGGCTCAAGAGCTCGTCTGTTCTATATCTCATTTACGAATTTACTATTCATATTCTTCTATTTACTATTTTTCAGTGTAATTTAGACCATCATATATATTAATTTTTATATTGACAATGAATAAATTTTACAGTGCAAAACTACGAACTTAAAAATATGTATGTGTGTGTGTGTTTGTTCGTTAATGTAAATGTACGTATGTATATATTTTCAAGTTCACAATTTTACACTATAAAATTTATGTTCATAGTTAAATAAAATAGTGGGATATAAAATTAATAATATTTAACTTTACATACAAATGAAAATTGTTTATAATCGACATGCTATTTTATATATATATATATATATATATATATATATATATATATATATAGTATTTTGCATAATTGAAAATAAACAAAAATCATTGTTACGTTAAATATACGATTTTATATCAGACAAATAATAATTATTTAAAGATATCTTACAACGACTGTCGGTTTCCTGCGGTTTCAAAGTGGCGACCTGTGGCGAATATTTGATATTATACGAAAAATGTACCTTGCTGTGTGAACTTAGCGAATCGATGAGAAAAAACTGAAACATAATTAGTAAAACTAGTCAGTTGCGATAAATGATCAGATTTTTCGGTCCATTTGTATACACTTAAATGTTGTTACATGAAAACCATATTCCAGTTCTGGGATCATTTGTTTGAATTAATAGATTGAGCAGCTATTATTTTCAAATAAATACCTTTTTCTCATAAAAAAATATCTCTACACATAACAAATAGATGATGTTCAACAGTTAATATATGAAAAGATAATTAATTTAATACTGGCCTGTGGGAAATATTGTCTTTCGATGAAAAAGTTTGGTTTAATAATATTTTTATTTAACTACGAGTATTTATGTTGATTACGAAACTGCTCTAAAATCATTTAAACGCTTTAAATTTAATTAATGGTATTTTTTAAATAAACATATTCAATATTCTACCGCAAATTACGAGTGTATATATATATATATATATATATATATATATATAGTGTGTCACAAAAATCATGGAACACATGGAAATTAAGAAAAAAAAAATTAAACTTAACTGATATGTTATATTCAATTTTTTGATATAAACAAACATAAACGTTTCAAATATAAAGGAAAAAAATAATTATTTAACATTGATTACTATAAAAAATTAAACAATTAAATGTAATAAATCGATCTCACAAAAGTCATGGGACTACGAAGTACTAAGAACACAATTACTATTATAATTTTTTAAAAATTAATTATAATATTTAATGAACTTTCCTTTTGATTCCAGGACTTTATTTCATTTTCTAGGTTTAATTTTTATTTATTGTACGTAATGATCATAAAGTTAAGATATTATTTGCTTTCTTAATTTTTAAAGCGTTCATATTTGTCTATATTAAAATAAAAGAAATGTTAATTACAATTTATCAGTTAAGTCTTTTTTGTTGTTTTTTCCAAATCACACAAGTGGTCCATAACTTTTGTGACTCGCTGTATATGCATATATACATACACACACACATGTATATATATATATATATATATATGTATGGATATGTATATATATTGTGTTTTTAAGCGTGATAGATATTTAAATTGATTTCAATATATAATTTTATCACTTTTAAAACACACACTCATTATTTATATAAATATATATATATATATATATATATATATATATATATAAATGTTTGTATGTATGAATGGATATACATATGTTTATGTACCGAAAATACATTAATACTTTAAATTTAAATATAATATATTATCAGTACTGAAATTGAAATATTACATAATAAACTGATTACACTATATTTTCACGTTGAAATATGTACTGCGACTTCTATTATAGAAATAAATTTATTATGTAATTATATAACGTTTTGTAATAAGTGTACTGTTTGGAAAACACAGTCAGTGTTTGTTCGTCTGTTAATAAAGTAGTGTTTGTGCGTGTAGTGCTATTTTAATGGATAATTCAAATGCCAGTAATCTTGAACTTGATATTAATAAACTGGTAAACGGAAAATTTTTAAAATGTATATTTTTTGTATACCTTATTATTTTGCATTCGTATTAAATATTTTGATTTTTTTAAATTTATTAGGCTTATATATATATATATATATATATATATATATATATATAGATAGATAGATAGATATATGTACGACGGTCGTTAGGTAAGTATGGTAAAAAAGTAAGAAAAACTAAATTGAAAAATTAAATTTAATTAAACAATAAATAAATTTACCATACTTATCAAACGACCCTCATATATATGTATATTTGCCAAAAATAACTTAATACACCAAATTTCAATATATTATCAATACTGAAATTGAAATTTTACATAATAAACTAATCACACTGTTTTCACGTTGAAATATGTACCGTGGCTTCTATTATAGAAATAAATATATTACGTAATTACATAATAACGCTTTGTAATAAATGTATTATTTGAAAAACAAAGTCAATGTTTTTTTCCGTTATTAAAAAGTAGTGTCTGGGCGTGTAGAGTTATTTTAATGGATAATTCAAATATGAGTAATCTTGATCTTGTTATATGTATATCAATAAACTGGTAAGCAGAAATATTTTAAAATTATATTTTTGGATTTCCAATTATTTTACATTGAAATTAAATATTTTGATTTGTATATATATATATATATATATATATATATATATATATATATATATATATATATATATATATATATATATATATAGGGTAAAATTGACATAAATAAGATTATAGGATAGTAAAGAACAGAATGATAGAAGGCAAATCAGTGTGTCTAAATTCTTCAATCTCATTTGGGGTACCATACTTGTGTGTGTATATATATGTATATAGTTGTTAAACGTGAAATAACTTAGAATTTAATCCCTATCGAAAGTTCTATCTAACCTAAAAAACACTATCATATCTTTATATATTCATACACAAACATACACATATATGTATATGTGTGTATATATATATATATATATATATATATATATATATATATATATATATATATATATATATATATATATATATATATATATATATATATACGTATATATAAATGTTTTTTCGATCAGATAGAACTTTTAATAGGGATTCAGTTTTAAAAAACATTCCACATCTATCATATCCCCCATATTTATCTTTTCTCCTATATATATATATATATATATATATATATATATATATATATATATATATATATTTATTTAGAGGGCTAATGTTTAAAATATTAAAAATAATAAACTTTTTGAGAAAAATTATATGTTATGATGGTAAAACTGGCAAAGGTTAAATTGAAAATTTTTTATCAGTCTTGCTTGTCGAGATTCGCTCTCAACATCAAAAAGTTAGATTATAAAATCTGTAACAATAATTTTTTATTATATAGAACTATTTATATTTTTATAAAATAGCTATTTATTGTAGAGATTTCTTTCTAAACAAAAAATAATTTACGTTTGTAATCACACAGTTGAAAATATTATTTATTCATTTAATTAAATACCAAAAAAAATCATTAGTTTTCTTGTGTTTTTCAAAATATATTCTCGTCATTTGAACAAATCAGTAATAAATTTATTTATTTAATTTTACACTTAAAACGAATATTCTTCTATATTCTTAAAAAAAATTAGTAAGATTTTTTTACCTGGGGACAGCAGATGGCAGAAAACGTATTAATGCAAGTAGATAGTTATAAATAATTTTAGTGTCATGGACATATTAGCACAGCTTGAACGCGAATTGTGAAAAATAAAAATCAAACAAAACCTGCTTTCGACAATACATTATAGCACTAAATAGAGGAACATATAGATAATCAGAGGTCCACAGTAGGAGGTAAAACCGTGAGACAAAGTTCTTCAGGCGATGATCATTTACGATGACCGAATAGTTACGTCGATTACGTCAACAATTTGGCTACTACATGTCCGCAATTAAAGAATATTAGTGAAAATTTTCAAACGCATGAATATGAAACAAAACTGGTATTTTGATGAATTTCAGCACGGATTTATTGAAATCCTCGAGCGAAATTTTTTTTTTGTCAAATGACCACACGTAAATATATAAACGGTTGTTTGTATTGGATTTATCACACAATTATGTTCAATTTTTATATTTTAAATATTTTAAACATTTCTTGTACTCATGCCATAATATTATATTCCTTTAAAACATAATAACAGTTACTTACTTACAACCAGTTTCACAAAAAGATTTCATTTTAATTCAAATGTGTTTTTTGTATCAAATATAAAAAACAACTATCAATAATAATTAAAAAAATGTTTAAATTCAAAGATTTCATATTAAGTTCAATGTTTGATTTTTAATTTTTTTTTTCAATATGATAAAATATTTTACGATTAGTGTATAATAAAATTAAATATGTGTATTTTTGGTATATATATATATATACATATACATACAGTGAGTGTCATTTAAAATCGTACAGCTAGATTTTTAAACAACTTTTAATCGAAACTTTTTATTATTACTTATATATTTCATAAAACAAGTTGTTTTGTATTTGATTTTATGTTAAAATTTAATTTAATAATAAATAATTACATAATTTAATTTCAAATAACAATTAGAAAAAATAATTAATTTTTTTTGGTACAAATCCATCAGTCAGTTGAAATCCTACAGCAAAAATATGTGGTAAAAAGAGTCTTAAAACTAATTTAAAATAGTATTTTTCGTTTTTTAGGTTTTTTTAAGTATGATAGAACTTGAAATTGAATCCCTATCAAATTGAAATTCTATCGAAACTTAAAAAAAAAACACCATTATATTAATACATTTGTGTATGTAATATATAAAGGTATGATTAATATGTTTCTTTAGGTTGAATAGAACTTTCGATAAGGATTCAATTTAAAGTTCTATCACGCTTAAAAAACAACTTTATTTGGTTGGAAACCTATTTTTTTTCTACAACTTGTAGTCATTTAAACATGGAAGCTACTAATTTTTCACAATCTTTTATTCTGTTTTTCCACTCTTTTCGTATGACCTTTTTTAGAATAATTTTAATTGATAATTAATGTGTTTGGATGTTTTATTTACTTCATTCCAAATATGTTCAATTACATTAAGATCTGAAGACTGAACTATGGTTTATATAAATTTTGGGTAGTTATAAAATGTCCATATTTTGTCAGTATATAGTTTAAAAGTTTTGTAAATACCCTTTCTTCCAGCCCTCTGTTTGAATTTCTGCTTTAGTATATTTTATGTCCACTTATCCCATTATTCCGTTGATAAACACTAAATTGCCTTTATTTGTTGTTTTGGAACTGTGGCTTATTCACTTTACACAAAGCCCATATAATCATAGACTATATAATTTTAAATAAGAAGTGAACAATAAGTGATTATTGAACACATTAAATTATTGTGGTGTTGGGATTAAAATTCATTTGTGTAAACTAAATTGCCTACTCATTAGCGTTCCTTCACCTAGTTTCATCGTTGGTCTTAATTTTCAACATTTATTTCTTTATTTTTTCCATACTGGATTTTTTTTCACTAAATGAAAAACACTAAATTTTGATTTATCAGTAAAAATTACATCATTTCAAAACTCCAAAAGCTGATTTATATATTCTCTTGCAAATTTGTTTTTTTTCCATTCCATTTTTTGATAGGAAGTTTATATATGCAATACTCCAATGAAAATCATTTTTCGCACCACTCATCTGATTGTAGTCACTCATTTCTTTCCCCAAATATATTTTAATTCCTGCAACGATCTTCAGAACTAAAATTTGAGAATTTTCTTGAATTATACAAATTATCTACCGTTAATTTTTATCCGATCGAGTTTTTAATTTATTTCTTATATGATTTTCTTCTTTATATCTTTTAACTATATATTGATATGTACTACAATTTTGGCGATTTCCTGTGTAACTTTTTCATTTTTAGTCTTGAAGATCGTTGCGGGTATTAAAATTTGAAAATTTTCTTTAATTATACAAATTACCTACCGTTCATCGCTTGGTGTTAATTTTTTTTCGATTGAATTTTTAATTTATTTCTCATAGGATTTTCTTTTTGTATCTTTTAACTATATGTTGAACTGTATTACAATTTTGTCGATTTCTGTATAACTTTTCCATTTTGATAATGAAGAATATGAAATTCACATCCTGCTGGAGACGTTTTCTTCATTGTTAAATTTTTTGAAAAGAACATATTTCGAAAAACGTTAAAACTGCACTGAATAGACTTAAACATAGAAAGCAGATGTTCTTTTCGATTTCTCAAGAAAAATTATCTCGTTATTTCCTAAATTTATGTACGCTAAAAGTCACTTACGCCCAGTTCTCATATTTACAAAAAGTGATTCCAAATTGAAATTAATTGATAATAGTTTACCCACAAAATGTATATTTCATTTTAAATATATTTATAATTTGTAACTAAAATTAATACAATTTTTTATTTGGTATTTTAAAAAAAAAATAAAACATTAATTTAAATACTGTACGATTTTAAGTGACACTCACTGTATATATATAATTATTGATTTAAAAACCTGTCTTTAGTTATTGAATTTATATTATGCAAAAGACATTAAACAAACAGTTATCAAACGAATACTAAAACAGAAAACATATTTAAATTCTTATTACACATTTATCAACTAGATCTCGGTTGTTCTAAGATAGTGTTTAACATTTGAGTATATTTAAAATCATAAAACGTATATAAAGTAATTAACGATAAAATGAATTAGAATACAGTACATATATATATATATATATATATTTAAACTTGCATAAGCACATTTGTATGTGTGTGTGAGTGTATTTATATATATATATATATATATATATATATATATATATATATATTTGTTTGTAAGTATATAGTCATTTGACTCCTTAAACAGGCGTTATAAAATTAGTAAACGCATTAAATCTCACATAAAACGTAAAGAAAAAGGTTTTATTGATTGACATTCCATCAAATGGCTAATTAATGTAAAGTAACGATAATTAAAGAAGCGTTCATTACAATAACAATGAAGTTACTGTATGTAAACAGCTTGTTTGTTTGATATTTTCGAAACTGGTTTTTAAACAAATCGCATTATAGCTTGGATGAGATGAAAACGAGAAGAATATAAAATATTATATATATTCATACATACACACACACACATATCATATGCATATGTTTTAAGTTGATGCGTTTATAATCCAATAACTGGTATGATTGTGCCTAGTACATAGGGTAATGGATTCAATATCAATTCTGTGAGTAAATTCAAGGTTACTTGCAACATTTATTTCACTAGCCTTTTATATTTTTGTCAGTGTTTATTTGTAATGTATAATAAAAAGGAAATATAGATCAAGTTTTATGCAGATAAAATTGTTATTAAAGAAGATTTATAACAACGCCATTTTCCGTACGTGATGTTTCTTGTAGTTATTAATGTCATTCTTGGTTTCGATTTGGAATATCAACAATAATGTGTTTTTCATTTATCTGCATTTCAGATTATAACACACTGTTCATATTAATTAATTGTAATTGCATTATTCTATTGAAAAAAATATAATTCATTTTATACTTACAGATATTTAATATATATATATATATTAAAAAGTAAATAATAGTTTTATTAAAATCTACCCACTTTAACAGTCAAAAAATGGATACAAGTATTTGGTTTTGATTTACCATTTTTTCTAATATTACCTTATGATTTTGATGGCACGGTGTATTGGCAAAAAATTGATAAATAAATAGTTATTGAAATTTTTGTCAACGATTTTTGGGATTGATTGAGAAATTAATTCGTGAAATTTCTTTTAGACATTGTAAATAGTGTAAAATTCTTATTAGACATTAAATAGTGTAAAAAAATATTCTTTACTAAAATATCGACTTTATTTATAATATGTACTGGTAAACAATAATAAACAACTTTTAATTATAATATAGTAATGGTATGTCAAGGTACAATTTAATTCTTTTCTTTATCATTATTGTGTTATTTTTTATTTTATTGGAATAATGTTTATTCATAATTCAATACAATTACATTATATTATTCATTTGTAAATGAATATTATATAGGGTGACCCAAATGAGGCTGAAGAGTTCAGTTATCCATTTATTTACTTACTATTATTTACTTTTTTCACTATCGTTCATTTGGGTCTCATTTGGGCTACATATACAATGAATATAATATATTTGCTTCAACTTTCAATTTCATAAAAGTCAGATTTATGATAATATTCTAATGAACTTTATTATTATATTCCAGTTGTAGATAGATTTTGAGACATTTACTAAAATAAGTATTAAAATATTACTTTTTTTAAAAAAATAATATACTTTTCTTCGTTATAACAGTTATCATAGTGCAGTGTTTTGAAATTTTTTATGAAAATCAATTAGACTAATTCTGTTAAATGTTTTTTTTCCAATAAAAAATATTTATTTATAATATGAAACATTTTAGTTCAAAATTGAAATTTTAAACGAATTGACATTTGCTAGTTTTAAAAAACAAGATTTTTAACCAATATATGATGTTACATGATACTTTTAGAAAGATTTTAAAGGTGGTATTTTAAAAAACGACAAAAAAAATAAATGTATATAATATTAAACAATATATTTACATTTTTAATATTGTACATGAATATATCAATGCATATAAACAAACACACACACACACACACATATATATATATACACTAGTGTGCAAAATAATAGGTACAACTAAATATTTTCTTATTTTCAATGTTATTTAAAAAAATAACAGTAGAAAATTGACCAAATATACTTATTTTATGTATATAAAATGAACAAAAACTAAAAAAGAATTACTGAATAAAAAAGTACAATATAAAAGGAAACAAAAATTACTTGATTAGCTCTGCAAAATAATATGTATATTTCCAAATTAGAGTTGTAAATTTAATCATTTAAAAAAAAATAAAGTTTGTTGCTGATATTTGCTAATTGGGGATGCATATTTAATAATAAATTGTATTTACTTAATTTTGAATGACATTTCTACATCGATGCGGCATAGACTCTTAATTTTCTCAATTTATCAATAGAGATATCTTCCCAGATTTTTTAAAAGTTTCCTACAACTAATTTTCTTTTTTGGCTTCGATTTTAATTTTGCAAATTTGCTATTAACCTCAACCCAAACATTTTCAATTGGATTAAGGTCTGATGATTGTGATGGTCATTGTAAAACTATTATTTTATTTTTTGATGAAACTATGTTTTTGTTGCTTTTGGGGTCATTGTCTTGTAGTGTCCATATAAGTGTCATATTTTCTTGCATATTTCAGCATTACATTTTCTAATTGTCAACATATGCCACTCGAGTAATTGTATTCTTTACCAAGTGAATTGATCTAAGTCCATACAATGAAAATGAGCCCCAAACTATTATACTTCCACCGCCATGCTTTATTGTTTTTAAGGTGTACTTAGGATGTAGAGCAGTATTTTTTGGACGTCAAACCGGCTTATTAATTGAATCTGACCCAAATAAATTTATTTTGGTTTCGTCGGTCCATAAAATATTGTGTCATTTCGTTATAGGCCATTCAAGATATTTTCTTGCAAACTCCAATTTGTTCTTTATATTCTTCTGTGATAATAAAGACACTTTCCTCGGCTGTGTATGTGTGTGTGAATACGTACGTACGTATGTATGTATGTATGTGTGTGTGTGTGTGTGTGAATGTATGTGTATATATATATATACAAATACATACATATACACACATATATACATATACACATACATACATACATATACACATACACTATACATAATTATACATTTACCATACTTATCAAACGACCCTAGTGTATATATATATATATATATATATATGAGAATATAAATATCATCACCATCATATCAATTTATATAAACCCACTGCTGAGCGAAAGCCTCAATAAATGTTATTACTATTTATTGATACTTGATTTTATTCACTTAAGTAAACTGTCTTCATTGAAATTGAAGAGAATCACCTGGTCTATACCTTGAACACAATTCCTCTGCATGACAAGCAGTGATATACGAGTGTATATATATATATATATATATATATATATATATATATATATAAACAAAGATAAAAGAAAAGAAAAATCTATTGAAAAAGAATCCAGACCATAAAAAATCTGTATTTAAGAAAGTATATTTATTAATACATTTGTGTATAAATGTTGTCATAAATTGTGTATTCATAAGAACACTGATATGGAATCAACACATGAAACCTGTTACGCATCAATCCACTAACAAATAATCATAATAATAATATATGCTCCATTTTATAAATTTCATCTATACGTTGTTGACATTCAGATGAAAAATAAAAGATAGTGAGTTAGGAATGCAAATTAGTTTTCAGTTATAGCATCGCTTTTATTTAAATCACTAGCGAACGATTTACATACATTCAGCGTTTCGATTCTTGTCTCATAATCTTTAATATAAGATAGTGGCCGAAATTAAACCGTAATTTAAATATTTTATTATTTATAATGACAACTATTAATATATCCATATATATATATATATATATATATATATATATATATATATATATATATATATATATATATAAAAGTATTTGAAGTAGCAGTTGAAATAAATTTATTTGTCCGTAAGTAACAAATACCAGCGTCACTTTTATCTAAAGATATATGTAGTTAAGGATTTAAAACTCAACAAAAATATGTAAAAAGAGAAATTGAAATTAACCATTAATGAATACTCTTTTAGAAAGATTTTATATATGTAGATATGTATGTATGTATATATATATATATATATATATATATATATATATATATATATATATATATATATATATATATATATATATATAAATATATATATATTATATAAATGACTCAAATGGGATTGAAGGTGATAGTAAATGATAAGAAGTAAGTAAATGTATGTAAAAACCGTTCAGTTTTATTTAAATCACCCTATATATATATATATATATATATATATCTGTGTATGTATGTATGTATGTATGTATGTATGTATAGGATCATCCAAATGTGACACCTAGATTTGTGTTTTATTAAAAAGGAATATGTGTATAGTTTTTTTTGTTCCTTTTTAATAAAACACAAATTTTAATGTATGACTTTATGTGGATGACTTTATATTTAAAAATGTATACTACGATATATGCATACGAATGTACCTGTGGGAGTAGGTATTTAAAACTTATTAAAAAATATTTTATAAATTATTGTTTAATATTCATCCTACCAAAATTTGTAATAAAAAATGTATTGTTACAACAGCATAGGCGAAGAAACTACTTGTTATGTAATATAGAAATTAATTGAGCGACGTTTTAAATTAATTGTACAAGTAAAATTCACGCCACTATACAATTTTTTATAACAGTGGAATAAAAAAAAAACTCACCAGCAAGAGTGAACTAAATGATTTAATCGATTATTTTAGTCACACCTCAATTACCATTGTGTGTGTGTATATATATATAAACGAGAATATGCCTATGTAGATTAAATAGCTTGTTATTTTTTCCACCTGTTATGAATCGAAATCCAAATATATTTTTTTAAAAAAACTATATGTATATATCTCATATAATGTAATCAAAAGTCCATGTCCATTTTAATGAACGTAGTGTCGTTCCGTCCACGCAACACGTTTTTTAGCTTGTAATGTACATATTAACAACATTGTTCAATGTTTAAAAAATCACACTTCTGTCGGTTCTAGTGAGTATAAAAAAACCGATATCCAGCAGTGATTCGATTTTGATTTATACATTGAGTATAAACAGTATCTAAAAATGTATTCACCGAACAATTGTCGTAAATCAATTTAATATACATGTGTCATTTTCAATATTTATATATGTATTGTAGATATTTGTCAATGCTATTATTATACATTTAGTGTATTAACAAAATGTAGAAGTTAGGCGTATATAAATTTTCATGCGGACGATTCGTTATACGGTTTCCCAATAAGTTGTTTCATATTTCCTGTCAATGTTTAAGTGTTTGGATTTTTATATCTTGATTCGTCTTGTATGATTAATTTATTATATATTCCGCTTTTGACACTAAGTCAAATAGACGTTAAAAAACATTAATTATAGAATTATAAAAATGTTCGATAGATATGTCAATTGCCTTATATTTGACAGTGGCAAGTGGCAGGTTATTGTGGTCGAGTTAAAACTATTATAAATGCTATTAATTAGACATCTTCCGTGAAAAAAATTAACTCGTTTCGTTTAAAAATAGAATATATTTATCGATTCATCAAATATTAGTTTAGTTTTTAATGGATGTTAAATATAAATATTTATATTTGCATTTATATATATGATTGAATTTTCTGTTTACGATTTTTATTATTCGAATAAAACTTCAGAAAATTTCTATTATAAATTAACATTCTTAATTTGATTGTTCGTTAGAATGTATAATAAATATTTCAAGATAATTTATATTAATTTTACTAATCTTTACAAAATTCTCATCTTATTTACTTAATAACCCCGTCTTAAATTTTAACATCGATTAAAAAAATGTTCTAATATTGCTTTGATTTACTTTAATACCACATTTAAATTACGTTTTAATACAAAGTAATTAAAAAATACTCTCTATTTATAATATTCTAATAGTGAAACAAATAATTATCAATACACTTTTATATATTACCAGGGGACTCCGCCCTCTACTCGCTTCGTTCGTCGACCCACAAACTTGCTTCTTTTTAACAATGTAAATAAGTTATAAAAATATAATGTTTAAAAAGCTATGTTAATGCTTCTGTGTGGGCGATATTTATTTATTATACGAGGGTCATTTGATAAGTATGGTAAAAAATTAAGAAAAACTAAATTAAAAAATTTAATTAAATTAAACAATAAATAAATTTACCATACTTATCAAATGATCCTCGTAGATTGGTGGTCTGATATACATTTAAATCTAATGCCAATACAATTAAAATTTGTTTTGTATGAAAATTTTTCCAAAAAGTCTCCTGTTTTCATTTTTTGTTCATTTTAATATTTCATAAAATTTGTATTTCGGTAATTCTCGCAAAAGTTCGAAAACGATTTTTTTTTATTTTTCTCTATATAAAAAGCTCTATCGAAAAATTATCATTAATGCTCACTCTACTCCGAATATAAACGATTAGCTCCGAAAATTAACGATTGCAATTGCTGAGTGATGTGAAAATTTCAACACTCAGCACTCCACAATTGCAATCACTAATCTTTGGAGGTAATCTTTCACGGTCGGAGTAGATTAATAATATTAATTTTACGATGAAACTATTTTATATACAATATTTTAATAATAATACAAATAATTATTGATACATCTTTTTAGAATATAAATCAGACAGAAAAAAAATTCATAATGAATAAAATTATAATTTTTACCAAGAAAGAATAAAATTGCCTTCAATCACAGTCATCTAAATGAATGTTAATTATTTGCAAATTATATTTTTTGATTTATTTTATTTTTTAATTCGAAAAATTATTTTGTACTGAACAATTCTAAATTGAGTTTTAATATCAAAATGATTATTTTGAATTATTGTTGTCTTTATTTCAGGTTTTTTTCTGTTTTATTAGAAATAATTTAATGCGATTCTTCCTATTATATTTTTTTTAATTTTTATATTTTTTTCTCTACTAGTGAAACTCATTTAATGAGATTTTTCAGTTAAAAGTTTTTTTTAATTAGATATTGTATCTTTATTTAATGATTTTTTAAAATAAACAATATATTCCATTCTCTTTTGAAGGATTTAAATGATTACTATTTTTTCATACTGAAAAAAAAATCATTTTTAAAGAAATTTATCAACACAACACCGCATGATAATATAAATATTCATTAATTAGTATTTATTTCATTTTTTTAATAAACCAGAAGATTTCGCTCCTTAAAAAACACCTATATATATAAATGTACATGGCTGTTTGTATATACGTGAGTATAATAATTTTTATGACGAAATACGTTTAGATCCAATGATATCTAAATATAACATGTAGACACGCCCAAAAAGTAATGTGCCAAAAACATGATTAGATTTTTAGACATTATCTGTTGTTTATAATTGGTTTTATAGTTTATTTTCATTCGTTGAATAATTCCATGTAAAATTTTAAAATGCATATAACAAGTACATATATTTTTTATTATATTTAGAATAATTTAAAAGAAAAATTGTTATGTTTGATAACTGTTTTTTAAAATAAAAATAGATTTCATAGAATCACTTTTATTGTTTTTTTCAATAATTAAACAATTTTCATTTTAAACTCCAGTAATTTTTATTTTATACAAATGAATTTTAACCCCTACACAATAATAGTTATAAAATGTTCAATAATCACTTATTGTTCACTTATTATTTATAAATATGTCGGCTGATGCATTTCGATGGCGACGCCATCATCGTCAAAGCTTTTGTGTTAAAATCTAGACTAATTATTTGACTTTTTTTATATATATTTAAAGAAACAATCAACCTCCAGTTAAAGATAGATTGAATAAAGATACAAAAACACAGATTTTTATATATAATAAAAAAGTCAAACAATTAGTCTAGATTTTAACAGAAATGCTCTGACGATGATGGCGTCGCCATCGAAATGCATCAGCCGATATATTTATAAATAATAAGTGATTATTGAATACTTTATAACTATTGTAGTGTTGGTGTTAAAATTCATTTGTGTAAAATGAATCAACCACATTTCCAAAACAACAAATAAATTAGTTATTTGTTGTTTTGAAACTGTGACTGATTCACTTTAACACAAATGAATTTTAACCCCAACACCACAATAATTTAAAGTGTTTAATAATCACTTATTGTTCACTTATTATTTATAATTATATAATCTATAATTATATCGGTTGATGCATTTCGATGGCGACGCCATCATCGTCAGAGCCTTTTCCAAAAGGCTCTGACAATTTAAAGTGTTCAATAATACTTGTTGTTCACTTATTATTTATAAATTTTTTGAGTATATTTAGTAGGAATGTGAATTTAGTTGAATTTTTTCTTGAGACAAGTTTGTGATCGAGAAGAATCTTTTTATCTATAATTAATTTATAGCCGTTTATAGTTATATTTCTAAAAAATATTTCTAATATTTCGTCATCGTTTTATAATGGAAAGATCGTATCTCGTATGTACAAATGGCGTCATCGCTGATTTGTTTATTTATGTACTTTCATCTGCATCATAAATAACTTATGAATATCCCATCAACGATTATATGCAATTAATTTCAATATGAACTTTTATGATTACATTGTAATATAATCATAAAGAATATTTTCAAACGATCATCATGTATCTGCATCGTTCTCTGTTGATGATCGTTTTCATAATTTTTTTCATGAATCAATATAGACGACGTGAACTTCTGTTCGAAAACAAATCAAATAGATCGTGTTTTAACGGTATGGCCAGTTACTTGTTTTATTCATTAACTTATGTAGATTAGAAATGTGTACACTGAGCGCTATTTACGTCATGATACGACAAAGCTTAAGATATTATCAATTAACGATTATCAAAGAACAGTTAAAACCTGATACACTAGATACATCTCTGTTTCAAGTTCATTGCGTCCGTTGCGAGAGCGAGACAATTATACGATTTGTAAACAAAGCAGATACCGATCTGAATATTAATACGACGTTAAGTCTATTCTTTATCCGCTTGTCAGAAATTTTTAAATACATTTATATATAAAATGTTAATTGAACGGCTATTATGATTGTTCGATAGGAAATTCCCGAGATTCAAATAGCATGTAATTTGGACTGTGATTGTAACGATAAGAAACTCATTTATATGCTAAAATGTTTTGTCGTTTCGGTCACAAGGTTGTTTTGTCACCTGCTTTTCATTGCTGCTATAATTTTCTACACGTCTCACTTTACACGTGATGATTTCGATAGTAGTGAAATTGATTCATTACACACATACTCACATTATATATATATATATATATATGTATGCATAAATTAATTATATACACATTATTTAAAATCATTGTAAAGTTCAAAATACTACATACAACAAGTAACGACCATCAAAGAAATCATCTAAATGTAAATGTCATTCATTAATTATATTTCGTGTAAAATAAAAAGTATAATAGTCTCTATTAATAAAAATAGTGAAAGTTGCTGGTATATTGATGTAAAAAACTTAAAGATTTTTTTTTAAAATCAATTTAGTAATGAAGAATCTGATTGTATTAACTACATTATACTACTATATAAATATTTCTATTTATTACTGTATAGATTTGTTTCTCTAGAGATATTTTTAATGTAATTATTTTTTTTTACATATATGGAGAAAATATTTCAAAACGTCTTTCAATAATGAATTAACACCATTTTTTTCAAAACGTGTAACAATTAATAAATGTACATTTTCATACGCTGTTATTATTTTTTTTTTAAAAAAAACATTTTTTTGTATATGTACTTCGTGAGGATTACATTGCCACAAAAATGTACAATCTCGTTACTCATGACAATAAAAAAAAATAAATATTTGTGGTTTTAATCGCAAAATCGTGTCTGAATTTATTTCATATGCTAAATTATGATTGTAAATTAACTATATTAATTATCAAAGATTATTTATTTTTGGTATAAAAGTTTCTATTAGCTTTCTATTTGAGTTTATTTTTGTAGTTGTTTCATTACATATTCGAATATAAATAACATGTATAAAATATCAACATGATTACCGTTTATAATGGCATTGATTATTTTTTTTTTAAATAAACTATAAGCAAGTAAAATATAATTAATAATAAATTGATATGCTTAGTACGAATAGGTCTAGTTTTTAACAGTTCAATTGAATTTAATGTACTATAATTATTATATTTTTATTTTATGTTATTTCTTAAATAACTTCATCTATAGTTGAAACATAAAGATGAACCATGTATGTGTATACATATATATATATATATATATATATATATATATATATATATATATATATATATATATATGTAAACTCAAATATAAATAATTTGTTAGTTTTAATGAAAATTTCCTTGTATATACAAAATAAATATATGAACATTTATTTATTGAAATTCAAATGTAATTAAAATTAAATGTCTGATTAAATATAGAAGGATATTATTTAAATTAATGCTTATTACCAATTCTACATTATAAAGTTTGTTATTTTACATTTGAAATAAGTAAAAAAATAAATATTTCACTTAGAAAAGGCTGTTTAAAAAAGTACATTTCAGAAACTTTTATTTTTTTTTATTTTAAAAACATATATATATATATATATATATATATATATATATATATATATATATATATATATATATATATATATGATTACTAATCTAGATACAATATTTAATTGGAAATGGAGATATAAAAAAAGGGTTCAGGAAGGATTTTGTAGTTAGATATGACAAATATTTATAAGAAAATTCGTCAAAATGGATTAGAAAAAAAAATATTGGATAAAAAAGTTTATAGGAAAAAAGTATTTGGCCAAAGTAAAATGTTTCGTAACTTGATCCCGCAATGGATAAAAATAGTAATATTATATATATATATGTATATATATTTATATTAAACAAATTAATAACAAGTTATCATAGAGAAAGAAAAGGCCTCATACAAATGTTATTTTTCAATGTTTTTATTCTACCATCAGTAGCTGAAATATAAACTTAAAAAATATAGGTGTTTTTTAAGTGTGTTAGAACTTTAAATTTAATCCCTATCGGAAGTTCTATCTAACCTAAAAAACATCTTTATATATACATATATATATATATATATATGTATATGTATATATATATATATATATATATATATATATATGTATATGTATATATATATACTGTATATATATATATATATATATATATATATATATATATGTATATATATTTATATATATATATATATATATATATATAGAGAGAGAGAGAGAGAGAGAGAGAGAGTTTTGGGTTGGGTAGAACTTTCGATAAGAATTCAATTTAAAGTACTATAACGTTTAAAAAAACACCTATACAATATAATAAGTTTTTGGGTCAAATAAAAATCCATTCAAAAAGAGTAGACATGCAAGTTGTAAATTATGTGCATCTAAAATAACTTATCAATATTCAAAGAACATTTATAAATGAAGTTCATAAGTGATTAAAAATGAGACGATATCAATTCGGAAGAAATTTTTATATTATAAATAAAATATTTATATATATTAAAAGGAAAACAAATGTTGAACAGTACATTCTATCTATTTTTATTTATGACAATAAAACATGGGTTTTAAATGTCAGCAGAATTCAGTTACTTCAGATAACACAAAACAATATAAAAAATGCATTTTAGAAATAATGCGTAGGACAGAAAGAGAATCGAATGAATTAGAAAGAAGTCATAAAGTAGAGACGTTATAGTAAAAGTGAGAAGTGAAAATAGACTGATCATATTGCAAGAAGAGAAGTCCATCGATGGACAAGACAGATTACTGATTGAGAATCTATTTTTATAAAAAAAATCACAGATTTATGGATAGATGAAATAGAGGCATAAGGTTTGTCAGAGTAGACTGGAAGAGAAAAATAATGAATATAGAGGATGATTATATTGATTATATATATAGAAAAATTTTTCAATCGTTATTTTAATATGATAAATATTAATTGGTAAATAATAGAATTTCCAAAAAAATATAAGGTATCCAAATGTGACCCCTAAATTGGTGGTTCATTAAAAAGAAATATTGTGTATAGGGTTGTGTATAGAGAAACACGTGTATCATTTCTTTTCTTTCTTTTTAATAAAACAAAAATCTAGACAACATATTTAGATGACCTTATACTAATCAGTTGATTGAAAAAAAATTCACTGCATTCAAATTCGTCTTCAACGATTTTTCCAAATAATTATAAATCTTATTATAAAATAATAAAAGCAGCCGGAGTTTAATTTGGAATTTTATTTATTTACCTGTATTTTTTTAAATATATATCTACTATATTTACAAGTAAATTGCCTAATCTTTTTATAAATGTCATATAACGACGATATGACAATTTAAAAAATCCTGTTTAAAAAAAGATTTTTTCTGTATTAACTTTTATTAAAAAAATAATTAATTACAAATCATAGTTTTATTCCAAAAAGTACTGCTGTGATTGAACTGATTTTTCTTATTAAAATATATTATTTACTTTATAAATATAATAAACGAAATAAATACTCTATACAGAAATATAAATTCTAGTTAAGGTTTTATTCAGGTTTTATTTTAATTAAAGTGATTGTAGCGTAATTTTTGATTACTTGCCAAAATATTATGAGTTCACATTAAGTCTTGTGCTTAATTATCATTTATCAAAGTTTTATATTTCAGCTAGTAATTATGTTGTCGAGTGAATGCAGGTGTTACTTTTTAGACATAAAAGACTAAGTGAAAATGGTTAATAAACCGTTTACTTTATTCGGATTTAATTAATTGGAAATACTTTATAATTTTTGATTTTGAGATAATTTTATAATAATAATAAAATGAATAATTGTTTATAAATAACGTACTATTTTCGGTACTTTTATTTGAAATTATTCAAGATATTTAAATTGTTTTGCAAATTGTAAAACTGAAGAATATTCTTCATAATTAATATAATTCAATGACATTTGTCCTTTAAAGTAAAATTATGTACCGTTTTAGTTTCTATATGTAATATCGAAGTTTAAAAAAATATATTCACTGCTTGTAAACGAAATAAATGAAAAAAATCATCTTAAACGTTATTAATCTGATGTTTTTACAGCAGTTATCTTTCATCTAAGCAAACTAAATTTCACAAGTGCTTGTTATACGTATACGTTATAATTAATAGTTAAATTATCATTAAATTTTTATTTTTTTTCGTTTTTCTTAAACTCTAATCATCAAATACCAATGTGTAAATGAACTAAATACTTACTGAAGACTCTTGACATCTGATCGTATGTCCTTCATGTTCGATATATATCATTAAAAGATTGAAAAAAATCAATTAACTTCGTCAATTAACAAGTAGACTCTACAAAAATATGATCAAAAATAAAAAAAAAGTACGGAAATATAATCCCAGTACGAAATTAATCGTTTACTTATGTAATATACAGTTTATTGATATTTAATATAATTTGTTTTTGATCAATTAATACTAAAATACCATATGGAAGAAAACAGAAACAATATTTGAATTACACTTGTGATTCCGTATATACATACACACATATGGCATCTGTATGGTTATTGTCAATTTCATTTAACGCAGTTTGTGTGTGCTTAATACATGTTTGTTTAGTAAGACAGAGCGTAGTGCAAGCGAAGAAGCGCTCGTTCAAGTTGTCGCAAGCCGTCGATCGGCCCGTAAAGCGTGCGATTTGTAGCATTGATGAGATTAGTAACAGAATAGATTCAAAGATACAACGAACAGCTGTGCTTCTCTTCTTGCTGAAACTGTATACAGTATCGTGTGTTCGAATATGTGTTTTATTCGTTTATAATCTTTTTACATGTGTTTTTCCTGTACAATAGGTGTTTCACGGATGTATACATCTTTTAAGTACAAAAAACACGTTTATATATATATATATATATATATATATATATATACACATACATACACACACACATATGTATATATACTGTAATCCCATAATAAACGACAAGAAGAATTTCAAAAAATGACGTAAAATGAAAAAAATGTAAATAGAGAATTGCAAAAATAAAAACTATAAAATCGAAGTAATTAAGAAAAATCTTCAGTTTTTTTAGTTACAGTTTTCTGACATCTATTTTAATGTATTTAAATTATTGTATAAATACATACACTAGATAGAAAAAGTCTGCGTACATTTATCAATAATGAAATATTTGTCAATAAAAGAAACTTGATAATTTAAATTTGAGAACCTAAATTGGATAAATTTAAATTCTCAAATTCAAATAATTTTTTAATTCAGTAATTCAAATACCTGAGCAGTGATGTTTTATTCTCTATTTATATAGTTTTGCAGATTCTTTTTCGAAAATTGAGTTAACAAATAATTTCATCTGATTTTGCGTTTAGTTTATTTTTTATTTTTTGTATAAATATCTTTATAGTATCCCACACTACTATAGAATGAGTACTTTATTGATTAGAATCTTGGTATATTTTGTCACATTCTTAAAAATATCATTAGCTTAATCTATATACATAATTAAATATCTCACATATTTTCCAAATTCGAGGAATCATAAGAACAGAAAATAAAACTGGAAACGTAAATAGAAAAAAATATGACGTAAATCAGTTTATAGTTATTTGTTGTTTTGGAACTGTGGTTGATTCACTTTAACACAAATGATCGAAATGCATCAGCCAATATATTTATAAATAATAAGTGAACAATAAGTGATTATTGAACACTTTAAACTACTGTGATGTTGGGGTTAAAATTCATTTGTGTTAATCAGTTTATAGTTTTAAATTTTGTTACGACACAAATTAAAAACGCTGATTGTGAGAACAGAGGATTGGTATATTGCAATTTTTAATTTCTTGGACAATATGAATCATGATTTAGGAAATATCTCTAAGAAAAAATGGTCATTGTAAGTTAATTAGTAAGCTGCATATATTAAAATTAGATTAAATATTGCAATCTTCAAACATTTTTTGGGGGAGGAAAAAATAGTATAACAAACATTGTTTAAATATTTTGCTAATATTGCAATGTAATTAAATATTTTGCAAATATTAATTTACACTGGATAGTTTTTTTATAAATATGAATAAATAATAAAACTATCAACAATATAAAAGAAATATATTTTTAGCGATTAAAAAATATGTTATAAACATTTATGGTTATTTATAATTTCGAAAAAAACAATAAAAAATATTTATAATTTCTAAATTATGGTCCGGGCTGTTTGGCAAAAATTGATACGTATAGCCGGCATATTTTAAAGTTTTATGTTGTATCGCTTTGCAAAAATGGTTATAACTTTTAAAATATCAAATATTTTTTTATGAAATTTGAAGTGAAATTGTTTACCTGGCTACAGTGAAGTCAAAAGGAAGTTTATATATGTTTATAAATTTTAGCACAAAATAATTTATTATTATATTTATTATCGCTGACATTTAATTCACAGTACATAAACCATATTTTTATGTCTCCAGACGTTAATGAATTAAGAATGGCCATTGAAATTAATTTAATAATTTATTTATGAAGTTGCAGTTGAATTATTAATACACATAAATTCAGAATAAATTATTAGTTTTTTTAATGAATATTATTGATATTTTTAATAAGCACAGTTGTTTGTAAATTATATTTTTTAAAAAGTAAATTTTGAAGACTCTTTACTGAACCAAAACATGCTTTAAAGATCCAAAAAATGTTGTTAAAATATATATAATATATGGTCATCCAAGTATGATGCCTATATTTGTGTTTTATTAAAAAGAAACATGTGTATAATGTAGTGTATCGAGAAACATGTGTTTAGTTTATTTTATTTCTTTTTAATAAAACACAAATCTAGGCGTCACATTTGGATGACCATATATTTCTTCGATATATTGAAAATAGAATCTTGTATCAAAAAGAATAACAATACCAAAATATAACTTAATACAATTATATTTCAAAAATATTCCATTAATTAATATTTTCCTTTTTGACACATACAAATATTTATTTTAAATAATAAACATTTGACCATATTTAGTAGTTTAGCTATTTGAAGGGTGAAATAAATTGTGTACAGTACACTTATTGGAAATGTGTTACACTAAGAAATGTCTTGTTTATACAATATAATCAGATCTTTGTACTGACTGTGTAACAAAAAGTAACGAAAACCAGAAATCCTCTTTATGACCTGTATAGAATCTGGTGTCTAATGTTTATGCAGACTACGTTATTTCGTCCTAATCAATAAACTTCTTTAAATGATTATTTTACAATCAACGTGTACTAAAAGTAGACTATGTTTGTTTGATAGATCAAAACACGATCCGTTATTGTTTGTGTATGTAGAACGAGTACATTATGTAGGCAATACAAAATATTTGGGTTGGTTTACGATGCTTTTTTTGTTTGATTGAATGTAAAATAATTAGGAAATAGTAATTCATTCTGTTACATCAAAACAATAATCCATAACTTTCAGGATGTATTTCTAGATCAACGAAATTTTTTTTAAAACTTTATTTTTATAAGTATGTATTTTTTTAATTGTGTAAAAATAAATTTATGGAATAATGATCGGCTTACAAATTATTTAATTAATAGACTTTTGTATTTTATATTTATATAATTTTGTTTCACATTTTGACTTTGATAATATATTAATTTCAATTTTCAATTAGAATAGCTAATTTTGAAACTATATATATATATATATATACAAGTGTTTTTTAAGCACGATAGAACTTTAAATTGAATTCCTATCAAAGTTCTATATAACCTAAAAAATGATATTTATCATACATTTATGTATACATATACTCATGCATGTATATATAAAGATGTTTTTTCAGGTTGGTTAGAACTTTTGATAGAGATTCAATTTAAAGTTTTATTACGCTTAAAAAATATTCGTAAATATATAATACTTCAACAACACAAGATATTGTGTGTTCAGTAATTATTTATTGTTCCCTTTATTTGTTTATAAACTGATGCATACAACGATTATCGTTAGAAAAGTGTATTATAAAATCCAAACTAGTTCTCAAAAACACTTATATATTTTTTTATTTTATCCAAGATATTTTCAACTAGTGTTCGAGTATGTTTGTTTATTTAAATTTTTTAGAGTTAAAATTAAAATTTTTTAGAGTTAAATTAAAATTTTCATTTTTACAATTTATATATATATATATATATATATATATAATAACATTTAATTAATAATAAATATAATGAATATTATATTTATTATCAACTAATATTTTTTTTTAATTAAACGACTTTATTGAATTATACCAATAAATTGTTAGTTACCCATATGGCAAATACTTTTGTGCGTCAGTGTATTTATTTTCATATAATAAAGAGGATCAAAAGTAAGACTTCTCTATTCATTGTAATAATAATAAAAATTAAAAAATATTTTTTAATTATTTTAATTAACTTCATGTTTCATTTTTATTTTATTGAATATTGAATTCAAAAACTATAAAATGAAAATTAAATGTATCTTTTACACATATTGAAAGCAATTTTAACACCACGGGATGTTATAAAGAGTTATATAATCACTTTTTGTTCACTTTATTGTTCATAACAATAATAGGCTAATGTGCATTTCGATGGCGATATTATTATCGTTAGAGCATTGTATTATAAAACCTATATAAATATCTCCGTATATCAGTATATCTACAGTTTATTTCAATATTTTTTTCAATTTATTTCATAATTTACAGCAATCGATATATTCAAAAGTCACTAAATTGTTCGGCAATTATTTTTTTCTAATCTTTGTTCCTTAAATATATTTCAATGGAAATACCATCATATATAGAATATTAATAGATAATATAGGGTTATCTAAATGTGATGCCTAGATTTGTATTTTATTAAAAAGGAACATGTGTATAGGGTGGTGTTTAAAGAAACAAGTGTATAGTTTATTGTTTCTTTTTAATAAAACACAAATCTAGGTGTCACATTTGGTTAACCTATATATTTAATTTATGTATTTATATATTTTATGTGCTTATATATTAAAAATTATAGTACTTGAATTGTAATGCACAAATGCAATGAAGAAGAAACAAGTAGTTATTCAATATTCTAAAAAAAATGTTCTTTCGCGGTAGTAATTCTATTACAAAAAACATTTACAAATATCTAAAATTCATATTTTAAATATATGCAATTTTTGTATTTGTATATATAGGCTCCTGAAGTGAATATGTTAAAATTAGTGTATATATATATATATATATATATATATATATATATATATATATATATATATATATGAGTATAATCAATGACAATCTCTTTTTATTCACTGATGAAAAAAGCTTCTTCTAAAATTTTCCAATTTCAATGATCCAGTACTTTTCTTTTTAATTTTATAAAACAAATATGTCATTGTTTTGATACTGTGGCAAATTGACTCTAACACAAATGAATTACTAACCTAAATGCTACAGGATATTATAAAAAATACAGTAATTCCTAATTATCAACATTATTTATAAGTTAATGAGAATTTTGATACCGGTGCCAATATCATCAGAACTAATACAATAGTCTGATGATTATAACAGCGTGGTAACCGAAAAGAGCATCGACTTATGAACAGAAAAGTGAACAATATGTAAAATTATTCAACATTTTTATAATATATTCAGTATTAAGATGATTAGTTTATTTGAGTTAAAAAAATATATATCATTATCGCAATTATCCATTGGTCTTTTTATATTTCTCAGTTTTCAGTCTATAATTTCAGTTACCAATGAGTGATATTGTCTTCTTTATATTTTATATATATATATATAGAGAGAGAGAGAGAGAGGGAGAGGGAGAGAAAGATCCAAATGAGATTAAAAAATTTAGTCATACAATTATTTAATTACTATCGTTTACTATCCTCCAATCAGGGATTTATGTATATATGGCCGATCTTATATTATAACAAGAAAAGAAAAACACCAATGTACAAAAAAAATGTTGATTGAGAATAAAGATATAAAAAATGCTCAAGAAGAGTCCTATTGATAGATAGGACAAAGATATAAGAAAATTCATTGTAATAAATTGGACGAGAATGGTAGTGGATCGGTCGAAGTGGAAAGTTTGAAGAAGATTTCTTCATCCAGCAATGGATATAAAAAGATTGATGGTGATACATACAATAACATATAATATATATATATATACACGAGGGTCGTTTGATAAGTATGGTAAATTTATTTATTGTTTAATTTCATTAATTAATTAATTTAATTAAATTTTTCAATTCAGTTTTTCTTACTTTTTTACCATACTTATCAAACAACCTTCGTATATATACACATACATACATACATATACATATAGGGTGGTCCAAATAAGACTGAAGAGTTTAGACATACATTTACTTCCTGTCATTTACTATCCTTTAGTTTCATTTTTCTTAGTATCATTTACCATCATTTAGTTTCATTAGTTTTATCCTTTTCTATACATATATATGCTGATATTTACAATACTATATTAATAGAATACTAAATTTAATAATTAAGTTATTAAACACGAAGTAAATGATAATATTAAATTAATAAATTGACTATCAAGAGTATTATTTAAATATATATATTCATATAGTATATAAGTAAGACAGTAATAGTAAAAAATGTAAAAAAAATTGTCTAACGCGAAACAGAATTAACATATTTATGAAACATTTGTTCTAAACTGATACGCGCCTGTTGAAATACTTTACTGACAGATCTTTTGTCGCTTGCCTGTTTGTGTTTGTTCAAGTGTGTGTTTTTCTTAACAAGCATTGTTAAATAACTACATCAGCAAATAAATCAAACTTATCTAGACAAAACGATTGCTTGTCGTTTGCTATACGCCCGTATGTCCATTTCGTTTTTCCTGGCGCGGTTGATTGAATACATATAATCCCAACTCGAACCAGATGTCGTTTCTCTTCAAGTACGATTTTTTAGAACAAAGAACAAACTGTGACGATAAATGGTTTGTTCACAAGGTATGTGATTTCGATTCATTAACGCCATCGTACATATTCTGACTATGTGTTGACTTTTGCTGAAGATGTGTGATCTTCTTCAGATATTATTATTCTGCATATCGACACGTTTATTATAAAATGATAAATTTCATTGGAGAAATTTGTCATTTGAATTTTTCTGAATATTTCTTCTTTAAGATGAAATAAACTTTTTTTAAAAAAAATAATTAGTCATAAATTGAATATTAATGAAATTTCATTGAATAAGAAATGAGATTCAATTTTTTTTCGAATATTTCCAAAATAAATTTGTATATTTTATTATCGATATTTTTTATACTTATTTATGTTGGGCACATTACAATTTTTTTTCTAAAAAAATAATAACTACAGTAATTTAATAATTAACATTTGTTTAACAGTGTAAATAGTTAAAATAAATATTTTATATATAACGAAATAAAATTAATATTCCATACATACGAAATTCTAAATGTTTTTATATAACTAGTTAGTAATTTTTGTAGGTATATATTTTTTTAATTATTCTAAGTATTCTTTGTAAATATTTTTTGTTGTTAAAAATTAACTTTAGATTTACATTTTATACATCAAATAATGTTAAATCAAAACAGGGACAATATTTCAAGAAAAAAATTTATTCTTTGAAGACATTTCATTTTAAACATTTATTCTTTCAAAATATTTATAGTACGAGTTTACTTTTTAATATTTAGTGCCTAATTGCTGGAATTATTTAAATAAAATAATCTGAATAATTTTAAATGTGGAAATTTTGTTAAATAACACGAATTAAATAAATAAAGTGATCAAATAACATTCAACAAATATTTATAACTATATATTATATTAAAATTCAAAAACTTTGTATTCCTTTATATACAGTGCTTTATTAACGCTTTTAATTTTATTAGTGACTATATGTAGACTTTGATGATAATAATATGTATTTAAAAATGTACATCAGTGAATAAAATAAAAAATTATTGAACACTTTAATATTTACAAACGAATCGCTATTTTATAATCATTCAATAATCATTTATTGTTCACTTTATTCGTTAACGTGCATTTCAATGCCTATGCTATTATCATCACAGCGCTGAAATATAAAATTTAAATTTTATAACAGCATTTCAACGATAATTTTATGACTATCGAAATGTACTTCAGGTCTTAAACAAAGAAAATCAATATAAATAAGAACGTAGAGTAGTGGATGGAAGGGGGTAAATGATTCATTTACGTAAAAAGCAAATTTGCCACAGTGCCAAAACAAATACTGTTTATTGAATACATTTATATATTTTGTTGTTAGGACATGCGATTTACATGTATGAAAATAACTGTAACTGTATAACTGTATTTTTCTTGAAAAATATTTTTATGTATATTTTTTGCGTATATTTATATACTAATTACATGTTTTGTTCTATTACGTTCATATACTAATGGCGTTCTTTCTGTTTCAGGTGAGTGTCCTTTTCTACTTGTTACTTTTAAGATTGGTAAATTTGGTAAGTGTGTACGTTTTTATTTTTATTATATATATATATAATATTTAAGAATTTAACACTAAATTATTATTATTATTCTAATTAATTGTTATGAAAATAAAAAAGGTAAACAATTATTTTACGTATATTTTAATTTTCATTTTAAATGCGTTTATAATAGGTATTTTTACATGGTTTTTCATTGCATTAAAAAAAATTATTAGTAAATAATAATCCATTTATATATATTGTATTTTAATATTTCATTTATACGTAAATAAATGTTACTAATCGATACAAAATATAAATGAATTATTACTACAAAATACTAAAAAAATGTTCAATGATTATTTATTGTTCACTTTATTTGTTTATAAGCTAATTACATTTCGATGGAAATTCCATCATCAAAATGTTACATTATACAATTTAAAAAAAAATTGTAACGCAACACTCAAACGATCATAACATTGTCTTCGAAATGGATATTGTTAAAAACAAATAAAATAAACAATTAATAATTATTAAACACTTTAAATAAATGATCACCCCAACACAACTTTTTAGACAGTTTCTTTTATTCAAATTTCACAAAAACAGGTCTTTAATATATCGATATTGATCTTTATTAAAATTGTGTATATTGTCAATAAGTACTGCTTTTATACAACCCCATATATTTACAATCCCCTCATTGTGTTTAATAATAAGTATCAAACTTCTTTGATGTCATCACCATTGCTTTTCTGCAATTCATCAGATCCATTAAGTTTTTGGATCTGCTTTTGTATTTTTACTTTATAACTTGTAATTAATACATAAGTAATTCGTTTATAACGAGACTTAAGATTTTAGTTTACTTCACATACCAAACCTGATGATCGAAATTGTATTTTTTTTTAACAAATGACTTATCACCCCAACACCGTAAGATATAGAAAACGTGTTCAATAATTTTATATTGTTCATTTTATTTATTTATAAGTGCGATATGATGTGTATAAGTGTATGTATGTTTGTGTGTGTGTAGGTGTGAGTTGGCGTACATGTATATATATATATTTATATATATATATATATATATATATATATATATATATATATATATATATATGACGTTATCCAAGATGGAGGGATGTTATTGTAAAATATTGTAAAGATGATAATTGGATAAAATTAGCTACGAACAGAAACCAAAGAAAGAATCTTGCGGAAAAATAATGATATTTGATGAAGCTTTTACCTAGTAACAGTAATCTGATGTAGGCTTTTAAGATAATTGTAATTATTTATAATTAAATCGTATATTTTTTATATAAAAACCAGAAACACATAAAAGGTTATATAGAGTGTTTTTTAAGCGTAATAGAACTTTAAATCGAATCTCCATCGAAATTTCTATCTAACCTACAAAAAATCCTTTATATATATATATATATATATATATATATATAAAGGTATGATAAGTTTTTTCGTAGGTTAGATAGAATTTTCGATAGGAATTCAATTTAAATCTATATCACACTTAAAAAAAACATCTATACATATAGATATTCAACCTATTTCTAGTTAATTTCACAAGTTATTAAAATTTTAAATACTCTTAATAAAAAAAAATATGATAATTTAGTTTTTTTACAAAAAATGCAAATACACGAAATTTATATATATATATATATATATATATATATATATATATATATATATATATATATATAGTCATTTAAATGCAATGCCTGGTTTTGTGTTTTCTTAAAAAAAATATACATATATGTCTCTATATACCGCCCTATATACACATATTTATTTAAAAAAAAAACAAATCTAGGCGTCACATTTGGATGATCTTATATATCGTTAATATCTGATAATAATTTTCTTCAAATTATGTATTTTTTGGCAATTATCTCATACTATTTTTATTTTAAATTCATTTTTAGCAACTAAAATTTAACTTTCTTAAATTATCACCCCAATACCATCATATATAGCCCTATTACATTCTTGTCAGTTTTAAATTTTCATTTTTTTCCATGTACTTGTTCAAAGAATGTAAAATTTTTACAAATATTTCTTAAAAGTTCAGTTTATGATTCTACATTTTTTTTATTATTATTCAATGCATTCTATAGCGTTAATATATAAGACCATCCAAATGTGTCGCCTAGATTTGTGTTTTACTAAAAGAAACATGTGTATAGGTTGGTGTATAAAGAAACATGTGTATAGTTTTTTTTGTTTCTTTTTAATAAAATACAAATCTAGTGTATGACCTTATATGTGTAAACAATAAATAATATCTCCTAACTTAAAAGGAATAAAGTGTTAAAATACAGATAAATAAACATATGCAAATATGTATTTAACATGTGTAGTGGAAAAGAAAGAGTCAATCATTAAAGATACATTGAATAAAAAGTAAAAAAGTATGCAATTATTTTTAATCAATGATTTACTTTAAATTTTATAAATTAGAATTCTGATAATAGCATAGCCATCGAAATGTGTATCAGCTTATAAACAAATAAATAAAGAAATCATTATTAAATGCTCTGAATATTTTATATAATATTGAGTGATAGTTCATTCGTATGAGTGTGAATTCACCATAGTTCTAAAATAAATAGTTTCAAAATTATATTTTAAATAATTATCTTCAAACGTTTTATACACTCACTCACTCACAACCAACCCTCCTCATAAGACAGTAGATAGGTTTCTAGAAAATGCTGTGTTGTGTGAAACCGTGTTATATGAGATTGGGAGCTATTACAAAAAGGAGGGTTATGTTCCAAAAATTTATTTAAAATAAATATTTTTTATTTCGTATAAGTGACTTCATTTTTATTAAAAATATGTAATACACAAAACGTAAAGAAACAAACAATATCTATTTTAATTTAATATAACCTCAATTTAATATTTTTTTCTATAATATAAATCGTGTTATATAGTGTTGTAGAAGGGTTTCTGCAATTTTCTTAATATGTTAAGACGAAACTGTGTTGTAGGTTCTCGTGTTATACGAGGGTGTCCACAATTTATCTTATCGTGTTAGAGCGAAACCGTGTTGTAGAAAAGTTACTTGTATAGGAATGTAACACGAATCTCAAACCACAATGATTTCAAAATCAAAAATTCATCACCAGTAAGTGTGAATAGATCATCGTTTGTACTGTAACGTCCAGGAAAATAATACGCGTGAATTTTTTGCGATTTCGCTATGTCTGGGAATTGCTTTGTTTTCATCATCCTCTACATTACAACAGCCGACTGTGGAACTGTTTCAGTACCATGTGACGTCACGTAAACAAATGCCAGATTGTGTAAAGTCAGTACAACAACAGACTTATTGTTATTTCAAGCACACATCGTGGCTTCTCTTTATCATCGTTTTTTTTTTCGTTTTTTTTTTGTCCGTACTTCTTGATTTTTTTGCTCTTTCCGCAAACACTGTTGTATAGTTAAGCATTCGAGAATGGAATGCAATGTTTATAAATTTACATTGTGTATGTTGTCATTCATAAAATCACAATGCATTGATTCAACTCTGAAATATCCTTTTATTTTATTTAAGATATTTACATTTTTTTTAATTCTACATATACATTTATATATCATCATATATATATATATATATATATATATATATATATATATATATATATATATATATATATATATATATATATAATATTTGAATATAACTAGATATATTAATATTTTCACTTTTTTCCTTTCAAATGTACCAAATTAGTTAATTGACTAACAAAATTAACAGCTTTAACAAATATTGGAAATATTGGTTATTTATTAAAAGTCAATAATCCAAACATGCATTTTAATATACTTTTAAAGATAGTCAATTTCATAATTATAGCTATATAAAATAATTCCATTTTACATTACACAAATGAATTTTAACCCCAACACCACAATAATTTAAAGTATTTAATAATCACTTATTATTTATAATTATATAGTCTATAATTATATCGGTTGATGCATTTCGATGGCGACGCCATCAACGTCAGAGCCTTTCTCACAAATAAATTTCATTTTACAAGTGTGTGATTTTCAAAAAAATATTTTAAGTGATTTATGAATTGAGAAGATTTTTCACAAATATTTTATTTGATTTATTTTTATGAGAATACTATTATTTGTGGTGGGTTTATATTAATAAAATTATTCTGAAATAAAACGTTTTTACTGTATTCACTGATGTGTGCATTTCAATTATCAGACCTTCATCGTCTCTACTACATTGTAAAATCTTATCATCGATTTTATATGTTTTTATGACTACCAAAATGTACATCAACGAATAAAGTAAACAATACGCGATTGAACATTTTTATAAAATCTTGTAATGTTAGCGAATGATTTGTGTTAAAATCGACTTTTCATTCATCTTCAATTCCTTAGTTTAATTTCTTGATAAACAAAGAAAATTGAAAAAGGCTAAATTCCAGTATTCAAAAATGTATTTAATTTCAAATTTTCAACTTTCTGTTGAAAATTACATTTTTTATTTACCTTTTTTTAATCGCTTTTAGTTTCATACACTTCTACTATTATTCTATATGATATGTTATTATCTCTATTATTATTAATGATTAAAAACTTATTCAACCTTAATTCACTTTTTTAAGATAAACTTTAAAAAAGGTATTTCTATAAATCTATTCCAATTCGCATAATCTTGGTACAGAGTGTAATTAAAATTTTTACTGTTTTAAATTTTTATGGTTTTCTTGTATCTACATTATATTTAATATTTTTTCTTTATTTATCGTATATTTTTCTAGAAAGGATAGATAGTTTTTAGTTTGTTTTTATTTAATATATATATATATATATATATATATATATATATATATATATATATATATATATATATATATAATATATATAAATATATATATATATATATATATATATATATATATATATATAAATGCTGGATATATATATATATATATATATAAATAATGTTTCTCCCAAACTTTTCATTTTGACCGAACAAAAGCTTTTCTCTTCCAATTCATTTCGACGAAATTCATAATATCTCTTTCTCAGTTATCCAAAGATCTCTTTTTAGACTTTTTTTTATATATTAAAATTCCCATCAATTTTTTATACAGTCAATCCTCGTAAAACATGGTTTTCATATAACACGGTGTAAAGTTACGACAATCCTCCTATAACACGGTTTCCATATAGCAACGAGTTAATAAACTTTGACAACCCTCATATAGTCGAATTTTTCTATCACACTGTTTTGGTTGAAATAAACAGGGAATTCCCTTGTCTATACTATATGACATTTTAAATAAACAGGTTATGGTTTAGTTTTACTACAATCAAATGTTGAATTTTTGTTTATTTTATTTTTGGGTTATTTTCATTTTAATATATGAAGTCTAAAGATCATTAAAATTGGAAATAAATTTGTTTTTTATGCATTAAAATTTATACTATAAAACGAGATCTTCGCTCTTGTATGACTTTATAAATTATTCCTCGAATTTGTATTATTTGTAAATTTATCTTAACACAGTTTCGATATAGCACGACACTCTAAGAACACGATTTCGTTATAACACGAAACACATTTCCCTAATCTGTATTACTTCTAAATATCGCTTAGCACGGTTTCGATAAATCATGGAACGAATAGACTGTGGTATAAGAGAGATTTCTATATATGTGTATACATATACATATATATATATATATCAATTCTTTCATGTAAAATTAATTTAAAAAATATTTTATTTTCTCACAACAAAATAATACGAAATTAGTTGAAATTGAATAGATTAAAAAAAAATATTTTGTACCTGTTTTTCTGTTAAATAAAACCTATGTATACTCATTTATATTTTATTTGCATACAAAACATCAATGTATTCTATAAATTATTTAGGTACGTTTCAAACTCAGTTGTGTCGAATTATATTGTTATTTTACCGCATGCAAAACTTCCAAAAACATATAAATGCCTGCTTCTGTGTTACCGTGACCTACTAGTTCCCCTATCGTTGACCTTATTTGTTATACATACAAAGCCCATTTCCTTCCAAGACATCGAAATCCTCCCCTAAGCTAAGAAATGCACGCATAAGGCATACGTTTAAGAAATGTCTTTATATTTCGAAACCGTTTAAACTAGTTTTAGGTATGCTGTTCAACATAAAAGAGAATCAATTTGATATGCTTTTGTGTATAGATATATACAATATATATATATATATATATATATATATGTATGTATGTATTTAAACATATATTTATATATATATATTATTTGTTTAAACCAATTTTAGTCACTTTTTCGCATAATTGTGGTCCAATTTCATAAATTACACATTCAATGTTTATTTTAAATGTTTCTATTATTTGTAGTTTATCAATATAAATTAATGATTTCACATAAGCCCACAGAAAATAATCCAATAGAATTAGATCACATGATTTTGGTGGCCAATTGATAGATCCATTTCGTGAAATAATGGAATCATTAAAATTTTGTTTTAATAAATTTATCTAAATTTTTATAATTTCTAAATATTGTTAAAATGTTAAACATTCCATGATAATTTGGTTAACTATACTGAGTTGGAATATCAAATTAAGCTTAAAAAAAATCGAACATAGCTCTCAACAACTTTCAAAGTTCTAACATTCTTATTGGAAAATCGTATATTAATCTCGTTTAACATTTATTTGAAAATATTGTTAAGGAATTGATTTCATCATTAAAAAAAAGTAGAATTAGTTAAAATAATGGTTTGAATATAAATTAAACATTTAAATTAAAAATATAAAATTAAATTAAACTATTGGTAATATATAAAGTCATTATATATTATAATATATATTTGAAAATACGGATGTCTATTTTGATTTAAATCATTTTTTGAATAAAAAAAAATCTTGAACTTCCATTATTTATTGTAGTTGTAAAAACCTCATTATTAAAACCGGATTTTTTAAAATTCAATTTCAAATTTGATTTTTTATTTTATATCAATATTGTAGTAATTGTATTATAAATGAACTCTTAATTTATTATTAAAATAAAATTTTAAAATAAACGTTAATACAAAATACTCATTCCTAATATCATTATATTTTATGTCTCTTATTGTTTACTTTATTTTTTCACAAGTGATACACATTTTGATAGCCATGTAATCATCGTCAGAGTTCTACAATATATAATCAGCAGTATTGTGGTGTTGAGGATGAGAAATTTATTTGTTATTGTTTGTTTTGAAATTGTAAAAAAATCACTTTTACACAAATTATCACTCCCAACATCACAAGATTTTATAAAGTGTTTAACAACCATTTGTGTTGTTCATTGTATCATTGGGTTAATGCACATTTCGATGACAATGCTATCATTGTTAGAGACATCGAAATGCGCATTAGCTTATTGTTACAAAGAACAAAATGAACAATAAGAAATTATTGAACACTATAATATCTTGTGGTTTTGAAGGTGGCAATTAATTCGTGTGATTTATTTATATTAAAATCAATTTGCTATAATACTAAAACAAATAGTGACAAATAAGCATCTTGTACAAATTGCATATTTACAATTTACTTAACGAAAGTACACACTAATTTATATATATATATATATATATATATATATATATATATATATGTATATAAAATATATATATATATATATATATATATATATATATATATATGTATATAAAAAATATATCTTATGTTGAACACATTATATGTGCATAGAGGGAGGGTAAATCTTATACAAGTACTTCAAATCCCCACATTCACACATAAGTATCGAATTTCATCGTCAAGTGACCCAAACTGCATACACACATAAATCAGTTTGTAAGTGTGTGGATTTTATGTTTTTGCATTTGGAAAACGACCTGTCACAAAATGTCATTTAGAGAGGATATTGTAATTTAGAATAATGTATACGAAATATAAAGCATACTTTTGTCAGAAAATATATTTCAATCGGCTCGTAGACATTTCGAAAATAACGTTAAAATATTTAACGTTCTTTAAATTTCAATGATTGTACGTTAATTATAATATACAATCGCACTACATAAATATTGTATTATTTTATTATATAAGGTTATCCAAATGTGACGCCTAGATTTGTGTTTTATTAAAAAAAATAAATAAAAGAAACTATACACGTTTTTTTTAATAAAACACAAATCTAGGCGTCTTATTTGGAAGATCCTCTATTATTAGTACGTAATTGTATACCGAATTAGTTATAATCAAATAGCATGAGTTATTACTGTTATTTGTTGATAATTATATGTGGTTTTATAAATGATCGGTTTATATCAAGAATAAATATGATTCCATTCATAAAAATCGCGATTTTTTTGCTTAATATGTCGTTTATTTGCATACGATGTGCGTGGGTTTCAATGAATTTGACTAAAACAAGAAAGAACAGAGACACAACGTGAACGCACCGGTACATGTTGCGCTTAGCAAGTAATGGCAAACAGATGTGGGCGTACGTTTACCGCGACCACTTCTGCATCTAGTTTTTCTAAAGCCCAGCACTTTTTACTATACAACATATACTTCACAAGCTGTTGTTCTGTGCACAAACCCGTCAATCAGTCAGTGAGACTAGGACTGACTAGATCATTGAAAGAACACCCGTCCGCACATGTGTTTTCTTTCGATTAGAGGAGATTCGCTTCAGAGCTCGGATGAATAACTACGTAATAAATTGTTGGCTCGAAACTGTAAAATTAGAATAGAATAAGTCATTTGTTTTACTTATGTAATTGGCTATGAAAATGTTATCAATTTATCGACGAATTTAGATCTACACGAATTAGTTCTGGTATTTTTTTTTGTACATGATTCCCCCTTCATTCAGAGCTGTATTTTTTTATATTAAATATTCGACATGTTATTCTAAAAAAAACATCTGTAAGTACTCGATGGAATTTATGTTATGAAATGAAATATTCAACGTTATATTTTATCAAATTGTATAAAAAATATACTCTAGTTAATAAATTTTATTATGATTATTCATAATTAAATACAAGATTAACAGATATTTCCAGTTTATATTCTACTCTAAAAAATATAGATATTATTTTTCATATAGTAGTAGTAATTAAAGTAATGAATAATGTTTTAATGGGAATATTTCCTATTGGTTTTCATAAGATAACTAATTTAATTTTTAAAAATAGATTCAGTATCCCTAGTAACCACAAATATTTTACAAAAATATTAAATATTTTTTTATCATTTACTATAATGTTCTAATTATCTTTTTAATGCTACTGTCGTCATCTAAAAAGCGTAGAAATATCTTCTTTTTAACACAAATGAACTTTAACCTCAACACCACAACTGTTCTAAGTGTTCAATAATCACTTATTGTTCACATATTATTTATAATTATATCGGCGGATGCATTTCGATAGCGACGCTGTCATCGTCAGAGCCTTTCTGTCTTCTTTTTGTTCTAGAGGATGGATTAAATGAGACAGAAGAATAATAAATAGGAGAAATTAATAGTAAGCAAGTAAATAGTGTCTAAACCTTTAACATATTTCTTTTTATTGAATTCCTATACACATGATCCTTTTTAAACACAAATCTAGGCACTATGATGTATCACATTTGGATGATCCTATATAATCATATTAGTTTATATCAGTCTACTATTGGTAGAAAGCCTTATTGATTCATTAGTACTTGGTTATACAGATCAAATGAGTTCATAAAAAAATATTCAAAGTTTACTCCCTTAAACAGGTTCCTTTCACCTTGACTAAAGTGCCCCACTTTCCCTATTTCACCAACCGGTGGTTCTCACATGATCTTATTTTTTTACCTTTCAGTTTTATATATATATATATATATATATATATATATATATATATATATATATATCATCAGCCCCTATTCTATTCACTGGTAGATGAATTTTCTGAAATGTTAAACGTTCTCCAATATATTTCTTGTAGTTTCCCAAATAAATTTTTGAAAAATAATATTTTCTATTTACACAAATGAATTTTAACCCCGACACCACAATAATTTAAAGTGTTCAATAATCACTTATTATTTATAATTATGTAATCTACAATTATATCGGCTGATGCATTTTGATGGCGAAAAAAAATAATAAATGATTATTGAACACTTTAAATTATTGTGGTGTTGGGGTTAAAATTCATTTGTGTAAAGTAAATCAACCACAGTTCCAAAACAACAAATAATATTTTCTATTTAGAAAAAAATACTCTTTTAATTATAGTCCATCTATCTAGGTTGGATGCTAAAAATTATTAACTAATCTTATATTACCTATTTATAATTTCATCGATTCTAATTAGTATAAAAAATAGTAAAAAATTACACAATGGACAATAAACATACAAAAAGTTATTCAAATTTCAAACCATCGTCCAAAATAAAGTATAAAATGACAATATTTAAAAAAATGAGGTTCATATTTTAGCATTATCCAGCTGAAATTGTTGAAAATAAAATAATTTTTAACAATATTTTTCACTTATTATATCATAAATATCAATTTTTTCCATCTACTGAATGAAGGATTCTCTCAACATTTTTTATTTTGATTGATCTAGAGCCTTCCTCTTTTAGTCTATTCTGACAAATTTCCTTATTTCTTCACACACACAATTGATTAATAGAAAAATCCTTAATGGTGACCCAGTATATATCACAAAGGGGAATTCTGGATTATGTAGAGTATTCATTAGTATAAATTCTTCAGATTAATATTTATGTTGACCATTGCAAGGATTAATTAATGAAAAGAATAATAAATAAATTATATTCATGAGATCTTTAACAAAGTTAAACAGTATTCTAAATTCCTTAAAACCAATAATTGTGCACTGATGGATCTAAAGTTGTCTAAAAAATGGAATATTGAAACTTTATATATATATATATATATATATATATATATATATATATATATATATATATATATATATATATATATATATATATATATATATATATATATATATATATGTTTGGGAAAATCCTTTATCTAGTAATGAATATAGAGAAGATAATGATGATACAAATATATTTACACTCATGAATCGATAACTAATAAATGGAATTCAATATTAGAAAATTTTTCAGAATTTAAAAAAATATACATTTTAATTTTTATATCTTCATTAAAATAATTTATATATTTAGTATTTTTTTCACATTTGAAACAAACTTAGTTTTTTAACAATAATTTTAAATTTCAATAATAATATGAAAATATGTAAATTAAATATTTGTTTTATAAATAATGAAAATAATAGACAATAAAAACCAATAACGTATTTCAATTAAATAAATTATAATTTGTAAACATTTTTTTCAATTACTATCAAAAGTTCTGAATTAACCAATTTATTTTTTACTTATTGTTTATTTATGTCATAAAAATCACTGAAATATACTGAAAAATGATATTCCTAATTTATTTTTATTTTTAATTAAATATTTATTCTTTTAATTGGGGAATTAATTAAAAAATGACATTTATGTCATTTAATATTCTCCAAGAAATGATAATAAGTATTGAATAATTGATTAACCTACTGTACTAGTTTATGTTGTTTTCTTAATTTTATACGATGTGTATTTTGAATCGAAATATATATGTTTTTTTGATAAATCGTTGTTACTTTTACTTCACTTGAATTCAAAACAAATTCCAATGAAATTTTTGAAGCGATCATTTTTTTCCACGTACGTAGCCGATATAAATAGCAATAAACAATATAAACATTAGTGTAATTAATAATTTTTTCATCGTGGACATAAATACAATGAAAAAAATGATATCATGAACTCAATTCATGATATGCATTCGAATATTCGAATTAGATAAATTGATCCGTGAACAAGGACCCGATTACAATATCATAAACAAACACTGGAAATATATGACCTCGATTGTGCGAATTAGATAATGCGGGCCACGGAACGCATTTTTATCACTTCATTATACATGTATAAATATTTTTTTCTGTCATTTTTCTTGGTCAACAAACATATTTTTGAGGGTTCAGTATGTTATCACTAACCTCTATTATTTGAACTAGATTTATCGTCGATCGGTGTGTATTCAATTTTTAATACAACAACGTACATTTTATAAAAATGAGATAGCCGCGTGCATTTCGGACTCGATATTATTTTGATAGGGTGAATATTGTAAACGAAATTTTGCGATAATATTACGTTGGCGTCGGTGTCCTTGCACTGTGTTCGTATTGTTGTGTTTAAGTGGCTGATAAAGCCGGATGCAGTTATACAAAGATATTAGATAACGTAATCTGTTCAATATATCTATTAAATATTCGTTATTGTCTTTTTTGTACATTATATTTCCGGTACTTGTACTATTTTAAAAAATGCACCAGTTTTTAAACATTTTTTTCAGTTTAAATAAATGTTAATTAAATTCATTTTTTTTATTTTATTGTACATACATATGTATATAATCAATTGTTACTATTCGCTTCTTAGCTATTATTTTTCATTATTTTTACTTGGATAATTTTACAAAATTTTTAATAATAATTTAAGGTCATCCAAATGTAACGCCTTGATTTATCTTTTATTCAAAAGAAGTATGTGTATAGAGAGGTGTATAGGGAAATATGTGTATAATTTCTTTAATTTTTTTTTAATAAAACACAAATCTAGATGTCACATTTAAATAACCCTATATTGTACATTTTTTGGAAGTTTAATTTTTTTTTATCAAGTCTTCTCATAAGTAATGTATTTGAAATGAAATACATAAATTTGTATAAAGGACTTTTATTTTTCAATCAATGATATAATCGGTATTGCTATCTCCAAAAATTCAATTCCAGTCTTAAAGAATTTTGTTTTTCCCTAATATATTTCATTATCTATTATCTAATTATTATTCATATATTTTTTTAACATAAGGAATTTTGCAATCAATTTTATTGTCATCCTTTCAGTCATCTTCCTACTATTAAATTCAATACTTGTACCACCATTAATCCATTGAGACAGTATTTTCTTTACACATTTGTGACAAAAATACAGCATTTTTCTAACTGTTAAAGCGTTCATTTTTTAAAGGGTGGGTAAAAATAAATTCAAAATGAAATATATCAATATTTATTTTTTTAAAAAATGTATTTTAAAACTAACATCTTTTAAACTTATTATATATTGGGTTACGCATTACGAATCAAACTCGTTATTCCGTCTCAATGAGTTAAGTAATTTAATGAATAATTAATATTTATCAAATTGTTAATGACGTTATTACTACCGAAAATATGATAACTATTTTATTAAAATCTTTTTTACAATAATTATTTATATTACAATATACTCAAAAATAGGGAGTAGTCAGTTGTAATTATTTATTTATTATTAATCAATTAAAAAATACTTCATACATGATTATTTGCAGAATAGGGTAAAAATTATCTAATTGACGACTAACGACTGAACTTGTAGTTGTGTAAAATTAATCGTTAGTTACGGATTAATTTATTAGTCATGAATCGTTGCAGGCGATTAATAAAACGATTTATTTGAAATCAATCAGTAACTAACGACTAGAAAGTTAATTGTTAGCCGTGGTTGATTTTTTTAGTCATCAGTCATTTTAAGCGATTAATAAATTGAATGGTTTGAATATTCAAAATTGTGCAATATTAATTCGCTACAAAAAACTATTCAAAATTTAAAAACCAAATTGTCAAATAAAACTATTTTGTTTGTAGAAATTACAAATAATTTTTAATTAAATTTAATTTGTAATTTTAATGAAATTGAATTTTAAATGACTATTAATGAAATATAACAATTTCTAAATTATTTTCACTGGAATATGTAAAACAGTTAAAATAAAAGTCGTTCACACTTTTCACCCCATTTTTTAGACAATGGACGGGAATAAATTCTGTTTAACAAAGAAATTTATTTCCGAAGAAGAAACAGACACATAAGGGAAGAAAAAACCTTAACTTGAGATTTTAGTTATTTTTTTTATATTTGTTTATCCTACTAAATTTTTATCTGATTAATTTCTTAGTTAAAAAACTTCTAAAATGACATAATTATTTTTTTAATCTAATAAATATTTTGTTATTAGATTTTAATCATTTTTATGGCTTAGAAATTGATTAAATTTTTAATCGGATAAAAATTTACTCAATAATTTTCTACTCTGATTATTTGTTTTTTTTACTATAACAAATATTCACTTTAATACTGTAAAATATTATATTAACTTTATATATGAGTTGACATTTTTGTACTACTATTATCATAAACCTGTATACAATTTCGTACCCTGGGAATATATTTTAATTTATTAAAAATCTAATGAAATTTATGACCATTTTTTGTTTGTTAAAAATCAAATTTTGAAAACATTAATTTCCAAATTCATTTCAACCAGCTAGAGACTATTTACCACATGTAGTGTTAAATACCACTTCATCACTGTTATCATATTTGCATATCTATTTTGTAACGTTTGTTTATTTTTAATTGGTATTGTTTGATGTTCCTATTTTTTAGTTTGTTTATTAAAATAACTGTTCTCATTATTAAGTAATTGAGAAGAATGTACAATGAACTAATGATATAGATGAAGCCTTCAAATTTTGTTGCACTCAGATTTAAATGTTTAAAAATATATGATATTAAAAACAACCTCTAATATTCTTTGTCAAGAAAAAATTACTTAATTTATTTATAAACTAATTTGTTATATATTTTTTTTTACATTTTAATTCTGAATGTTTGGAATATTTATCAGTTTGTTGATTGGAATTTGGTATAGGAGTTTATTTTTTTTATTAATGATTGAATATTATTCTAAACTGTATTAGTAAATGAACTCAAGAACTGAATTAGTTCTAGTATTTAAATAAATTTACCTTAACACAAATTATTTACCTAACTGCCACAATTTTTTCTGTGTTTATTAAACTCTTCACTGCTCTTTATATGAAGTACCCCTTTCAATAATCATCATATCGTTTATTTGGAAATCAAAATATAGATTTTATACAGAATTAGGCAAAATTTAGTTAAAAAAATGACTAATAATTATGATAAATAAATCGTAGTTAGTAAAAATCACAAATAAAATATTTGTTTTAATCACAAATCTTTTGTGACTAATGATTAATCTAAAATTAGTATAATAATTAATGATTAAAGATAAAATCAGACATTTGTATAAAATTATGGAGTTAGTCAATTATATTTTAGTCATTTTAAACCGTTAATTATTGATTAAAGATAGTTTGAATAAACGTTTATTTGAAGGGGGGGGGATTTTAGGAAGATTTTTTAAAAAAATATGTAGGTAGTTTTGCAAATAGGAAATAAATAAATCATAAAAAAATAAATCAATCAATCAACGATCTAAAAGAAGTTTGAAATTAAACTGTATGTAATATTAATTCAGGATTTAGGATATACATGCAAGGATTAAGGGTTACAAGTTGATGATAGTAATGTTGACATTTTTTTTATTCCTTCTCAGACTTAGTCACTTAACACAAACAGTGATTAATGATTAATCTGTACTCATGATTAATGTGCTTATTCATGAATAATAATTAATAAAATAGAAAATTGTAAAAATAAATACTTAAATATATCTAATCAAGAAAACTGTACGTGCTTTTCTAATTTTTTGATTTTTCTTAATTTTTTATTCAAAAATCACACAGTTATAATCAAATTTTTAATATGCTCTTTAAAACTTTACTATTTGTTAATAATTTCAGAGTTGTGCTTTTTTCATTAGATTTTTTAATTTGTATTAAAAAGAAGTCTAATAAAATTTATTTATAATTTACAGTACAAGTTTTATTTATATACTTAATAAAAAATAATTAACCAGTACGGTTGAAATTATTTTTATAAAAAAAATTACAGTGTATTATGAAAAATAAGACACTGAACTTTTTTTTAAAAAAAGAAAATTATAAAAAAAATACTTAAATATATCTAATCGAGAAAACTGTACATGCTTTTATAATTTTTTGATTTTTCATAATTTTTAATTCAAAAATCACACAATTATAATCAAGTTTTTAATATATTCTTTAATATTTTATTAGGTATTTGTTAATAATTTTAGAGTATTGTTCTTTTCATTTTTAATAAAAAGAAGAAGAATAAAATGTGTGTATAATTTACAATACACGTTTTATTTATATACTTAATTTGTTGTTATAATGACATAAATATAAATGAATACTAGCTACATAAAAATAATACTCCTAGTAATAACTCAGAATGCAATACAACGTACATAAGAAGTAATAGAAAAAACGACCATTTTTGTTCAGAACAAAAGTGCCGAAATTTGGCTAATGTCTCAGTCACGTCGGATGTATAGGTAATATGATACTTTTTTTCATTTTAAACGCAGACATTAAAAATACCATATGTGTTGGCTGTTTCATGCCCTTCTGTCGATCCAATGCCCTGTTCTCATCAATTATATTCAAAAGAACACGTGAAAGTGGAAAAAATATACAATCCAATAAACGTTTTCGTTTCAAAACAGCGGTATGATTCTACTTCAAATCTAAATTATACACAGATTTTATTTTTTTAACCTATTTGTCGACATAAAATACAATAGTATGATTATTTTAAAATGTATTTTAGTAATTATTAATATCCTAATGATAATAAAAGTTACAAAATTTCGACTGAACATTATTTACCAAATCATTTTTCAGTATTTCTAAAGAGAATAAAAATTCTTTATTTATGAAAATCAGATAACAGGATATTTTTTAGTCATAATATAATATTTAATTTCATTTAAGTAAATATTTATATATATATATATAATTATATAATTTAAACAAAGACAGTTATACATAATTGATTTATTATTAAAAACCATTGTAAATTATTTAAATTATTAATAAATGGTTGAATATGTTTGTAATATTAAATAACTAAACATAAATGAATTTTCACCCCCAACACCACAAGGATATTTTATTATATTTTATAATTTTCTAACAATTGATAGCATCGCCATCGAAATGCGCATTAGCTATTATTGTTATAAACAACAAAGTGAAGAATAAGTAATTATTGAACACTTTATAACATGTGGTGTTGGGGGTGAAAAATTCTTTTATGTTAATGTTAATTTGCCCCAGTTTCAAAATAAACAGTAATGTTATAAAATGTTCAATAATCACTTATTGTTCACTTTGTTGTTTATAATAAGACTTGGCTAATACGCATTTCGATGACGATGACATCATCATCAGATAATTTTTTTTATAAAATCTAGATTAATAGTTTAAATCTACTTATATAATACAGTGGTTAGATTAAACTCTTATAAATCAATTTTTATTTGTATCTTTTCCTATTTTTGATACATTAAATTCAAGTCTACTGTTTCTTCTTCTGATTTATATATCCAAAAAGGCTAGTTTTCCCGAATTCTCCTCTTCATGTCTAAAGCTGATTGTTGTATGTTTATTATTTTTAAGAATTCTACAAAACTTCCCTTTTTTGTGTTAAGTATGACAAAAATGTCATCATCATATCTGATCCATATTCTTGGAAATTATTCCATAGTTTCTTTTAATTAAACGGTGAAAAGGTTTGTTAAGAAGGGAGATAAGCTTTTTCTCATAGTTTCACTTTCTGTTTATTAGAAGAATGTGTTCCCAATTTGGAAGTATTTTTTTTATACACAATTCTACAAAACGTACATTTGTTTATTTCTTGGCTCCTCAATGTATTTTTCTTCAAGAAATTTTTAAAATATTTTTAAGTATATTTATTATAAATTGTCTCTAAACAGAAAAATATTAAAATACGTTATTTTTAAAATTGTATTTTTTTAAAATAGTTTTTTTAATGGCTTTGGATGAAATAGATATGCAAGCTAGTGATTATGAAAGTGGTTTCGAGATATTTTGATTTATACGTTTGAATTATTTAAAAATACTTTTTCATGATTACAAACATAAAAAGTAAATGTATTTATTCTTGAAAAATTTTTTTTATACAATTTTTAAATTTTTTAATAGTATATAACACAATTTTTTTTTAATACTCACATGACTTAACCATTTGCACAATTAATCAACAAATCAAAAGAAGACATAAAAAAATAATAGATTTTATTGAAAAAAATCAATAACAAAATATATTTTTATAATTATAAATATTCTTAATTATGTTGAATTTTTCATATTGTTTGCTGTTTGTCTTGTTTTGGGAGATTTAAAATAGTTGTGATAAATCAGTGGTATATTTTGTAACAAATCCATCACATCTTTGTATATTTTCCTTTGTCACATACCTGAAATTTTCATATAATGATAATAATTTAATATTTTCATATAATTTTTGTTTCCTATTTCGGGTATAAGAACTAAAATATGAAATTGCACTTCATCATCTAATGATGCTTTATAAAACATCTTATAAGGGGAATTTTTAAAAAAATAATATGATTCTCATTAGTATTTATTATTTGTTTTGTAATTGATTTTTTTAGTTTTTTGATTGAAAAAAAAAACCTTGCTAAGTTTTTTTGTGTATTGTAAATGAAGCTTTCTTACGATATTAAGAAATTATTGTAATTTATAATAATCTTCAGGAATATAAAGGTAATTTACCTTTTTCATTTGCATCTCGATCACTCAAAAACGATCTAATAGTACTTACATTTCTATAAAATTAAAATTTCTAATAAAACAGCAAATAACTTAGATCACAACCAAAATAAGAATGAACTTAATTTTATTAAATGAAAAAAATATCGTTTGAATAAAACTGTTACTTATTAATTTTTTTTTTCAAATTTTTTTCGTTTATTATAACTTAGATTATTGTCATAGAAATTCAGCAATAAATTCATTTCTTTTAATTTTTGACTTACATCACTTTCATGATCATCGAATCATATCCTGATCTATTGAGAGTTCTAGTGTTAAAAAGATATGTATGCTCAAATTAATTCTAAGTAAAAGAAGAAGATATAATGAAGATTTTTTTTAATTTCAATATATTTTATTTTCAATAGTGTGTAGTTCTTTTTAGTTTACGATTCAAATCAATATATAGTGTTCATTTTTGAACAGAAAATTAGAATAGTTTTACAAAAACGATTTTCTAAAGTTGAATTCATTTTGATTTTATATTTTCTATCTAATTTATATCAAAAATAATTATTTCTACAACTGTTTATATCTAAATATATATGAAATATATAATATGTTTACGGGAAATGTCGATATTAAATTAATTTGAAAAATATTTGCTGGCAGTTTGCAATAGGGTCGGTCGGCACAATTATGATGCGATTGAACATTAAAGAATAGGTAACAAATTGACAACAGCGTGCTTCAATCATCATTATCATTATTCTGTAGGGCTTCGCGACTCATCAGGAGGGTCAATTCTTTTGTCAACATACAAGGAAACCTTCCATATCTAAGAAAAATTATACGACGCATCTCAATGGACTTTGTTGTGTGCCTCGTATTGATTTTCTCTCTATGAGATAATGTAAATGAGGTACTTCTAATGCGGAAAGGAAATTCAATTGGGTCGTGTATTGCACACATTTTCATTTAATAATATTATCATCAACATACTTGAAACATATTATTGTTCAGTCGTGAAAAATTTTTTACTGGAAAAATTCATATACATAACTTATATGGATGTATGTTTATGTGTGTGTGTGTGTATATATATATATATATATATATTAGTATATTAAAGTTAATTATCAGCACAAAGAAAATTTTTTAAAAAATACATGCATATAAAAAGATAATTTCATTATATAAACTGTTTTTTTAAGCGTGATAGAACTTTAATTTAAATCCCTATCGAAAGTTCTATCTAACCTGAAAAGATCTTTATATAAATACATCTGTGTGTGTATGTATATATAAAGGTATGATAGATATTTTTTTAGGTTAGATAGAACTTTCAGATATATTGCTTTGAGGATTTAAAACTACTGTAATGTCTTTAAAAAAATCATTTAATATATTTTTAAACTCAATTTGATAATCTTTTAAAATTGAATCAATGAAAATTATTTTCTTTTTTATATGAATTTGCATTTATAATCTTTTAAATCGCATCTACTCTTAACAGAGAAAAGAATAATTTTATATCTTGGAAAAAATATCGATCCATATTGTAACATAATTAAAATCAGATGAATATTATATTAGTTCAGATTGAGTTTTTAGATTTTTGTAAAATAAGCACACACTTGTAACTTTAAAAATTCTTTTAAAAATTTTTCTTTGTTAAAAATCAGATAAATTATTTATATCTTTTTAATATTCATTTATATATTTAAAAAAATCATTTTTTTTTTGTCTATATTTAATGTATTAACCAAATGAAATATAGAAATGCACTGCTTTAAGAAAACAATTCTCTTTCAAGAATTTTGAAAAATAAAGATACATTATAAACTATTTCAACTTTTTTAAAAATTCAGTTAATATATTTTCAAGATCAATTTGATAAAATATAATTTTTTTTTGAAAATCGTTTATAATTGAATCAATGAAAATTCTTTTCTTTTTTATGAGAATTTGTATTTATAATCATTTAAATCGTATCGACTGTTAACAGACAAGTGTAATTATATATCTTGAAAAAATTATCTATTACATATTGTAACATAATTGAATTAATTTTTAGATTTTTAGTAAAATAAGTACACACTTGTAACTTAAAAAAATTCGTTTCAATTTTTTAAAATTTCTTCTTTATTAACATCAGATAAGTTTTTTTATGTTTTTAATACTCATTTATGTATTTAAAAAAATATATTCATTTTATTTGTCTATATTTGATGTGTCAACCAAATGAAATATAGAAATACACTGCTTTAAGATAAAATCCTCTTAGAAAAACTTTTAAAAATAAAACTACATTTAAGTGTTATAACTTTTTTAAAAATTCAGTTAATTTATTTTAAAATTAAATTTCATAATACAGAAATACCTCGCATAGTCCGGCTAATCGGTTATACTGATTAGCCGGACTAATAGAAACATTAACTAAGTACAAACAACTTTAATTGGTTCCAAACAATTTTTTTTCCTGTTTTTCAGTAAGTAAAACGAGGGTAATATATTCAAATGTTTGTATCAACAAAATAAAATCAGAGGTTTATACATTCATTTTAAATTCATTTTCAAATGGGTTATTAAAATTTAATTATCAAAAAATCGACTTTATTCTAGAATTGCGAATCAAAAACTAATAGAAAAGGAAAAAAAACTCAAAATTCGAACTGCTCATGCGTTGCGCATAATATGCATATACGATTTCGGTTTTCTTTTTTATTATGTTTTCATAATAAAGGGGAAAACTTGAAAATTTGCGTATAAAAATAATTTTATGTATTAATTTTTTCAAGAAAAACTTTAATAGGATTTTTCAAGTAAAAAATGTTTTTCTGGAAAATTTCAAACCGTGCTGCAGTGAAACCGGACTAATCGAGGTATTACTGTATATAAAATTTATTTGAAACTCGTTTAAAATTGAATCAATGAAAATTGTTTTCTATTTTATGAGAATTTGTATTTATAATCATTTAAATCGTATCGAATGTTGACAAAGACCAGAGTAATTTTATAGTTTGTAAAAATTATCGATTCCATATTTCAACATAATTTAAATCAGATAAATATATTTGTTTAAAATTAGTTGATCACGCTTAAAACACACCCTACATTTATCATTGAAAAAATTTGACAAAAAAATCATATAAAATATCTAATAGAATTCTGAGTATCAAAAAAAAAATATCAATTCTTCGTAAATAATACATATAAGTATTATATATATATATAATAGTTTGATGTTCAATAATATCAATATTATGGGATTTTATACTGGTTTTAAGATGAGACAAATATGATATATATTTATTCAAGAACAAATCGAGCATATCAGTCAGGAAATAGTCTTTTGTGGAACATAAATGATTTATAGATTATGGTAAATAACAGTAGGGGAACAAACTTTGTCGCATGTTTGGTTACCTTGATGTATAAAATAAATATTTAGTGTATAAATAAGCTAGAAGTTTAAAGAGTATTATATCATAGTTGAAAATAGAATTTTTTTTATTTCTTTTCTCATACTTCACAATTGTAAAATAAATTCGTACTGTTTATTTTTATTTTAAACAGTGCCATTTGTGTACAATTGAGCTAATAAACTTGTTATGTATTCCAAATTCATTTCGTGGCCGTATTACAGAAAGGTACGTACGAAATATAAATTTCCATGTCGAAATAAATAAATCAATACAAATCGATTATAGTAGTTATTAATGTATGTAACGTATATTATTTTCTTGCGCCGCATTCTCGACAATTCATTCGATTGTATACTACATAAAACGCCATCATTGTAATTTTCATATATAATCCATTGAAAAATGTATATTTCTGTTTCGAGCCAGTCATTTCGAATCTGTAAAAGAATTATCCACCCATAAAAGCTTTCAGCATCGTTTGGTTTTGCATATACGCACACAAACAACATCCTCTTTGTGGGGCAGTTACTGTCAACTCAGCAATAACGACAATTCAATTTGATTCATCCCTCCATTTACAGGCCACGGCCACCACCCCATCCATTTACAAGCGAATCCTGTAGGTATGATTTGCTTTCGATGCGACTGTGTCGCCAGCACATTGCTCCACATACAAATTGTATATTTTTAATTTTTTTGTAAAAAAATAAAAATAAAAAATATAATAGCATTCTAGCACTGAGTTGTATTTTTTAATTCGTTGTTTTATTTTCTATTATTGAAAAATGGTTTTTTTTTAAAAAAAATATTGAAATATTAAATGATATTCTCCCACGAACAATATATATCAGGGCTGGCTAAACTTTTAGCCGTTGAGGGCGACTTTTTTGGTGAAGTATACCTGAAGGCGACTTTTTTGGTAAAAATGTGCCTGAGGGTGACTACATTTTTTTAGAATGTACTTACGAATTGGTATTTTTTTTATAAGGACTTTTTAGGAACTCACAAATATTGGTGACGTTTTTAGAAGATACTTACAAACTGATTACTTTTTTCTATAAGACACGAACTGACTAAGACATTTTACTATGATTACTATTAAATTACCTATAAATAATCATTTTCTAGAACTGGTCCTTAATTTAAAAAAAATCAAGAAAATATACAGAAAAAAAGAAAACTATTGTTTTAGAATTGTATTAAAATAAATTAGATGCAACTTTAAAAAAAATTTACAAAGTAAAAAAAATAGAATTTTTTTATTTTGATAACACTTGGCATTGCATAGTTTCGGCAAGTTTGTCAAAATTTGGCTCGTATGAATTTAAACTAATTCTTAAACACGATTCCAAATGTAGACCGTGAAAATTGCGACCTAAGTTTAGTTTTTATCGCATTCATGCAGGAAAATGCTGATTCGCACAAATATGTTAAACCAAAAAATGTATTGAAATATGAATTTATCACTATAGTTTGTCAAAGTTCACGTCAACTTCGCGGGCGACTTCCAGAGGCCTTGCGGTCGACTGGTCGACCGAGGTGTACGTCTTGGCCACCCCTGTTATATATATATATATATATATATATATATATATATATATATATATATATATATATATATATATATATATATATATATATATATATATATATATATATATATATATCATCTCATGACTTTGTTCAAATATCTTCTGATTTGATTCTTAATAGCACATTAACAAATATTACTTGTGTGTTGACTCATTCAGGTACCAATTCTCAGAAAGCAATTTGGTTTTTTTTTCTATTTTTATTTTTAATCTGTTACTTTTTCCTGAAAATGTTTCAAGTATCATTAGATTTTCACTTATAAGTGGTATTTTGTCAACGAACCGTTGATGTGTTAAATTTTTCTTTCACTACATGTTTTACGGTTATATTATATAATTTGGGCGACAAACTGTTTTCTTGTCTAATTTTCTTCTGCAATTTAATTTTGCCTAGAAGATCTTCTATTGTGATTTTCATTGTAGTTTTTATAAATATCTTTTAATCGTTTCAAAAAAATTAATTTATTCCTCACTCGTTCAGAAATAAAAACAATGATGCAATGTCAACTGAATTATATACTTTTTCAACATTCAAAAACTCTTAACATAATGATTGTTCATATTCGTTGTATTTTTTGTAACTCTTATAATAAATTATACATACAATACATATACATACATATATAATTGAGTAAATAATTTCACAGAACAATAATAACCCTTATCACTCCAACCGACAATAATGCTGCCAAACTTAAGCCAGCGTTCTACTCCATCCGGCAGTGCCAGAATTTTGGAAATTTATTATTATTGCGTTTAGTACATTTATCTAAATATTTGTTATTTAAATGAAATTAATTTTTTTTTTCCCAATTTCATTTCGTAGTTTGCATTTATGTCAGGAAACTTAGCTTAAGGGGCACGACTAGTGTGATCACCTAAAAAAAAGGTGATTTTCGGGAATTTTTTAAAGAAAAGTATTGCATCGAATGTTTTAAAATTTTGAGGATATATTTGTGCATAAATAATGTATACATAGTAATTTTTTTAAATGAAAATATTCGATTTTCAGCAAGTTATTCTCCATCTCCCGAGTCTTCAAAAAAAAAAAAAAAATGGAATTTTGAAAAAAAGTTTAAAATTTCGCTCAAAAATCTGATGGTTTTTGGCATGGCAAAATTACATTTTTTATCCAATAGGAAAACAGGAGGGTCATTGTATGGAGAAACAAATACTAAATATGATAAAACAAAAATCAAATCGATCGGTTAATTTGTTATCGAGTTAGAACTGCAGCAAATTTTAATAAATGTAGTTTTGAGAAAAACGCGTTTAAAGATAAAAGTATTGATTTCATTGTTATAAATAGCTACTCTTTAGAAGGCTGTAGCTCAAAAACTATTTGAGATCCACACTTGAAATTTTAGTATGTTATTTTTGAAGGTATAGACTATCGAAAAATGCAAAAAATCGATTTTTTGAAATTGTCACACTAGTCGTGCTCCTTAACATGTGTATTAATGCGATCAGTTATATAATTAATCACTGTTCTCGGTCATCGAAACGATGTGAATGTATATGGTCATCCAAATGTGACGTCTAGATTTGTGTTTTAAAGAAACATTTGTATAGGGCGGAGGGTGATATATAGGGAAACATGTGTATAGTTTCTTTTTTTTAACACTAGGTTTACGGGACGCGTCATTTTGACACATTTCGAATTTCATGAGTGAATTTACAGAAACCGTTTACATTTTTCTTCTACCACTTGTACTGACTTTTATCCATTTAACGAGACAAATAAAATAGCGAAATTAATTTTCTTCAAAACTTTCTAATTTAGAAATTATGTATATGGTATACCTATCTTTACGATACGGGTCAATTTGACGCAATCTTAAAATAAGCATTAATGCTAGTTGGGAAACCTTGATCTGATATAGAAAAGGTAATTTGGTATATTCGGGAAGCATATGAAGCAAAGTCACTAAAATATTTCTATTTATGGTCGAAGAATTGGAGACTAGCTTTCTTCTCGAGCACAATGCCTAAAGATCAATTTACACAAATCTTCGATTCATATGATTTGATAAAAGAACAAAACGATCCGAACGTTTACGTACAGATAAATTTGCATTGATATCTGAAATATGGAACAAATTTATACATAATAGTCAATCCTGTTATAAACTTCACAAAAATATTTCAATAGACGAGCAACTGTTCCCTACGAAAGTCCGATGCAGATTCACGCAATATATACCAAATAAACCATTACATTTGGCATAAAGTTTTGGTTGACAGTAGATGTAAATTCAAAATATCTAAAAAATTGTTTCCCTAATCTGGGTAAAGATGAAACGCGAATTTTAACACTTTTGGGCGGATTTTGTAGTTTTAAAGTTAGCCGAATCATATTTACATCAAAGCAGGAATATAACAACTGATAATTTTTTTTACCAGTATATATGTGTAAAAGATACGCGAATAAACGTAATGTTATATAATGTTAAATATTATAAATTTTATATAAATGTATATCTTACAATTTCATTTATAAGTTAATATTATATAATTATTGTTTTTAAGTTGTATTTTAAAGAAAATGTATGATTTTGTTCATGCGTCAAATTGACCCGTATCAGTAGAGATAGGTATACATGAAACGTCCGTAAACCTAGTGTTAATCACTGTTTTCGGTCGTCGAAACGATAAAAATGTATATATTGGAAATTTCAAATATTCTTATATCGTACATTTGTCTCAATCAAACTAAAATAATTTCGGATTTAGACCACTTAGTAAGAGATACACGTCTGTTTCGCTAGGTCCTGTTCTCTGTTCACGTCGCCTCGTATTATTGTTATCATTATTTCGAAGACATGATTTAAATCGTCATTAGCGCGAATGGCCGTTCCGTTCGTTCGCTAGTCGTACACATACACACAATAGAGCAACTGTAGACAACACGGATTTCTTAACACCTGAGCTACTGCACGAACATCGTTTCGATCGTCGTCGGCGACGGCGAACAACACAACAGCAACGCAACGGTGTACATTATCGATGGATGTTTGACATCGGGAATGCTAGTCGTTCCCCGCACGGCGGCATAGGAATGCTTTCTGTTGTACTCGATGACAAGTATAAATGTCTTCATTTAAATAATCACCTTTATATTTTCGTGAAACGCAACTTTGATTAATTCGTGTACAACGTTTCGGCTCTTTGATCGATTGGAACTAATGGTGCTATAATACGAGAACTACATACGGAGGAGGTCACAAGGGAACACAACACTCTCGAATAGATATTGGCTTTTTGTGTATTCGGCAGTCATGTACATGTATGGCTGTGTACATACGCACATACACACACATTACATATATATATATATATATATATATATATATATATATATATATATATATGGATATGGTTATGGTGTTGTATATATGGATCAAAGTTGGCGTTTTGAAACTAGCTACTTACTCTTAGGGTGGGGTGTAAGAAGATTGACGAAAAATATTATATTTATCATTTTTTTCCTGTCGATTCGTACACTGCAATACGTTTCAGAGGCACATGATTATGATTTATGTGTTTATTATGTATATAACTATTTGATCGATATATTTTTTATCAAAACTGAAACTGTATACATTTACAATACTTCCAGAAATAACTAATGCTAGATTATTTTCATCAAAAAAAATCGTTTTGGAGAAATTGTAGATGATTTACACTTTTTATGTTTTTCGTATGTTGATGTTTGTTTAATTAAAATTAAAATTTTAATTATGTGTGTGTTTTCATATATATATATATATATATATATATATATATATATATATATATATATATATTAACAATATACGAGTATAAGTAACTATATTAAATATATTTTATAGTAGTTTATAATTTGGTTGCACCTTTGTGTATAAATTTTTCACTAAATATTATACTTTGTGATTGTTAGTTAAAGTTAATATTTTATATATAGGTGTTTTTTGAAACGTAATGGAACTTTAAATTTAATACCTATTAACCCGTTTAACGTTTATATCGAGTATATTCGTCACGAAAAGATTTATTTTTTATTTTTTTTTGTTTAATGTCGAGTATACTCGTTATGTAAAAAAAATCGCATTTAAAAATTGAAAAAATAATTAATTAATTAAATACTTTTCGTTTTAATTCCATTTAAACTTCTGAAGCGTTTATTGGAAACCCCTATATAAGATATTCTTGTTAAAAGATCAAAGATTAAATGTATAATTGTAAATGTAAAATTGTTTTTTTTTGTACGAAAAAAGAAGAATATTCAAATCTGTATTAACGTATATTATAAACTCAATTTGCATAACAATAATATATTATTCAGTGTTCATGAGCGAACGTCTGTTTATAGAGACCTACAAAAGCAAACACATTATTTTCAGTTTACAAATAGATAAACAATATTTGCTGGTATAAATTACTCACACAAGCATCCTCTACGCAAGCAAATATTATGATTCTGAAATCATTTATATGTCGTCGCATTCATTTCCGTTGTTTTCAAAGATCTATTTATTCGCATTTATTGGTGCATGTGCATTTTGCACGATTGTTGTGTGCATGAACGAATGTTTGTGTATAGACAGGGAGCCGTGTAGAGGATGTCCAATGATGCGTGTGTTGTTTTACTTTCGTATGATGATCGCTGTTTTGAAAAGTTACCGTAACAGTTTAGTGAATTCAGGAAGTGCGACACGCCACTGTGAATTGTCTGCTAAAGGAAGCTGTAAGATGATAGATGTGTTTATAGTATCCATCGGCGGTAAAACTTGTCATACTTTTGATTTATATTATCTTGAAATGCGTTTTCTTTTTCTTTGATATATTTAATACCGATATTATACACTGTTGTTGTTTTTCATCTAATGGACTCTATTAATATTTGTATACAGTAGTTCGTATTCAGTTTCTAATATATTTATACTATTTATTTGATTTGACAATTTTATTTTTGATTATATAGGATTTTTTAATAAGCGATTCAGAAATTTAAATGGAAATAAGACAAAAAATATTTAATTAATTAGTTATTTATTTCTTTTATTTTTATGCATGTTTTATGGCATTAATGATGAAATAAAATTTCACTTATATGACCACCATCGACTTCACTTAACTCAGCACATTCGTTAAATCCAATTTTTAGGCACTTTTTCACCTAATTGTGATCAAATTTCATGAATTACACATTCAATGTTTATTTTTTAATCCTTCTGTTGTTTATGGTTTATTACCAATGCTTTCACATAACCCCACAGAAAATAATCCAATGGAGTTAGATTGGCCAATTGATGGGTCCTATTCGTGAAATAATAGACTCATTAAACTCTTATTTCAATAAGTCTAATAAAGTTTTTACAATTTATAAGCGTTGTTGAAATATTAAACGTTCCATGATAATTTTCCAAACTGTACCGAGTTAAAATGTCAAAAAGACCCTGAAAAAAATCAAACATGGCTATCACCGGCTATTAAAGTTCTGACATTCTTACCGGAAACCCATATAGTTGACAACTAGGAAAAATCGATAAAATATTCATTTTCTTTGGTTTTGATTTTTAATATTTGTCAATGTTTAATCAGACGCAAAGAAGAATGAAATTATTTATCATACAAATAAATTACCACCTCAATATCACAAAATTTTTAATAATTATTCAATCATTATTTTGTTTGTTTATAGATTGAATAGCATTTCGATGGCAATGCATCATCATTAAAGCGTTGCATTATGAAATCTCGTAGCAAATACTCAATCAGTTATAATATAACAACCTTATAATGATGTTATTGCTATTGAAATATACATTAATTTATAGAGAAAGGAAATGAACAATAAATAGTTATTGAACATTTCCTCAATATCTTGTATTGGGATGAAAATTCATGGATGTGAAAGTAAATGAAGTGAATTCGTCAATTTCAAAACATTAAAATCATTTATAATAAAATAACAAAAAATCTTTATGTAATTAACTGTTTTTCTTTAAATTGTATCACTTATCATCAAATACTTTTTAAAAAACATTATTATTTTATTAACATTAACATTCTCTAATTTAAATTCGAAAAAATCATTTGGATATGCTACTATAGTTAATTTACTTTTAAAAATATCGTTTACTTTTTTCACTAAAATATATTTTTATAAACATTTTTATTATTATTAAAGAATAGCATTTTAATTTCTTTTTACAAAAATAATTTTACTTTCTTTAATTGTCACTTTTGTTAAATATTTCAAGATATTTCTTGATTTATAATATTTTTTACATTTTTAAAATTATCATTAATTTCTTAAATATGTTCCTCTAATATATCAAATGATTCATAATTTATTACTAGCCATCTGCTCAACTTTTGATCTTCTAAAGTTATATCCTGTTACTAGAATTTTAATCTCCTAGTTTTGAGTGTTCAAGAATTTGCTACTTATTCTCTTTCGTTAGTATTACTCGAAAAAGATCACTTGAAGTTGAGAATAAAACTTGTTATCAGAACTTCTTAGCATTTCCCTAAATGTTATTTCTTTATATTCCTTATTTGAGTACTTATGTATCCTTTAAGATATATTACTACCCTTGATCATTTTCATAATATTATTAAAAAAAAATTATGCGTTTCTCTAAATTTTGTTGCTAAATATTCTTTATCTGGGTATGCCTGTAGCCTTCAAGATGTATTACTACCCTCAATCATTTTTTTTAATATTGTTAAGAGATTTTTTTAATTTCTCTAAACTCAATTTTAAATTAAAACTTGGAATTGAAGGAGATAGTCAAAAAATATCATAAATTAAGAAGACAACTCAAGTTCATAAACATAGATTTTTGTTCACACTTTACCTACCAAAAATCTTTTTCAGGTCTTTTATCTCAGTACTTACTGGCCAGCAGTCTATTAATCGTTTTTTTTCCATCAATAATCGTAATTTTACTGTTAGTGGTTATTAAAAGAGTCTTCATTAACAGACGAACTTTTGCTATCAGTGATTATAGTCAGTTTTTTAAATTGTTATTTAAAGAATTTTAAATTTTGATCATTTGAAATGGATTTAGGTAGTGAAACTATTGAACTAGATATTTTTTTTTAGTTAATTTGTCAGTGTTCTAATGGTCGTTTGAGGAATCATTGTAGTGGTGACAGTTAAATTAATTCAAAAAAGCCATTTTTTTATTTCTTCTGCTATATAATGAATTTGAAAGTAATGATGATGACGATTTTGAGATATTGTATGACTGAGAGTTCATATTATTTATTATGTTAATATAATATTTTTTTTTTTGGAAAAGAAAATATCTTACGAAAATTATTTATATCCAAAAAATATCTAATAAAGTTGTTTAATATTGTTTATTCTAATAATTGTATTATTATATATTTACAAATTTGAATATTATTTTATCTTATATTAAATTGCTTATTGAAGTCTATAAATATATTTGAATACAATCTAAGAGTCATCAATTTGGAAACGATTTAAGACTCTTTAAAATTATGTTCCCTCATGTACCACTAATAATGTTCGGCATATGTCTTTATAGATAATATAGAATGCTTTTAAAAATGATAAAATCATATTTGCACGTTTTAAAATTGTGCATATAAATTGAAAGGTTACACATTTAGAAAGAATTTCAAAATTATTTATAGACGAAATAAATTCAACGCTATCATTCTATTGACTAATCCAGTGATAAATTTATTGTATGTTGGATTAGTAAGATTCATTTTAATCTTCAGTAAATTATTTTTTTTTTAAACGGACAATATATTTTTTGGGTATTTCTGATTTAAAAAATTGTAATTAAAACCATCATCAGATGTGATTTGATAAAGTTATAATTAATAATTTCAGTTATATGTAATTTCTATATACATAAGAAATATAATTGAATATAATTATTTATTTTAAATGTCATATTTTCAAAGTAAAAATAAAATAGACTTGTTTTCATATACAATTGATAGATTTTATTCAAAATTTCTATTTTCATAGAGTATTTTGAAAACAAAAAGATAATATTATACAATCTTATTGAAATCTTAAATGTGATTTTTGTTATTTCAATATATTTCTTAGTAGACTGTAATTTCTCTTATATTTTTAAATATTGTTTTATTTCTTCTTTAAATTGATTCCATTAATATATTCAGAAAATTATAACACATGTGTAGTTTATTTAAAAAATATTTATACTAGCATCATAAAATTTAATCATGAAAAATGTTCTAATTGAAATATCCATGTTTAAAATAATATCATGCAGTTACTACACATAATTTCCAAAGCCTTTTTTATTTCTGAAATCACTTGTAAACACTTTTAGAAATTGCTGTTAGATTAATTTCAGAATTTTCGAACAACGTATTTTATTAATAGACTGTTCCGTTTTGGAAAAAACACATAGAATGTGGTTTATGGATATTTACTTCGTTTTTCGTAAACAAAAAATAACGATTCATGTCCAAAATATTGACCAGGATCTTTTAACAAAACTTATATTTTTTTAATTTAATCTCATATAAAATGAATTATTTGGTTTTTGTACACAATTTTGTTCTCATTGAGACTCCACTTGTAGAAAATGAAAAATAGCAATGCTTTTTGCTCTACCAATCCTTTAGAATAGAAATATTTGTTATATATTTTTTATTCTATCTAAATATAAAACGTTTAACGTTATATTAACCTCTTATTAACATAAGCTAACAACTGGAAAGATTTAAGTTTTTTTTAATAGAATAATTAGGAAAAAAAGTATTTAATGATCAATTTGTTACTTTTGTATCATTATTTTAAGTGATTTTTACATTTTCATATAATAATTGTAGTAAGTGTTATAGTAATAAAAAAATTATGGTATTAAATACCGGATATATTCTCATTTAATATATATATATATATATATATATATATATATATATATATATATATATATATATATATATATATATATAATACATTTGGAATATTTGAAAGTAATTGACTATAAAAATGTTGAAATTAAATTCAGTTTTAATTATATATATATATATATATATATATATATATATATATATATATATATATATATATAATGAGAAAGATAAATAATATATTTTAAAAATCAAACTTCCTTTCATACACACACATACTTAAAACGAATGGTAAAAAAATTTCTTTTTGACAGATGAAAAATGGTATAAATATGTGAATTAAAAGTTTGTCTTTCTAGTTTCAAGGTTGGACTTGAAAATAAAAAGCAGACGAATTCAATATCAATAACACCCAAAGGAATTTAACATCCTTAAATGAATTCAGTAACGTAACTGTGTAATGTAGGACTTCTTTCAAGATGTCTGGAATTAAATTTGTTTGCTGTTTTCTCCCTAACATTACTGAAAAGAAATATCTTTACCTTATCATTTACTAATTGCAATTTTTTATTATTTGTTTGGGAACTGTGCCAAATTCACTTTGACATAATTAAGTTATAAACTCAATGCCACAAGCGTTTAACAGTTACCTGTTTACTTATTTTCTTAAAAATTGATACGCTTTTCGATGGGCATGCCAATATTGTTAGAGGGCTGTATTCTAAAATCTGAGATTATATAAGGAAGTTCTCTGCCGATGACAGGATGGCCTTTGAAATGTGTATCAACTTAACAAATAAATTAGATAAAAAGTAATTACCAAAAATTTAATATAAATTAATTATGTGAAAACCATTTTTCATCTTTTTTTCTATTAGTTCTATATATTTTGAGTCATGCTCAATCAGGAAGTCGTGGAAAAACATGACTTGGGAATTTTTTTCAAGAATTACAACACGTTTCTCAACAAATATTTGGATATCTAAAAACGTATATTTAAAAGAAGTTTATATAATTTTTTCAATAAAAAATATTTAACAATAAATGAGATATGGTCTTTCTCCTGTAAGTCTTCTGAAAAAAAAACGTTTGCAGTGACCATTTTCTCAAATTTGGATCGTATGAAATTAAAAAATTAAGATTTATTTTGTATATTAAATTGTATAGTCCTTGAACTATCAGTTTTTAGAAATATTGATTTGAAACAAAATGATGGGCATTCTAATTTAAAATTTCGTTTTTCAATGAAAAAATTGCTCGTTTTAGTCAATGAAAGGGAACTATGCAACGGTGAAAAATCTTTCGTTCAGGGACTAGTTTTTTATATTTATAATAATCTTTAAAAATTTCAAATAAATCAATGTAGTCGTTTTCGAGATATTTTGTTCACTGGTTTTGAAAATTCAATTTTTAGAAAAACGCGTTTAAAGTTTCAAAACTAGTTTATACAAGTATTTTCAAAAAAAACTGGTATTCCTATACACTGCTTTAAAAACCTGCTTATACCTATACACTGCTAAAAGTAAAAACTTATAAATTATTTAGATTAATTTAAAAGTTCTAGCCAATATTCTTCAGATATTATACTTATAGAAAATGTCAATATTGAAAAATTGAATTTTTCGACTTTCTGACTGGCCATGACCCCTTAACCATTTGCACTTAAGAAATGATCCTCAAACGTCACTTAGTTTGAAGTAGTAATTTGAATAGCACTGAGTTGTTTTATAAACAGATCTTTTAGACAATTGTTTCAAAATTACAAAGCTTGATATTCAATACTAGATCTTGCATAATTAAAAAATCCATGAAATATTGAAATAAAATACTTCTATCCGTTCATTTATGTATGATATATTTTTACGTTAGTTGTAAAAAAAATATCATTTTTTTAGCAAAAAAAACTTCAAGTTGCTCAAGTTATGTAAAAACAATAATCGTAAAAAATATACTTTTATCAAAAATATATAGTTATCCAAATGTGACGCCTAGATTCGTGTTTTATTAAAAGGAAACATGTGTATAGTTTCTTTTTAATAAAACACAAATCTAGTCGTCCATTCAGATGACCCTATATATAATAGAAATAAATAAATATACAATTATTTTAAGTATATATTCTTTTTAAAAATTCCAAAAATTAATATTAAGGAATTTGTACTTAATGAGTGTAACTGATATTTAATTCGGATCCATTAACCATTCTACGTTTTATTAAAATTATTTCTGATTTTAATACGGCAAGTAGTAATTGAATAATTTGTATTTTTACGTGCATGTATATGTTTTAAAATTTTAAAATATTTTACTTAATACAAAATGTTTAAAGTAAAACTTATTTCAAGTACTTATTCCTCGTTTTTAAAAATTATTATATTTGGAATGTTGCACAAAAATAAAAAGAAAATGAAGAAAAATACTAATGTCTGTTGTTCTGTTATTCTAATAAAAAATATTTTTTCAATTTTTATTTAAATTATTTATTATCAAGTTTAGAGAATAATCGAATAAACTTTTGTACTTTTGATAATTGCAAAAAAAAAAATATTAACAGGAAATATTAACAGTTTTAGCTATTAAAACATCCCATTTTTGTTTATATATGAAGTAAAAATTATATTAAATACAAAATGTAAATAATATTTTTAATATACGTACACACATAAAATCCTACTTTTAATACAACGATATTTAATGTATTTTGTAAAACGAACTTTAAAGACAATTCTTCCAAACGCTGCATCCAACAGTCCCATTTAGCTGACCAGACAGATATACAAATCTCTTCTACATCAGTTTATGTATTACCGAAACATGTTTACTTAACAAACGCTACGATGACTTCGTGCAACTCGACATGTAAATGTGGACATAAATTTGTTTTTGTGCATGCATGTACAAGAGTATGTTTCAAAGTTAACTTACCTCTTTTGACTTTAAAAATACAAGTGCACTCAAATGCCACACTCTCTGCTAGTTTTCGAGGGATTGATTCGATATGCAACGAATGAAGTGACGCTTTGAAGGCGCACTACTTTCGTGTGTTGTTGCTGAATGTACGGTGCAAATTTTGTTAGATAGTTCGTGTGTATTTATGATGGACACTACTGAAATTTAACTAGGATGCTAGTTTTCAGTTTAGGTTTCTTTTTTCTTTTGATGTCGGAGTTAGTCCTGTAAGTAATTTGTTTATCGATTATTAGATTGAAACAGATCGGTTTTGTAATATTCTTTTTTTTGGAAATTCTAAATAATTCTTGTATCACTTGAACATTTAAATTAATATTTACTTTTAACTCAAAATGCTATTTATAATAGTTTACATGACACAATATTTAAGTATAACAAAAATGAAGAAATAAAGAAATAACTTTATTTATAACTTAAATAATTATTTTCATAGAATGTCATTTAATTTGTTTTCATTTACATTTTTAATCTAAAATTAAATTATTAAATATTATAAATATATATAAGTATTTTTTTAAGTATGATAAAACTTTAAATTGAATTCCTATCGAAAGTTCTATCTAACATAAAAAAACACTTTTATTATACTTTTATATATACATACACACACATGTGTATATAAAGGATTTTTTAGTTTAAATAGAACTTTTGATACGCATTCAAATAAAAGTTTTATTACGTTTAAGAAATCATCTATATAAAAGGTTCAATATAACTAATTACTAGAGTAACAGGAAAACTTTACTTAATGCAAAAATATGATTATTAAATCGTTGATATTATTTAAAATATTAAAAAAATGATTTAAATTCGTTTTATTGTAAAAATATAGACAAAGTTAAAAAATGAAATAATAAAATTACTAATAATAAAAAAAATATGATAGTACACTGAGTTATGAATTATGTGGAACAATGTTTTTCTTGTGATTTTCATAATTTATTATAATAGTATTAAACGATTATTTTTTAATAAAAAATAAAATAATAAACATATCTACACCGGCCATTTATCAATAATTACTATTTTATTTTTTTAATTAAACTTAAAAATAAATGAAAGTTATTTTACATGCAATTATTAATTAATGCTTGTGATATCTAATGCTGAAATCCTATGAAATGATAAATGTGCCTTTTATTCACTTATTTTAATACCAGATACTTTAAATTACTTTCATTATTTTATTAAAATATCATATACTTAATTTAGGTAGTTATCCAAAGAAATATTTAAGAGAAGGTTCCGATTTAGAAATTTCAAAAAATCGAAATTATTTTTACATTTTTCAATTCTTTGATGTTTGAAGAATGTGTAGTTAAAAGAAAACTTTAAAATTTTGAAAATTACAAAAGTTACAGGCCTCTAAAAGTGACAACCGCCGCATGGGTTTTATACCATGTAAAACTTTAAACGTGTTTTTCTCGAAACATTTTGAAACTAGCGGGACAGACTTCAAAAATTATTTAACCAATTTTAATGGTTTTTCTTTCAATTAAAGATTATACTTTTTTCTGTAATGAGCATTAAATATATTGAATTTATTATATTAGATGTTTGATTTTGAAATGTAAAAAATAAAAAAAATATTAACTTTTGTACGTTTACGGCCTCAGAAATTTTATGTGTTTTGAAAATATTATTTTTTTTAATTGATATTAATAACTCAGGAGCTAGACGTCTCACCATCAACAGAAATTTTTTAAGGGTTACTGCGAAGCGTACTAATAATTTTTCATAGGTTTATATATTACATTATGTTACTTTTTTTTATTTAAAGTATAAATAATAAATAAAGTACAAAAACCTCAGATTATTATCTTGATTATTTTTTTAATAAAAAATCCAA
>CP092088.1:3577506-3590006 GCA_029203775.1 Neoneuromus ignobilis
TATATATATATATATATATATAATATTGAAATTGCAATTTTTTGCAAGAATTATTTTTAATTACCTTCTTTGACATTTTCATAATTATATATATAGACTTTTCCAATAAGCGCTTCAGAAGTTTAAATCGAAATAAAGCAAAAAGTATTTAATTAATTAATTTTTTTTCAACTCTAAACATATTCAATGGCATTAATAATAGAATACGATTTCACTAATTTGACCACCACAACTTCGCTTGATATAATGCATTCGTTTAGTCCAATTTTTAGTCTCTTTTTTACATAATTCATGAATTACATGTTCAATGTTTATTTTTAACGGTTCTATTATCTGTAGTTTATCAGCATAAACCAATGATTTCACATAACTCTACCGAAAATCATCTAATGGTCTTAGGTTACACGATCTTGGTATTCAATTGATGGGTCCATTTTGTGAAATAATGGGCTTATTAAACTTTTGTTTTAATAAATCTATTGAAGTTTTTATAATTTCTAAGCGTTGTTGAAGTATTAAACGTTCCATGATAATTTGTCAAACTATAAAGTTGAAATGTCAAAATGGGTTTAAAAAAAATTCAAACATGGCTGCTGCCAGTTGTCAAAGTTCTGATCATTCAGTTATTGGGAAAAAAGTTGTCACTGATATATATATATATATATATATATATATATATATATATATATATATATATATATATATATATATATATATATATATATATATATATATATATATTATATATATAATCACAGTTTAAGACCTTTTTATCTGAGTTTTCTTTGATTTTACTTATATCTCATGTGTGATTCTAATAACACTTATGTATCTCTTTAGATTTATTTCAATAAGTTTTGAATATTTCAGTATATTATTAAAAAAACTCATTTTTTTATAAAATTTAATTAATAATAATATTTAATTCATTACTTGTATACTAAACTGTATTCTTTATGTTGCAATTTTAATAAATAATTTACAAATTTATATTGCAAAATAGAAAATTGTTCTACTGGGAAATATTTTTGTGAAATATCATAATTAATCATATGAAATTATTTTAGCAATTAAATAATACACACGTTAGATTATATATATGTATATATATGTTAAAATCTGTTTATATTTTAGAATATTGTTTCTATAAAAAAATAATTCAAAACGAAAATGTTTGTCAAGCGCCATATACAATTATCAAAAAGAAATATTTGAAGTGAGGTCGTCAACCGACAGAAATAGGAAGCTCTTGTACACTAAATAAAATGACATCATATTACAAAAATGATTACAATTACTTATACACAAGCAAGACGATCTATCTATCAATGCGTTCATTCTCTAAGTCCGTGCACTTTGAATAGAAAAGCAATTCAACATAAACAGATATTGTTCTGAGTCATTGACGTAATGAATAATCCAGAACACTAGTTACGCAACGTCGTACGCCGTCTTTAATTAGGAAATTTGATTCGATTATAAATATATATGTCAAGAAAATATATTTGAAGTAAAAAAAATACAAACATGCTTTGATTGTTTTACTATTAATTTGTTTATTATTACGTTATGAAATTTTATTTCTGATAATTTCCAGTTCTTCTTGAAAATTATATATATATATATATATACATATATATATATATATATATATATATATATATATATATATATATATATAAGCAAAACTGAATACATGATTTAAACATTTTTATTTGTATTAAAATATTTTATTATTAATAATCAAATTAAATATTATTTCTTATTCTTGTTGTTAATATATGGTCATTCAAATGTAATGCCTAGATTTGTGTTTTATTAAAAAGAAATAAAAGGAACTATACATATATTTTTCTATACTCATGTTTTTTTTTAATGAACCACAAATCTAGGTGTCACATTTGGATGACCCTATATAACAAGTAATTTGTTTATAAAAAATCGTTCCTAAAAATATATTTAAGGCAAAAAAACATTCTGATCTTGCTTTATCCACTTTTGTATGTTTTCAATATATATATATATATATATATATATATATATATATATATATATATTTATTTATTTATTTATTAAAAAAAATAATACTTTGTGTAAAGATCGTTATTTTTTAACACATTTTCCATTCTTTTAAATATAGATTCAACTAATTTTTAGATATTTCCATTAATGATATTGTGTTTTTTCGTCTGTATTCTACTCTATAACTTATTTGAGTTTTAGGTGGTTTTTTATATTGGCACAACTGCCTTTTTACAGCACCCCATAAATTTTCGATTGAACTTAAATCCGGGTCGCACAAGCTATTTTATACTTGAAATTATTGCTCTTGGAACCAACTTGTCACTATTTTCGTAATGTGTTTGAGGTAGCTGTCATGTTGGAAAATTATTTCATCGATTGAAAAAACACATTTGTTAACAAAGTTAGGCAAATAGGCCTACTGAACATCAAAATAATCTTCTTTCTTAATTGCTCATTAGTTTTCATTAATAGATTTAAATTCCACCATGTACCCCTCCACACACACACTTTTACGTGCTTTCTTTCTTTTATGTACTTTTCCATCAGACTAAAAAAAGATTTACTTTAGTTTCATCAGATCAAATAACTTGTTTACTGTCACCAGGAGTCTAAAGTTTATGTTCCTTGCAAAATTCCAATCGAACCTTTCTGTTTTTCTCTAATATGGCTGGCTTTTTTTTATTTTACTATAAACATTAAACCAATCTTCCTCAATGCTTTTCTTACGGTCCATTCTTTAACGTTTTTATGTAGAGCTTTGGCAGCTTGTTGGTGTATTTTTGCCCTTTTATTTTTCATTAATTGTCCCATTGAACAGACTTCACCGTCTGGCAAAAGTTTAAGACAGCTTTCCATATTTATTTTCAGTGATAAATTCTTTTGTATTGAAAAAAATAGTTCTGTGACCCACCTTTACCAATTTAACAATTATTCTTGAAGAATACCTGTAATTACTCAAAGAAATAATGTTTTTTTAATCAACTGAATTTTCTTCATTTTTCTTTTTTGTCAGTTTTTGAAAATATTATTAACTTAAATGTTGAGAGAACTGTTCCAACGTACGACAAATATAATTGACATTCATAAAGTGTTGAAAATGGGGAATTTCGTAAATAAAATAACCGAAATTTAGAACGTAAAAAAGTGGATAAATGAATATAAGAATGTTTTTTGCATTATATATATTATTTTTAAAATATTTTTTTTCTTATTTTTTATAAATAAGTTACCTAATATCAATAAGAATATGATTTAATAATATAGGATCATCCAAATGTGACGCCTATATTTGTGTTTTATTAAAAAGAAACATATGTATAAGGTGGTGTATAAGAAAACATGTGTATAATTTCTTTTAATAAAGCCTAAATCTAGCTGTCACATTTAGATGGTTCTAAATTTAATTTGGTTCTTAATAACAAAATATTTTAATACTTAGTGAAAGTGTTTGAATCATGTATCCAGTTTTGCTCGTTCACTCGCCACTATATATATATATATATATATATATATATATATATATATATATATATATATATATATATATATATATATATATATTGTAATGTATATAAAATATAAATAAATATCAGTTCATACCCACGAATAATGTCACACCGTGTGTACATAAATGTATCTGTGTGTTCATTTCCGTAGTCATCATCAAAGATCGGCGAACCCTGATCATTAGCTAATGTGGCGTGTATGTCGGCATACTTGACCAAGCCATTGATCCTTTTGTGATGTATTGTTTGACTGAGATGTGATTTTTATGGTCAATATCCTTAATGGTGATGTATATTTATGTTATTCCCTCGTTTATTATTATACGATGAATAAATGAAATGACAGGGACATATCGTTGTTTGCGAATACACTTTGATCCTCGACTATAATTTAGAATACGTTGTTCGATGGACACATAATACCATTGCGAAATATTCATCAGTCTCAATGTTTATTATGCTATGTATGTATGTATTTATTATAACGGAAATGTATAGATTGTGAAAATGACAACGAGGCAGATATGTGATTGTGTTTATGAATAACGAAAGTTTATATTTTTCAATGAATCTTTTTCCTTAGATTGTTTGTTAATATTTTTTTTTTAAAAAAAACAGTTTATTTACATTATGAATTATATAGGGTCATCCAAATATGACTCTTAGAATTGTGTTTTATTAAAAAGAAACATGTATAGTTTCTTTTTAATAAAACACTAGGCGTCGCATTTGGATGACTAAATATTTTTCAGGTTAAATATTTATTCCAAAATTGAAACTTAAATTACACTCACAATTTATGCTCTGACGATGATGGGGCATCATCCTCGAAATACACATTAGCCTATATTGTTATAAAAAACAAAGTGAACAAGTCACTATTAAATATTTTCTAATATATTGTAGTTTTAGGGATGATAATGTGTTATGTGAAATTAAATGATGTATACTTATTGTAGAGTTCATTGGAGAAAAAGTGACTATAAACATGTTTTTGTAAGATATGTTTTTTTAATAAAAAAAATATTTATATACATTGAACCAAAATAATTGTCATATAGTAATTTTTTGGTAATATAATAGGAATTAAAATTAATTTTTTTTTTTGAAATTTTACAATTAAAAATTTAATATTAGCTTTTACACAAATGTTTTTTATCCCCAATAATCACTTAACTATAAACATGTTTTTGTAAAATGTTTTTTTTTATAAAAAAAATACTTATACATTGAACCAAAATAATTATGGTATAGGATTTTTTGGATAAATAATAATTAAAATTTACAGTTAAAAATATAATATTATCTTTAACACAAATAAATTTTTATCCTCAACATCACAAGTGTTCAATAATCACTTATTGTTAACTTTTTGTTTATAACAATAGTCGGCTAATGCGCATTTCGATGGCGATGTCATCATCGTCAGAGCCTTTCTGTTAAAATCTAAACTAATTGTCTAACAAAAAAATATTTAAAAAAAATCATTTGTGTTTAAGTGAACCATCAACAGTTTCAAACCAAACAATAATGTTAGCTCTCATTTACAATTATTTTCAATTTTTACCACGTAGATATTTACCACACAGAATTTTAATGCAATTTTTTTTAATATTTTATAATCATTTTTAATAATAAATCAACATATTTTACCTAGTTAAGATTATTAATTGCAACACAAATAAATTATCACTCTAAACACCACAAGATACAAAAGAATTTAATAATTACTTATTATTCACTTTTAAAGTGATAAGCATTTTAATAGACATGTCATTATTGATAATTTTGAGGGTGATATTTCGTTTGTGTTTCAATCCACTCTATAAATATATTAATTTTATAATTATAATAAATTCTGTTTACACAGAAAAATCTAAAAATAATGAAATACAAAAACAATATTATCTTTATTTCTTTACAATACATCTATTTTATATCATTGTAATTTAAAAAAAATCAAATACAAAACTCATTTGAATGAATACATAATAATCGAAAACTCTTATCCATATGCTGTCATTAGATCTCTTCATTAAATACAAAACGTTATCTTTTAAATCTACCCTACCCCATGTAAACAAGACAACCCTTTTCATCACACAAACCGACAACTATTTATACATCGACCGATTACAATGAAAGTATTAGTATTCAACATTTTTTTTGTGTGTTTCTCTTTGTATACTGGATGGGAAATAAATGTAAATTTGTGTATTATATATTAATTTCGAATTAAAAAATATTAACTCTAAATAATTAAAAATAAGATATAGATTTTATATAGTCATTTTCATGTAAAGAAATTAGTTATAAATCTGAATATTTCGTCTTATAGAATATATTTTTTCTAAAAAAAATGTTGTTATAAGATGAGTAAATAATAATATTTCTTAGTTATATACAGCGAGTCACAAAAGTTATGGGACACATGTAATTTTTTTAAAAATAACAAAATAGGCCTAATTGATGTGTTATATTCCATTTTTTTTATAAACAAACTTAAACGTTTCAAAAATAAGGGAAAAACTATATTCTTAACTTTTATTATTATAATAAAAATAAATAAACTAAATCAAAAGTAACAAATCGATCTCACAAAAGTCACGAGACTTGAAAAATACTAAGAACATAATTACAATCATATTTTTTTTAAAAATTAATTTTTAATATTTAGTGTGATTTACTTTTGATTCCAGGACTTTATTTAATCTTCTTGGTGTTGATTTTACTATGTAAGTTGTTATTTGGGTGAGAATAATGGGCGATTCATCTGCTAAAATCTTTTTCAATACATCTTTTGAACTAATTGTATGTTTTTTAATTCTATTTTCAAAAACATCCCAAAGGTGTTCAATTTGGCTGAGATCAGGAAACTGAAACGACGTTTCGATTACTTTTGACCAATTATATAGTAACCAAAAATGTACCGTATATAATTTTCGCTTTGTGTCATTGGCTTTGTAATATTTAAAGTTTCTCACATCTAATTTCTCCGTACTTTGCCTCAAATTATTTTTAAGAATATTTAAAAATACTTGCTGATTGATTATCTTAATTATAAAAAACAAATTTTTAACGCCAGCCGTCGACATACACCCCTAAACTATAACACCCGCGTCGTATATTTAGTATTAGGTTTTCATTTTTCAGTTCTTCATTAGGCCTTCGCACACAATTATACGACCATCATTCTCAGAAACATTGAATATGCTTTCGTCTGTAAATATGATTTGTTTCCAATATTATAAATCTAAATTTTTATTAATTTTTGCAATTCTAATCACTTTTTTGATTTTGTTTTCGAAAAATTTTCTCTTCGTAATTCTTTCATGAAAACCAAAGTTTTTAAAAACTCTTCCTACTATTTCTCGGTTTATGCTTTTTTCTGTTATTATTTCCAAATTGGTAGCAATTTTTGGTGGTTTTATTCTTGGATTGTTTGATTTTTTAATATAATTCTTTCACTACGTTCTTTTAATAATTTTAGATGACCTCATCGAACTTAATTTAATTTTTTAATTAATCTTCAACTATTACTCTAAATACTATAAAAATACTTATTGTTTATTTTGGAACTGTGGCAGATTCACTTTAACACAAATGAATTTTTTATCCCCAACATCACAATGGTTATGAAGTGTTCAATAATCACTTATTGTTCACTTTTTTAAATAACAATAGTCGGTTGATGCGCATTTCGATGGTGATTCCATCATCGTCAAAGCCTTTGTGTTTAAAAAAAATCATTTTTTTCTGATTTTAGCTGTGAAATCAAAGATACGCAAATGTTAAGGCGTTGACCGGGAGATAAAACTAGCTGTACCTATTTACTTAATTTCCATGTCTTTTTAACACAAAGGTTCTGACGATGACTCGCCATCAAAATGCGCATCAGCTGACTATTGTTATAAACAAAAAATGAACAATAAGTGATTATTGAACATTTCATAACTATTGTGATGTCGGGGATAAAAATTCATTTGTGTTAGAAAATACTTATTTTAAGTTTTTGTGTAATTTCCCTTACAATTTTGTTTTCAAAACATACAATTATTTTAAATGAGGTATTGAAAAATATTTTAACAAAGGAATTGGCCATTATTTAATAAAATCAATTCCAAGAAGATTGATTAAAATCCTGGTATTGAGGAAAAACCTCACTGATTATTAAAACTAGTTTAAAAAAATATACAACTACAATTGTGTTCTTAGTACTACATTGTCTCATGACTTTTGTAAGATCGATTTGTTATTTTTAATTAAGATTATAGTAATCAAAGTTGAGAAATTCGTTTTTTTATCTTTTCTTTTTGAGACGTTTATGTTTGTTTATATTAAAAAATTAGTATAACGTATAAATTAGTATTATTTTATTTTTTCCAAATTACAAGTGTCTCAGGACTTTGGTGACCCATGGTATATAAAAAAAAACACTATTATTTACTCATTTTATAACAAAGTTTTTTTGGAATAAATTATATTCTGTAAGACGAAATATTCATATTTATAATCAATTTCTTTACATGAAAGTGACTCTATAAAATCTATGTCTTATTTCAAATCATTTAGAATTAATATTTTTTAATTCTAAAAAATATATAGTACACAAATTTATATTCATTTCTTATCCAATAATACCTAATATTTTATTTTTTTCTAAATTACACTCCTTTCCCATGATTTTTGTAACTCATTGTACTTTTTTACAAAAAAAATGTTTATTGTTGGATAAATAAATAGTATTGTTTCTTTGTTGTTAATACAGATACTTAGATAGTTCAATAATTGTTTGTGTTATCGTATATTTTCAAATATTTTGAATTAACACATGAGAAAATAATAAATATTCAAATTCATTCATAAACGACGATGAACAGAAATACACGGCACACGTTTAATTCAACGTACATACATACATACGTACGTACAACTATCAGTACATATACACCTCAGTCGACCGATATTATCACCGGACGACGTGACCGCCGGAGCCAAGCTAATAATTCCCCATGCGGCCGGCCAGCACGGCAGCTTTGCACGTTGCTAACAAAATTGCTTCCTTTAACGAACAAGTGAAGCTGATGACAAGCTATTGTTCCTGACGGGCGTGGGTCATTATGAAATCGAGAAAGAACCATACGAGATAAAGGTTTTTGTATGTACGAAGCTGTTGATTGTTATTATGATAAGACATTGTTTTCGTGATGTACGTTTTGGATCGACATTCATTCTACATTTGTAACAATAAATCTTGATTGGATTCTACATATAATTAAACGAGAACGACGTTCGTACGTTTCATGTGTGTGTGTATGGTGTTATTTAAAAGATGCCATGAAAATTACATCTTTATACTGGATGACAGCAAAAGTAAAATCGTTTTTTTTGATCTGATCGTTGATAAGCTAACAACATATACTTGGTATTTACAGATGTCTCTGTTAAAATATATCAATTAATTTAACAATTGTCAGTTATTTTTAAAATCAATTCAAAAAATAAATAATATAGTTAAATAATAATAAAAACACAGACACAATAAAAAATAAATATACTATATATTTTTCTTTTCAAAATTATTATAACTATAGCTGTAAACAGTAACAAAATTATACTCTCTAGAGAGTTGTTTTAATTTACATAAATGATATTATTGAATTTATAACTATATATTTATTTTTTAAAGAATAGGGTAAAAATTATCCGATTGATGACTAACGAATAAAATTTTAATTGTTTAAAATTAATCGTTAGTTGATTGATTTTTTTAGTCATCAATCGTTTTAAACGCTTAATAAACCGATGGATTTGAATATTCAAAATTGTACAATATTAGTTGAATGCAGTATGAATTTAATATGACTATTAGTTAAATTTTTACGAAAAAATATTTACAATTAAAAAATCAAATTATTGGGTTTGTATAAATTACAAATAATTTTTAATTTAATCTGTAATTTTATGAAAATTGAATTTTAAATGATTATTAATGAAATATGATAATTTCTAAATTATTTTCACGGATTTTAAGTACAAACGTTAAAATAAAAGACAAATAATGATTTCATTTACACTTTTTATTCCACCTTTTAGATAGTGGATTGAGATGAATTTTATTTAACAAAGAAATTCATTTCCAAAAAATTAAATACGTAAGGGAAGAAAAAAACCTTAACTTGAGATTTTAGTCTTTTTTATATTTTTTATCTGACTAAATATTATATTTATCCGATAATTTTTTTATTTAAAAAAAACAACTAAAATGACATGGTTACTTTTTTAGTCGGATGGTTAATCGAATGCAAATTTATTCATTAGATTTGTAATAATTTTTATGAAGAAATTAAAAATAAATCATATCCCTTTCATTAAAATACTTTTTTAAGTGTTTAAATTTTTGTACGTTAAGTGGACAAAATTATTCAATAAATTTAATATTTTTCAATATATTTTCGTAAAAAGTATAGGTGTTTTTAAGTGTAATAGAACTTTAAAATGAATCTCTATCGAAAGTTCTATCTAACCTAAAAACATCTTTATATATATACATGTGTGTGTATGTAAATATAAAGATATGATAAAAGTATTTTTTAGGTGGGATAGAACTTTCGATAGGAATTAAATTTGAAGTGTTATTACACTTAAATAAAACACCTTATTGATTCCAAAAAAAAATTGTTTGAACTTAGTGGTGAATAATGTAAATTTGATATATATTTGCATTTTGAAATCTTCATATCTTTTAACATTTTGTTGTAAGACTCATTTCGAATTGATTTACAAGTATTTAGGAATGGTACCACATGCATTGACTCTACTGGGGAATACATAGGATCTTGTAACCATTTACTCATCTTTATTTTCACGCAGTATGTCAAATATATGCATTCAAAACGTTTACATCGATGGATTTATCAACGATCTTACGTGTCGTTAAGTTAATTTTAATTGCAAAATTTAATATTAATCTCGTATCTTATCCAAGCAAATGTCAATAAGAATTAATTTTTTTTCTTGAATCTTACCCTTGTCAACTTGTAATTAATATCAAAAACATTTTTTCTCTTTGTAAGTAGTAAAATTCTTAATAACAAAGATGATACTAAATGTTTTTTAGGATAGATAGAATTTTCGATAGGGATTCAATTTAAAATTCTATCATGCTTTAAAAGTATCTATAATAGAATTGAAATAAAGTTATATTTTTAAAAATCCATAATAATTAAAAAAAATGTCTAGTCATCCAAATGCGACGCCTAGATTTGTGTTTTATTATAAATAAATAATACACATGTTTCTCTGTACACCACCGTATACACATGTTTCTTTCAAGAAAACACAAATCAAGGCGTCACATTTGGATGACCCTATATTTTCAAAAAAAAGATTATTAAATTAAACACCATGGATATAAATATTAGATTTTGGAGAAAGAAAAAACAGCAGTGAAAAATATTTAATTTATAAAATAAAAATACGTATTCAGTCTTATTTGATGTTTTGATAAAAAGGTATGTCAGTTTTAGATTTGCAAAATATTCAGTTAATAGTAATGAAATTAAATATAAATTTACATACGTTTTTTTTTTGTGGTAACAAAATGGTTAATATTATCAGTTTTGGTGTTTTATATATATATATATATATATATATATATATATATATATATATATATATTTGACATTATTTTTATTTAAATCACAACATAGCACAAGTCGTAATCAACTCGATGTAGAGAAAAAATATCTCAATTGTAACTCTACAGAAGCATGTTATGTCGTAGGTGTTGTGACGGAAAAAAACTTGTAAATAAAATACATTACGAACAAAAATAATGACATAAAAATACACAGTAGTGTGTCTGGCGTTGCGAGCGACGTCGACGTGCCACTGTAGAAAAAAAGAAAATTTAATGTATTCAAAAGGAAATTACATTTTGTTCGGCACTTATTTTCCTGCGACGCACGCGATTTTTATGCTCGTTCCATTCCACCATACCATGTTTCACCCGTCGTGTCTCTACAAAGCTGATTCTGTCATAAAAGAGATATTTTTTTTTCTTTTCTCTAATACTGCTTATTATGAAGTAGATTTTTTTTATTTCATAAAGGACGAAATGAAAGGCAAGCATCGTTGGACTTATTCTTCGCTTGTGCTTGTCATTTTGTTGCTTTTTATTCATTAAGAATATATATTTTATTTTATTTTCTTATTTAAATTGTATACAGTCATCAGTGTATTGGACGTTTGTGATATCAGGTTCTTGTTTTATTTTCATTTTATATAGGTGTTTTTTAAAGCGTGATAGAATTTTAAATTGAATCGCTGTCGAAAATTCTATCTAACCTAAAAAACACTATTTATATGTATGTGTATGTGTGTAAATATTCAATTATAAGATGTTTTTTTAGACTATATAGAGATTTAATTTAAAGATTTATCACCCTTAGAAAAACACGATATAAATTGTTACTGGTTTTATTATTTTTCCTAATAATAAAAATTAAGAGGTTTTACTTAGCATTTTTTGCGTATATCGGAAAAAATTATTCGGCACTCAAACGGTTAATATCTGAATTTCATATTAAGATAGAAAACATTAAATACTTTTAATTAAAGAAATATTTATTTATTTATAGATGTAAATTTCTCTTTTTTAAGTTATAAAAATGTAATAGATATGAATTTAATAATTATTAATAACAATTAGTTCATATTTATGGCAAATATCGAAATTAATTACTTTATTTGGGAAAGAAACAAATAAAAAAAATCGTTTTATTACATTAAAGGTCATTCTCATCAAATACTAATTATATATATATATTTCATATTAAATATTTTACTTAATAATCCATTAGATTATTTATTTGAATCGTTTATTACATTTTTGAAATTTTTATATTTTTAATTGACTCATTTACATATTTCAGATTACTCAGTTTTGTTGAAATTCGTTAATTTAAT
>CP092088.1:3595006-3655006 GCA_029203775.1 Neoneuromus ignobilis
TTAGATGTCGCATTTGACTGACTCTATATATCTAAATAAATTATGTCAATTTACTTTGCTTTTATTTTTTTAGAATATTCAGTTCTGTGCCTCGGACTATAGGTTACACGAGCCTGATTAGAGGAATTGTATTAAAAATTAAATAATCATTGAAAAATTGTTTTTGAAAAAAAAACTGTTATCAAAATTCAAAACGAAATGTTTGTCTTACAGCAAAATAGATTTCATCTAAATACCATTAAAATACTCTATTAAATGTAATAACATAACTTAATAATTATCCTGAAGATTTAGGTTTTCCAAAAACATTCCATAGGGAATTCATAAAAACAATAGGAAATGTACACAGATAAATGTGAATTTCACTATTGCTTCTCATGTTTTATTAATTACCTTGAGTTTGTGAGTGTGTATATATATATATATATATAGGTTTTTTTTATAATAATGTCAGAACTTTACAGCTGGTGGCAGCCATGTTTAATTTTTTTAAATCTTATTTTGACGTTTCAACTCAGTATAGTTTGGCAAATTATCATAGAACGTTTTTAACATTTCAACAATGCTTAGAAATTGTAAAAACTTTAATAGACTTATTTAATAAGTTTAATTAGTCCATTATATCACAAAATAAACCCATCAATTGACCACCAAGGTCATGTGATTTAACTCCATCGATTTATTTTCTGTGAGGTTATGTGAAATCATTGGTTTATGCTGATAAACCATAAACAACAGAAGCATTAAAAATAAACATTGAATTGTGTAATTCATTAAAGTGGACCACAATTATGTAAAAGAGAGACTCAAAATTGGACTAAACGAATGCATAATAATGGTGGTCATATGAGTGAAATTGTGATATATCATTAATGCCATAGAATATGCCTAAAAATAAATAAAACTAATAACTAATTAATTAAATATTTTTTTTATTTCCATTTAAATTTCTGAAGCGCTTATTGGAAAACCTTATATATAAAAATATATTTATGTAAATGAGTACATGTATATTAAACATAACAAACTATTTAATTAACAATTATTAAAAACGTCCCTGCAAACGTCGAGTATTATGTTACCTTTATGTAAAAGTGTTTATTATAGGTTTTGTGTAATTTATTCTTGTACGTAAGAAGAATTAAAAAAAAACTTTATATAAATATAAATGTATTAAATAGAGCGGCCATCATATCAACTACACCGTGGTTTTCACCTGTCAACCACTTGCCGGGGGGTCAAAGATATTGCCTTCTACCTGACCAATCAGTAAATCATAGCCAGTTGTGGCGCCTAAAGTGATGTAATAATTTAGCGTACGATATAATATCTACGAATACGTGTCCCAGACAAACAGCGTTTCCACATAATACATTCGGACAAGTGACATGACGTGTTTGTACAGGTATGCATATGAAACCATCTACAGATGATAAAACTGAGATATGTGTGTTGGTTTTACTTCGAAAAGTAACGGAATGAAGATACAATATACACTTGCTTATAAATGTTTCTATTCCTCTAGTTTTCTCTCTTTCTCAAATATATATATATAATTTTATCTATTTTTGCATTTCCGTCACATACATAACTAATATGTCGATAAAAATATTGATATCATTTAAGATTTCTTATACAGATGTATAAAATCATTGAATGTGGTATCTACATTACGGTTATATGTAAATCTGTTGCTATGTAAAATGCGATTATCAAACAAGTTCAAGCTATTAAAATACATTCGAGTTTAATAAATGCATATAGCATTAATTCAAGTACGGAATTTGTCTAAGTTTATTTTTTTTGTTGAAAAAAATCGAACGTAACAAAAAATAAAATTCGAGTAACCGAGAAATAATTATACTTTTAATTAAGCAGTTCCTTATATTATTTTATTTTAATTCTTGTCGAATAGCTTTTAACACGGTTCTCTTTTGTTGAGAATTAAATGATGGCTTAGTACGTTGTGTACTTAAAGTAATAACTTGTGCAATTAATTTCGGAATTCTTAATATTCGTTGTTGACTTCTTGTTGCATATTGAACAATTTAATGATTTTTTCCAATTATTGTATGGCAGGTGGTATGCGTAAAATTTATTTAAAAATATTAATTTATTTTACTTGACCTTAATTATTATGTTTGAAATGGGACATGTGCTTACATTTACAGGCTCTATATATGAATTTTAATAGCTTAAAAACAAAACCAGCTTTTTTTATTTTAAATATTCGATATTAAATTATTTAAAACATTCGTACAAAAATTTGTTGTATAAAATTAATTTAGTAAATTTTAGACTTTCATCATCTAATATTTTTTTTGCAAAAGTCTTGAAATCTGTATTTCAGGTGTTAATTTTTTTTATTCCATTTTCGTCATGTTTTTGGAAACTTGATTCCTGTATCATGATAAATTTTCCAATTTTCTTATTTCTTAAATTTGGTTTTTCTTCTCGATGACTTAAAAAAAATATTTTATTAGCTGTCTTAATATTTTAAAGCAGAGAAGATATTAAGGGGGTATGCCAGTCTATATAGAAATATAGTCTATATAGAAATCGATTTTTTTGCATATTTTCAAAGTTTAGACCTTTAAGAATATGTCCATCAGAGGATTTTTTGAAATTCGAATTATTTTCGGAGTTATAGCTATTTTTGTGACGCGCCAACCAATCCGGTCTGGCCGGAACGAATCAACTTTAAACGCGTTTTTCTCGAAACTACTTTTTTCGACACGGTTGACGTGATATCTCAAGTTCTAATGGACCGATTTACTTGAAATTTGGTACAGAACTTCTCAATATAACATTGATTGCGCCTGCCTAGGATTTTTTAAAAAAATGTTTTTTACTATTTTTAAAAAATTCCGAAAGTTGAAAAAATAGGGTAAAAAATGACTGTTTTTTCACACTGCCGCAATTTTGCGAAAAATTTTTTTGTAAAATTTCCCTAGGCAGGGATACTACTACAACCTTATTTTTCAATAATTTCAAAAAAAATTTTGTTTCAAATGACCGGAAGGGTTGGAACTACGTCAACCAGAAGACACTTTTTTTTCGAGCCCCCCACTTTGCCAGCCTGTACCTTTTTCAATTTTGAATTTTTTGTTTTTAATAATACTTTTTTATACTCTTAAAATGTCAATAAATAACTGATAAAAAATGGGTAGTAAAATATTTGTTGGGTTTTTTTATAGCGCCCGAAAAAACACCTAAAATTTGTGCGTCTAGACTAGAATACCTCCTTAATTAATTAATTTTAGTTTCTATAATAATTTTATTTTTCTATTTGTAAATTTATTTATATGCATTTATTTTCTTTTTTTAAAAAAACTAATTAAAAAGAAATTACAAAATCATTTGTCACAAATTGGAAAAATAGCCCCCAAAAATAAATCCTCAAAATAAATTTAAGTTTGTAGTAATGAATCTCTTTCAAAAAGTTTACAAATTTCGAACTATAATATTATATTATACATACATACATATCGTATATCCACTCACATATATAAATATTTATAAAGTATCAAAATTTATTGACATTTTTAAATATTTAATTGCAATAACAACAGCGTAGATAATTAAATATAAAAGGATTTGAAAACCTAATGATGATATTTTAATTTTCTTCAAATATACATCCTCGTTACATTGTGGAAAACATGTTTAGTTGTTAATTAATTTACGAATCATAATAATATTTTTATGATACCTTGTTGTTACGAAGAATTAAATAATATTCACTGAAACATCTAAACGAAAACAACAACTATAATTGATACATGTAATAACAAACAATAAAAATTAATTAGATATTTTTATAGTTATCCCATTTTTAAATATCAATCATTGTCTTCTCAGAAACGACGACGGCGATAAAAAATTTTATCGACGATATGTTGAAAATCATAATTTAATTAATAAAAAAATACGTTCGTAGACGAAAATAACAAGAGCATCATCACGAAAAAATCCAAAAAAAGTCAATATTATGTTAAGTATCATTTAACAAATGTAAGGTTTTTTATATATACGTCAGTAACATAATCTATTAGCTCGTCATTTTAATGCTTTGAAGATCATCTCTAACACGCTACAAGTGTTCTTCTGCGAAGTCACTTTCAGGACAGTTTAAGCTGTTCTGTTGTTTTGTTACTGGATCGGCTTTAATGTATGTACGTATCAGTGGCAGTCTTTAAATTTATTTCTGTAAAATAACATGAATATATAAATATATACACTCTTTTATATGTGTTTATATATATATATATATATATATATGTATATATATGTATATATATATATATATATATATATATGTATTATATTTATTTAAAAATTATCAAAACAAACAGTAATAAAAATTAAATTAATTTGATGTTTAAAAAGTGTTATTTCCAAAAAGTGTTTGTATAAATATTAATTAAAACATATTTTTGCCTTATATGTGACTGTAACATTAATTAATTTTTGAGTTTCATTAACAACTTCTTTTGCTTTTTAATCAATTCGTAGTGTTTGAAAAACTATCAGTAAAAACCTGAACTACAATAATATGTCAGGAGTTGTTTTTTAAAAATTATACTATTTATTTTTAAAAGAAGAAATCAAACTTGTAAAAACAGGAAAATACATTTTAAACTATTAATATGTAAAGTTTTAAAAATTATAAAATTTCATTTTTATTTTGAATATCTTTGTGTACATTTCTTTTTATATTAAATTTTTTTTCTTCTTATATTAATTCTTTTATATTAAAATATTTCATTAAAAATTCCTCTATTTATTTTCTGAGACATCTGCATTTAATATTCAAATAAAATCATGCATTCTATTGTTACAAATTATTTTTTGTCTTCCTGTTTTAATTTCAAGAAAGTAATATTTAAAATAATGTGTGTGCATATATATTTTAGATATGATATACATTTATGGTGTGTGTGTGTATGTATATACATAAATATATATATATATATATATATATATATATATATATATATATATATGTATATGTATGTGTGCATATATAAATGAAATGTTTAACTCGCATGGGTACATTTTGTAAATTAGTAGTATTTAATTTTCTGAAAAAAATAAAATTAATATGAAATAATACAAATTATATTATACAATCAAAAATATACCATACAAATGGCTATTATTAAGCAAATATCTAATAAAAAATCCAATTTTTATTCCAATAATTTCATGATACAATTTTCTGTACTTTTTTAATTTTTATCCAATAATTTTTAATATAATTTTGAATTTTATTATCAATTTTATTTACTTTTATTTTTCATAATACTTCACTAGTTTATTTTAAAAATAAAAACTAAAATTCTAGAATGAGTATTACGAATTTTATATATTTGAAAAACATTTTGAAAACAACTATTTTACAATATTTCTAATATTTTTTATCATCTCTGGTTTATTAAATATTATTATATTTCAATTTTCTACCCAGATTATACGAGTAAATAAAAAAGTTCTGTTTACCATACAAGTTTTAGAGAATATCATTTAAATTTATTCGATTTTTTTTTTATTAATATTTCAAAATTTTGTCCATATAAACTATAATTTTATAATAATAATAATCGTATTAACAATTTATATTACTTATATTCTTTTTGATTTTATTACATATAAAACAAAAACCTATATCTATAATTATAGTTTTGTGACTTTGTCTTATTTCTGGTGTCAAAATAATAAAATTGATTTACAAGCAACTAATTGTCAAATATAATTTGGTGATAAATACAAAATATGATTGAAATGCCATTCAATAGAACATATTTTTTTCAAGTTTTGTTTGTTTCTCAGTTATTTTAATGTATTATGAATTATATTTAAATATTAAATATATGAGGGTCGTTTAATAAGTATGATAAAAAAGTAAGAAAAACTAAATTGAAAAATTTTAATAAACAATAAATAAATTTACCACACTTATACAAACGACCCTCGTGTATATATATATATATATATATATATATATATTAACATATTACGGCCCGTGCTGTTTACGCGAAAATTGATGCGTGTAGTCAGCATATTTTAAAGCGATAAAATATTTTAAAACGATTTAAAGAAATATTTGGAAATTGTAGGGTTGAAGATTGAAATTTACTGTTTTCTTTCGGTTTGAATATTATTAAAGCACGCAGTATTAGTCTAATCGATAAGAAATATTATTTTTAGTATATATATATATATATATATATATATATATATATATATATATATATATATATATATAGCAACAAATATTTATGTGTCACAGGCATTTAATGCACAGTACACAAAACTTTATTTATATGTCTCCGACATTTCACGAGCAGTCAACAAAAAACATATTTTTATGTCTCCAGACGGTAATGTGTTAAGAAAAGGGTATTCAATTTAAGATAAAAAGAGAGGATTTATTTAAACGCACACGCACACAAGCAATCTAAATTATATTACATTAAAAAGCATTTTTAAAAAATAATTCATTTTTCAATCTTTTTGATGATAATCCACTTAGTTTCATTCTTGCTCAATTAGAAGAATTTTTGTGTATTACAGTCTAGTATATCTTAAATTTAAATATTTCGTCATACGTCATATTATATTTTGTACGCCAGTTTTGGCACTATTTCCAAAAATATAAATTTATTAACAACACTTGCTTTAAGACAGAAATTTTATATTTTTACTTTTAAATTTGTAAATTCTTTTATTTGTATCATTTGTCATCGCTCGTTTTTAAACTTAATAAGACGTATATTTTGATGTAATTGTCAACAAATATATATATATATATATATATATATATATATATATATATATATATATATAAATATTTGAAAATTGATCATAGAATGGGAAATAAAATACCTTTAAAAATATACAGTTCTATTTCTTTGTCGTAAATGGAAACATACACATATTATATATAGGGTCATCCAAATGTAACTCCTAAATTTGTATTTTGTTAAAAAGAAACGTATAAGATGTGTATAAGGTAGTGTATATGAAAACATGTGTATAGTTTTTTTTTTTAATAAAACACAAATCTAAGCATCACATTTGTGTGCCTTCTATCTCTTTATATATGTATATATATATATATATATATATATATATATATATATATATATATATATATATATATATATATATATATATATATATATATATATATATATATATGTATGTGTATTATCAGCCCATTGTTAACCATTATTGGATGAAGACCTCTTCCTAAATTTGACCTGACCGATCCATTGCCCTTTCTTTTAGTCAATTCTTTTAGTCAATTTCGACAAATTTTCTTATCATTTTGTCTCATTTAACTATGGATATTTTCCTGGACTTTTTTATATATCTAAATTCTCAATCTATAATTTGTATCTATAATTATCAATATATATATATATATATATATATATATATATATATATATATATATATATATATATATATATATATATATATATATAATATAAATAATAATATTTTATATAGTAAACCAAATATTTGTAATAGTTTATATAAAATTGATTTTACAATATGCAAAATTAATTTTAACAGAACTGAATTATTGATCTCAACTTCACAAGATTTTATAAGTGTTTAATAATCACTTATTGTTTACTTTATTCGTTGATATGCATTTTGATTGCTTTGCAATTATCATCAGAGAACTGTATTAATTTCATTATCTCATCAATTTAATAATTTAACATTATAATGATATAGCGATCGAAATATATCAGCGAATACAATTAACATTAAGTAATTATTGAATAATTGTAAAAAAATTGTATTAAATAGATGTTTAAAAAGTGTTATTTCCAAAAAGTATTTATATAAATATAAAAAAAATTATTAAAAATTATTTTTGTATATATTTCTAAAATTTATTGATTTTTAAATATTATAAACATTTTTTTAATCAGTTTATTTAGTGGGTAAACCAATAATTTCACATAACTTCACAGAAAATAATCAAATGGAGTTAGATTACATGATATTGGTGATCAATTGATGGGTCCATTTCGTGAAATAATGGACTCATTAAATTTTTATTTCAATAAATCTATAAAAGTTTTTACAATTTCTAAGCATTGTTGAAGTGATAAACGTTCCATGATAATTTTCCTAACTATACTGAGCTGAAATATCAAAATCCGCTTAAAAAACACATACGGCTACCACCAGTCGTCAAAGTTTTAATAATCTTATTGGAAAACCTTATATATGATATATAAATTACAAAATAGACATATTATCAAACATTATAAAGATTAAATGAAAACGTATTTATAACCCAAAAGTGGATTATTTTTTTTAAAAAAATATCTATAACAATTACTTGTAAAAACAACTTAAATATGTATATACGAGGGTCGTTTGATAAGTATGGTAAATTTATTTATTGTTTAATTTAAATAATTAATTAATTTAATTTTTATTTTTTATACCATACTTATCAAACGACTCTCGTGTGTATATATATATATATATATATATATATATATATATATATATTTGTGTGTGTGTGTATTAGTATGCAAGCCTTAATCGTGACTGATGTTAAAATTGAATTTATTCATTTACAAAACAGTATCTGAATAACAACAACTCACAATGCACGTATTTAATAATCACCGTAATCATTTAAAAACAATAATCAAATCCAATCTGTTCACAAATTATCCACGACCTATCGTACGCAGAGAGAAAGGTTAATTAAGAAAATGTCCGAGTCGCGGCGATATGTCAAGAATAAAGAAAAATCTTTTTTTCTGCCGCCACTGTTTCTACTTATCTACCATGCATGCGCCGGCCGCTTCTGCCGCGGTATAACGAACGCCTCATTCATTAATGTCATTTTAATAATTACATAGGTGTAATTAAAGCCCGGCTTCCGTGTTACGAAGCAGATCTTTGAACTTGTCCGAGGTGAGATCACATCGCCTCCGGCATTTCTTTGATTTGTAACAATGGTGATTTTGTTTTTCTTTTTTTCACTTCTCTTCGCTTGCCCACGCAAAATAATACTACTGGCTAACTTTAACGTACACTTGGGTGTTCCATCGCTGTCGGTATGTTTGGTTTAATATGAATTAGTTTCATGAACATAACACCCACTAAATAACCTGATTTAATCTTCGCATAACAACGACCTACACACACACACATAGAAATGTTAATATATCATTATTAGACACACGTATGTATATTGATTGCCTCAGAAACTATTTAGATTCCTGGTAAAAATTAGTCTGTATTGTTACATTAATTTTTTGCCGTCGCTTAATTGGAATGAAATATTTTCGTCTTGAATTCTTTTTCGAAGATAAATTACGACGATTCTCTAGCATGAACGTAAATTGTAATCTACATTTTTACGAGAACACAAAATCAATTCAGTCGTAAAAATATGTACGAAATTATATAAATTCTAAAGCATACAGAGTAACAGACACACATACTCTCTCTCTCTCTCTCTCTCTCTCTCTCTCTCTCTATATATATATATATATATATATATATATATATATATATATATACACACATTTATATTTGTTTAAAAAAATATGTAACGGTTTAATTAAATTTTATACAACACTTTTAATCAATTAAATTCTTATCTACCATTAATGAAAACAACATTGAAGATATTTTTTTAGTCATTTCGCTTCTTTATTCTGTTAATTTCGATTGGAAGTTGTGTTTAAAATATTTATATTTTTCATACTATTTTATTTTACTCTTACTGTTATTCTTTTCAATATCATTTTTTATTTAATTTAATTTTATATTTGTTTAATACATTTTTTATATACAAGTATTCATGAAATATAATTGTTATTTATTTTTTAAAAATATACATTTTTGATAATTGTATCATAAAAATTAAATATTATACAAATTTTAAAAATTTAAACACATGCATATATTTTAATATTTATATACAATATTTAATATTTTAATTTAATATTTTAAACAAACCTTTTATTAAGATTAACATTTAATTCATAAATATATATCTTTTTAAATAATATATATATATATATATATATATATATATATATATATATATATATATATATATATATATATATAATAAGTCATCCAAATATGACACCTGGATTTGTGTTTTATTAAAAAGAACGATGTGTATAGGGTGGTGTATAAGGAAACAAGCGTATAGTTTCTTTTTTAAACTTCCTCCAAAAATGTTTATGTCCATCTTTTGCCTTTCTCTTCCAGTTCATTCTAACGAATTTTCTTATATCTCTGTTTCATTGATCTCTTTTGATTTCTTCTTGAATTTTCTTTATGTATCTTGGTTCCAACCAATAATTTCTCTTACATATCAACGACCCCCTCTTTTTATCATTTGATCGATGCATATTAATTCCAAACTTTTCTATTACAACATCCACAACTTTTGTTTTCTTTCTAATCCATTCACTTCTCTTCTTGACTTTTAATATTGTTTTTAAAAATATCTTTTCATGCTTCTTTGTATTGTCTGAATTCGATGAATTATTCTGGCATTCAAGACTCATGTTTCATTATCATAGATGAAAACAGATAGAATGCATTGATCAAAAATTGTTCTATTTAAACATTAGAGTATATCATACTGTATAATATACAAATATATTCCCAACTAACACCATCCTATTTTCACTCTGCTCTTTACTTCATCTATAAATGTCCCTTTAGTGTAATAAATTGTCTTACTTTTATTCCTTTTTCTTTTAGTATGATTTTTTTTTATCTAAAAATTCATATATATTATATTAGGTCTTTCAAATGTGACGCCTAAATTTGTGTCTTATTGAAAAAAAAGAATATGTGTACTCATGTACACATGCCAGAAGTGAAACTTCTTATCAATAAAGTAATCAAAAGGTACATGGACAAGCGTATGCCTAAAACTCGTAGATGAACAAATTCTTCAGAATAAAGCAAGTAACAAAATGCAGAAATGTAGTAGGAAGAGAAGCGGTAAATACACGGGATAAAAATTTAAGTAGAAAATTATCAATGTTTTAATTAAATTAAATTTTTACAATTATTTCATATTAACACATTGCTGTAGTAATAGTATGTCGTCGAGACGTTGTCTACAATGTGTTAATTTTAACTTATTTTCAAATTAAAATTTTATAAAATATAATTATGAAAATTTATTCGTTTTCATTTGGAATTTCTTCGATTTCCATTGCTCCCTCCGATGGTGACTGAGTAGGTATAAACGATACAATTAGTTTTGATAAGTAAAATTTTTGCGCAATAGACTTTACCATTTAAAGCCTGTAAAAACATTTTTTTAATTACTATTATATTACTGTTGTATAATATATAGTATACAATTAGATCAATGTTTTAAAAATTAAACAATTAAAGGAAATACTCACAAATAATATCTACCTGCAATTAGCATCTATTTAGATACTATTTATAGATAATTGATAATTTTATAACACCACATAAAATTCAATAAATCTTCAAAATGACACATTTATAGTTATTGTGATTGTTACAAATAAAACAATAGATAACATCAAAACTGTAATAGGTTTTTCGATAATTTTTAAATACCATGTGTTTTAATTGTATTTCTTTTATTTGATAAATAGATCAAATGTATAAAACATATACATATACATATTAGATATATACATAACGTTATAAAATACTATATATGTTTTGTATACATATATAACCTCATTTGATTTGATAAATTTTTAAATACCACATGGATGTAATTTAGTATATATTATAATATATATATAAATTAATATACTTACCAAAAATATCAATGTAATTACATTAAATAACACTCTTATTTAAACACAATTCATGTAATGACGCGCTCAGTCTATTTACTCTTTAACTTTTGAAAGCGACGCTCATACACTTTCTCTTTCTATAAGCATCTTATGGAAATTCAAATAAAATTTATTGATCTAAAGTATATATATATTATATATATATATATATATATATATATATATATATATATATATATAAAAATTTTATAAATGAGATAATAAGTCGATGTAGTATCTGTTATATCCAGTGAAGGTCTTTTTAAATAACGCGCCAAAAACGAGATAATCGCGTTGCCATGCAGCTTTCCGCCTCCGAAAAACGCGACAAGAGAAGTTCCACTTCAAAAAAGTATTTGTATACAGAGTGGTGTATAAGAAAACGTGTAAATAGTTTCTTTTTAATAAAACTCAAATCTAAGCGTTGCATTTGGATGACAATATACAATATATTATTAATATATATTTATAGAGGATATATAAATATATATCCTCTATTCTCTCTCTCACACCTCTCTCTCTCTTACACACTATATATATATATATATATATATATATATATATATATATATATATATATATATACATACATACTAGGGTCATTTGAAAAGTATAGTAAAAAAGTAAGAAAAACTAAATTGAAAAATGTAATTAAATTAAACAATAAATAAATTTACCATATTTATCAAATGACCTCGTATATATAAAAATCAGTGATACAAAATATAAGAAAATATTTTTGATAATACAATTGAAAAATAAAATAGTAAAAAACCTTAATCAATAAGTAATTACTCAAAAATTAAAATGCCAATGATATAATATTTAGTCCAAGTATTTCTTATAAATAATTTTAAGCTTTAAAATTGTATCAAAATACTGGAACTTTTGAAAACTATCTTAATGTTTTCTTTCTTTTTGCTACATTTTTTTTAATGCGTGCATGTGTATGTATATGTACATACATATATATATATATATATATATATATATATATATATATATATATATATATATATATATATATATATATATATATATATATATATATAAAACTAAATTAATTAAATTAATTAATTATTTAAATTGAACAATAAATAAATTTACCATACTTATCAAACGATCCTCGTATATACATATTTAGGTTGTTTTTACAAGTAATTGTTATAGATATTTTTTTAAAAAAAAATAATCCACTTTTGGGTTATAAATACGTTTTCATTTTATCTTTATAATGTTTGATAATATGCCTACTTTGTAATATATATATATATATATAATCTTCAACAAGAATTTTTTTATGCATTATTGGATGCATTGCAAGTGTATTATTAGGCCTCTTCCAAAATAATACACTTCGACCTATTCAATATGCCTTTATCTTCTAATTCATTTCTAATCCACATGTTTTTATATATCATAATCTTTTTTTCATATATCCAGGTCCCCCTGTTAATAATTTCTCTTATTAATCGTAAGTCTTGTCTTTTTGCTATATAACTTACTCATTTTCGTTATATGTATATAATTTTAAAAATAAAATTCCCAACAAACACTGATAATAAAATAACAGAATTGATTCGAAAATATAAATAAATATGTTCAGTAAATTTTAATAAACCGTATGAAAAATTCCAGAACATAGCGATTGTGTTATAGAGACTATATAATAACCATAAATCTTGTTTACGTGCTTCAAACTAGTAAAGCAAGATAAAGATTTGCATCTATTTCCAATCTTCCTGTAATAAATGCATCCCGTTATTTTGATGCAAGTTTTCATTCAATCGAAAAAAGAAAAATGTTTAATATGTATTATAATATACGTTAATGAGAATATTATAACAGGAAATGTTTTGTAACATCGCTGTAATAATCTTTTATTAATAGTTAGTCAGTTATTGTTTATGATATAACCTTGCAATAATCATTATTTTATGTAGACGAGTGAACTTTGCACACATGTTATCGAATACTGGTTGATCAATGAAACAATATTTGTCTCTTTTTTTATTAATTATTATCTCAATAATTAAAACAATTATAACATTAGTTTATATTTGTACGAGATGTAGAATATTGTTTTTAATAAAATGTATTTCAAAAATATATCGATTATACTTCGACATTTATTAATAACTGAAAAAACAATATTGCACTATATTATAATTATGATCTTAAAATTTATTAAAAAAAAAATCTTTTTTTTAATATTCTACCAGATTCGTACACACTCAATATGTTTTAATTCCACAAAAAAAACAGGTAATAATAGTAATTATTTATTAATAACCTTACAAATTGTATAATTTATATTTTCAAATTGATCTTTCGAAGTTCTCTGAACGTACTTGCAACTTTTCTCTGAATTTGTTCCGTTTTACGTGTTTTAAAAATAGAACTTCAATCCCACGTACTGTTCTAGTACTCTAGTGAAGATTTTAGTATCGAAGCTTGTTTTTTTTACGACTGAATTACAATTTCTATTCATTTTTATTCGTTGTGTGTATATAAAACATTAGTTTATTTACATAGGATTAATATGAAAAAATATTTTCAAAAAGTTATTCAAATATAGTAAAATGAAAATTATTATTTATATATATTCATTTAAATAAAATATAATAAAAGTAATTTTATTTAAAATAAAAATGACAACTTTTATTTTGAATACTTTATTACATTTATTTTAATTCATAATGACCAAATGTTTTTTAAAATTTCATCAAAATGACAAAATTCGTTTTTATTTCCATAAAATTACTAGTAATTAACCTTGAAACAGTTAGGTGGGGTCCGAAAAATCGTGTATATCTTATTCATTAGTTTTTCAGAAAATTAGTTTCTGTATGAGATTTTTACAAATGGCTTGAATTATAAAAATATTTGTGCTTAATATTTTATTAAAATAAAATATTGAACGCAAATGTTATTACATAATAATAAAAATTTGACTCCATTGGACCTTACTCAACCGTTGATGGAAGTTTCATCACCAGATCATGGAACTAAGAATTCCAAATTTTATCACAACCGAAAACGATGTTATCTCTATGGAAATATCTAGAGATGGCCCAAATAAGATTGAAGGATAATAAATGATAATAAAGAAGTGAATTTATATCTAAATCCTTTTATTTTTATTTGAATCATTTTTTATACAAGTAAATAAAAAAAAATTTTTTTTTGAATACTCAACTGAAAGTAGTTTTATGTTATTTAAAATGAGAATTAATATGTGAAATCGATTTTTTTAGGTATTGTTTGTTTTATATTTTCAAGTTTTGTTTATTTAATTTTGGCTCAAACTAAATTCAAATCACAAATATATTTATTATTGTACATTCTTAGTTTTAAAACTTTAGTTATAAAAACAAGTGGGAAAAATCAAATTCATAAAATATTATATAATTTATGAACATAAGATTTTACGATTTATGTAGATGGCCCGAATGAGACTAAATGATAATAAAAAGTAGTAGATGATCGTAAAGAAATAAATTTATATATAAACTCTTCAGTCTCATATGAGCTATCCTGTATTAGTAAATATTCATTTTTTTTCTGAATTTTTCTTATTTATAACGATATCAATAAAAATGTGTACACTTAATATAATTGGTTATATTTAGAATGTAATTCTAAGAAGAAATATTTTTAAATATAATCATATTTTTCAGAAAAATTAAAATTCCTCAATATATCTAACAAGAAAAAAATATTAGATACATGAAATAAATTTAAGTAATTAATATTGTATAAAATATTCAGAGTACGATTCAATCTTCGAAGTTAGCATTAGTTGATTTTTCTAGATAATATTTCTTGAAAATAAAAATTCAGATTTTTAACATTTATCAAATTTGTAAAATTTCCAATATGATCCAGTTCTTTCTTTAGAATATTATAGAACCTAAATACCAAATAAAACAAATATTATAACTATCCAATATTTGTATTATACAATATTTCTAAATATATAGGGTCAACTAAATGTGACGCCTAGATTTATGTTTTATTAAAAAGGAACAAAAATAACTACTCATGTTTCTTTATACACCACCCTATACACATGTTTTTTTCAATAACACACAAATCTAGACGTTATATAACAAAAAAATATTTTTTTATAGAACAATGTATTTTAAAACTGAAAAAAATATTTTTTTTACTTATAGACCATAAAAATTACAAATGAAGCAAGAGTTATTTTATTCATATATATATATATATATATATATATATATATATATATATATATATATACATATTTACAAATATATGTATGTATAATGTGCAAAATAAGCAATATTGAATCAAGATAAATATATTTTATTTATATTTATAAGAAGAAAAAGTGTGAACTTTAATTAAATTATTGATTTAATAATCAAATCAATTAATAATAATACCAGCTCGCTTTCCTGTTGAGTTATTGAAAGTACGAACAATTAATTAATAGCTAAAGATTTTGAATTCAAAATAAAGTGTTTGTTTTTAAACGTTTTTTTTATATAAAAGAATAGTTATTCTACTATAATAATTAATTATGTTCAAAACTTCTGTATCTTTTTTCAAAAAAAAAAAAAGAAAACAAGCATAAAAAGGCTTTCAATCAAGTTTATTTATAAATGTATTCATAATGTTTATAGAAAAGAACAAGCTGTTTTCAAAATATTCTTTTAAAGACAGACTAAAACGTCTTGATAAAAAAAATCGGTTGAAATGAATAACTGCTTTATATAGCCACGACTTTCTGGTAAACTATAATTCAACCGTTTGTTTTAAATTACCAGTGTCAATAAATTGTAGAAACGTGTGGGTCTAATTTCTCTACTCACACTGTTATTGAACGGGTCTAGGACGAATCGCTAGTAGCGTTTTACCGTGACCGATACGACGTTAAGACAATTCGACGTTAGTCAAATCGCCTTTAACCATATCGACGTAAAAAATATACATATTCTATAGTGAAAAATCTACATGCAGAATTTCATTATGAGGTAATAAATTATAGGTTAAATTGTATTTTAATTAACCATTGTACTACATATATAGAAAAAATGTCTAGACAATGTTTGATTTACATTTCAACATTAAGTCCGTAACAAATACGTAGCAGAAGTGAATCGCCCGACGGCGGACACTATTTATTGCGAATCAGTTACGGAAAATCACTAACGGTGAACGGTTACAATTCGTTCTGTAACCGTTATTCAAAGCAACTATTTTTACACAAAATTGAGAATAACTTAGAACATACACATATACACACACAAATATATATGTATATATAATCATAAAAGTTTATATCAACCCACCGATGGGCGAAAGTTTCATTAAATGTCATGAAATTAATGTTTTTCAAAGATTCTTCTATAGGTATTTTTAAGCGTGATAGAACTTTAAATTAATCCCTATCGAAAGTTATATTTAACCTTAAAAAACATCATACCTTTCTATATATTATACATACATGTATGTGTATATACGTATATAAAAGTGTTTTTTTAGGTTAGATAGAACATTCAGTAGGGATTCAATTTCGCTTAAAACACCTATATATATATATATATATATATATATATATATATATATATATATATATATATATATATATATATATATATATTATATTGTGTGTCATAAAAATATCCGGCCACTTGTTATACTAATTATATTTAAGAAGATAAATTAATTTTACGGTAAAGAAAAAATGTTTAAAAATATTTTTATCATCGTTTATTAAGGTATTTTAAAATGTTATATTTTTAATTTGAAACTAATAATAAATTCCATAAAAAAACATTTTTATTCTACATGTAATATTTTAACGCACAAAAGTATCCATCCATTTACAATATGATCTAAAAAATAATTAGCTAGTAAACTATGTTTGACGTGTATACATTTTATATTTTAAAAAAAAATCTAAATTTGGTCTATTCATATGAAAAGAAAAATTACCATTTGTTATGAAAATATATAATTTTAATAAAAAGGTAAAAAAAATATTTGGTTGTATATTTTATCTATATTATTATTAAAACTGCAATATTCAATGACCATGTTCAATTTTTATTAAAACATTTTTGAAGAGTTGTCAAGTAAAAGCAAAATCTTGTAGCATCCCTTTTCCTCTCACAAACTTGGTTGATTATTTTCTCTAGTATATCGGGTATTCCTCATATTGTTTTGTGAAATCTTTTTCCTTGCAAACTGGATGGATTCTTTATTTTGTATATTGGGTAGTCCCCGTTATTAATTGAAAAATATATATATTATATATATATATATACATATAAGATGCGCAAAAGCTCTCAAGCCATATTAGTTATTTCTAGTTCGTTGTAAAAAGGTGATCCTTATAAGATTTAAAAATACTTTTAGTTTGATCTTTTACCGATTTTCTCAAATATTATCCAAATAAAATATAAAATAGTGATATAAAAATTAGTTAGAAAAATAGTTTGGTATTGCTAAATTTCACCCTCTAAATGGGTGATTGTGATAACGTTGATGGTGCAATTTTACATACCAGAAAGCGATAAAATGTGATCGTCTGACGAAAGCAACAGCAATGATTCAGAAAAGCATTTTTACATATAAAACATATAATCCTTCTTCATTTTACTTTATTTTTTTATTAAAATATAAAATATGTTCATTTGACCTGCCTTGACGTGTATACTCGTCATTACTTAATTTTAATTACTCATCGCACGAGAGATTTTTAAAATTAAATTACACAGTTAACAGGTTAAAGTATGAAAATTAATATTTTTTAGGATATATTTGAATTTTCGTAACAAATTTCAATCTATTATGCATGCTTTCTACAAGTTTTTCCGTAAAACTAGATTAATTTTGTTTTGTTTCTACTGAAGATGAGTTTTTAAAGTTTCTTGACTAGTAAAACGATTACTAATCAAATGTTTATTCAATTCTCCCCATAAATGTTCAATGGGATTATGTTCGACGATTAAGATGTTTTTGAACTGATTAGATACATAATATAAGATATGTTTCTCAGTTTTTCTAGAACAGTGCTTAGAATTGTCTTGTTGGAATACAGATTTGTCTTTTAATCCTAACTTTTCTGCATTGGTTTTTCAATTTTGCTTCAAAATATAGATTTTTTCTGCAATGAAATGCCCATAAGTTGACTATTTTATAAATTAAAGGTGAACAATAAGTGATTATTGAACACTTCATAACCATTATGGTGTTCGAAATAAAAATTAATTTGTATTAAATCAAATAATAAAATTATAAAATAGCAATGGAGAACAATTAACGCTATTGAAAAATCTTAAAAAATGACGAGTTTTTACATTTACATAAAAATTGAAAATTAAAAGTGATAAAAGTATTACACTTTGCAAAAATAAAACTTGTTATATTGAATGACCAGTATTTAATTTGCAAACTTTAAAAATAATATAACTCTTTGTACTTGGTAGATTTAATGATTTATTTTTAAGTTAATAAAAAAATTCATTTTTTCAATTTTAGAGTTTGTTTTTCAATTTATAAAATTCTAGTGAATTGTTTTAATATTTTTATTTCTTACATTCCTTGATTTTTTCTTTAATGTTTTCCTGAAAATCATGATTTTATTTCGTAATAATTTACATTTCACAAAATAATAAACATATTTTTTGGATATAATAAGGATGATTTATTGGTCATTTTAAGTGCAGGTCAAGCAAAAATCTGTTTATTATATCGCATAATTGGCTAAGAAAGAGCTATTAACTCGTATTTTTGTTTTTAATTATGTCTTCACAAACAATCACGAAAAAAATATATAAACAGAAAAATGTTTAGGGCAAAGATAAATTTTCAGTTTCTGAAAAAAAATTAGTTTTTATTGAAATAATTGTATTTCTAATTTAAATAATTAATTTCATATTTTATAAACGTTTAAAAAAAAATAATTAGAATTTAGTATTAAAAATATACTTTCTATGAAAATGCATTTAGTCAATTAACTAAATAAATTGTTAATATTTTCGTACTTGTATAGGGTGGCTCAAATTAAACTGAAAAATAGTAAAGGATGATAATTAATAATATAGAAATAAATGTATGTGTAAACCTTTTAGTCTCATTTGAGCTACTCCATATTAAAAATTCCAAACAATATTCATCTTTCAATCGAGAAAATTAGTAATGAGTGAAATTTGTAAATTACTCATTTATATTTAGAGTTTAAACACGTTCAAACAACATACACACAATATAAATATGTATGTGTATATATATATATATATATATATATATATATATATATATATATATGTATGTAGTTATGTATGTATGTGTGTATGTGTGTTTATATTCGTATGCATCAGTATATGCATTGTGCATGTTTTAAATATACACCTAATTTTATAGAACAGTGTTTAGTACACATGTGTTTCAATAGTACATAATTTTCTTGGAATTAATCCTGAAAATATCAGTGATGCATTTTTTCAAATAAAAGTATTTAGAAGAAACATTTCATTACCCAATAATTAATTTTCGCAATAAAAATAGAATCTAAGAATAACAATACGTACATTAATTTTCTCACTTGATGTCAGTAAGGTTAATTTAAATCATTTTTATAACAAATAATTAATGAAATAATTTTCTTTATATCATATATCTTTCACTTGTCGAACATTTCTTTAGCAGATAATTAAATTGATTATTGATGACTTGAAAATAATTTTAGTTTGTAGCAATTATAGTAATATTATGAACATTTAAATCATATATTTATATTCAATAAAATAACATCAAATACAATTAATGATATAAGTTAGTAATTGAATAAACATAATGTAAACAACATGAAGATAATAAATGTTTCATCATCGGAATATTTATAATATTATCTTAATTATAATAATTTTTTAATATGCATATTTCATGAAATCAGTCATTGCAGCGTGATAAAATAATAAAAAGTACAACGAGGTAAAGTTAGAATTATCAGATGATGTTCAAATAATAATTAAATGTAATAATCTATAGTCAAATAAAAATTTGACTGTAAATTATTAAATAATTCAAAATCTATAATAGTATAAAACTTTAAATCTGTCCACCAAAAAGTTCATTCTATATATGATATAGGATTTTTTTTGAAAGGAACTTTTGAAATTAAACAAAAAATCAACGTTTTAATTTTAATCGAAAATATATTTTCCATTATTATTCACAACTACTTTTCATCTTAATCTTAAATTTTCAATACCGTGGCAATATTTTTTTTGGTTTTGTACTAAAAAATAAATCGAACTTTTTGACGTTTGATATTATTATAAACAATTATTTTTTGATCATTAGTAGCAAATTGATTCACGAATAACTCTTCTCTTCAATATACAGAAATGAAAAGTGCAAATGTCCATTCAATGCTTAAAGATTAAACTTCAATAATTCGTAAGAAACACACTGACCCATATTAAAAATACTAAGAAAAGTTTGCACATTTCAACAGCATACATAACCTCACTTTTTACCATAATTGTGAAATATAGCATCATTCATTTTAACCAACATGAAAATACCGCATTACTTATAGGTGGGCCTTTACTATTTAATCGTTTATCGATATTTAATATATCATCAAGTTCAAATAATATATTTTCAATCATAAATTCAATTCATACACTTTTTAAAATAATAATAAAAATTGCAGTTAATCAGTTTGATAAAAGAGAAATTTTTTTGGATAGAAAAATTTTTTTCTCTATAATTGAAGCAATGTGCATTTATGAATTTTATTTATATATTTTTATTCTTATTCTTACGTGAATATGTTTATAGAATTATTAACTTAAGAGGTCGTATTTAAGATGGCCCAAATGAGATTGTAGGGTGTAATGTGTTAATCTGTTCAAAGCATCAGTATCATTTGAGCCAACCTGTATATCATAATAAATATAGTATAAGAATAAAAATACAAAAAAGTTATTATTTCATTTAAATAAAATTTCACGATTTAATTTAATTACCTTTAAACAAATTATTTTGATATTATATAAAAATCACTTTGACTCTAATAAATCATTCGTATTAACACCATAGGATTTTATAAATATATTCAATAATCATAATTTTTTTATTTTTTTACCAGTGTGCATTTCAACGGATGTACTGTCATAATAAAGCACTGCATCAAGAAACTTATTCGCATTAAAATGATTTCATGTTTCATAATTTTATACAAAAATATAAAAATGAAAGAAATACTTCTATGACAAGTTTTATTTATAAAAATATGTACGTTAGTATTTTTGGTATTTTTTTTTTAAAAAAAATAAATAAATTAAATAGAAAAAAATTATTAATAGACAAATGTTTAAGACTAAAATAAATGTTTAGTTTCTGAAAATCATTTCTCGAATGATTTTTATTTTTGATATAAATAATTAATTTTATGTTATAAAATTTAATACAAATTTCCGAACGATTTTTTTCAATTATGAACTGTGCTAATAAAACATTTATTTGAGCATTAAATTAATATAGTACAAAATAACACCTTAAACATTTCTATGCAATATTTAATGTATTTGTTCTTTGTTAAGAAATATCTATTCATTCAATATAAAAATATCAAAAAAAAAATTATATGAATAAAATTTAATATTTTTCAAGTACTATTCAATTTTTTGTACATTTAGGTTTATTCAAATAATTTTACTTATTCATAATATGATCTTATATATTATTGCATGTAATATTATAATAATTTAAATTATTAAACTTTTATTTAATATGTATATGGTCACGAAATATGATGCCTAGATTTGTGTTTTATTAAAAAGAAACTATACACATGTTTCTTTTTAATAAAACACAAATCTAGGTGTCACATTTAGATGATCCTAATAATTGTTTTAAAATTGTATTAAAAAGAATTCAATTAATATTATTCAATATTTATTGTGAGAGAAAGTTTTTTAGATAATAAAAATAATTAATGATTGAATTAATAATAAAATAATTAATTTTTCTATTAAATTATTGTTGTAAAATTAAAATAATTCCACAATTTTATTATGTGGTCATTATCATTTATGAATGCTAATGAATTTCATTAAAAATTATGAAAGAAAAATATAGAACATTAATAAATATTATCAGTTTATAAAAAAACGTCTTAAAATAAAATTTATCTAATTGTCTTAATAATTTCAAATTATTATATTCAGAAATATAGTCATACACAAAAAATGTGTGTATGTTATATTAATTCATAATTTTATTTAGATATAAATTTTATAATAAATAAATTATCAAATAGAACATACAATTTTTAGTTATTAATAGGCCTTATTATGAACGAATTAAATTTGAAAATTATATACATTTGAAAAATCTGTAGGTCGTATTAAAAATATGTTAAATTTCTATTTTTAAATAAACTTGTCATATGTATTTCTCACCAGAATGTTCTGCTTTAAATTTATAATTACACAAAATTGCATACAAAAAATACTCTCTCTATATATTATATATAATACATACAAATGTATGTATGTACAATTATATATATATATATATATATATATATATATATATATATATTTATATGTGCCAATCATGATACATAGTTACTAGTTAATAATAATATAAAAAAGCATATAGTGAAATTATTGGATTCTTAGTGGAATAAATTGTAAAACCGTTAATTGAAAGAATGTAGCCTTCAGTTGAATTCAATATATTAATAATAAGCTATTATATTTCGTATTGAATGAAACGGAAATAATTATCACATTATTAAATGATGCAAAAAAAATCAGAACACTAAAAAGATATGATACTCGATTGCTTTTGGAAAGTACGTGAGAAGACTTGACCTGACCAATAATCATAAATAGTTTTTCGTGGTTATTTTAGTATTTATAGGTGAATGCCACGTATAATCATTTCTGTCTATTTGTAACTAGCAGTGAAAACTGTACAACTGCTTCAAGTAAATCTGTATGTATGGACGCAATTCAAATATATATATATATATATATATATATATATATATATATATATATATATATATATTTGTTCTATATACAATAAATGCATCATTTAAATTGTACAAATATAATATTTGTTGATAGAGAAAATAATTATCATAACATTAAACGCATCGTTGTATTAAAACATGATATTTACTGTTTTATTTTAGGTCAGCTTATACGAATTTTTAATTTACGTCACATAAAATGACCTTACACAGTTCTGATTGTTCTTGATAAGAATAGTTGTTATAAAATATTATCAAACCATTACAAATCTAACGATTGCAAATATTACACATCGAGATATTTCATACAATCTCATTGAGTTAAATCAACAACTGGTTGGAAAATCGTACGATTAATTGTACGATCAACTGATAATTCAAATGTGTATCGAAGTAATTGATCTTAAAACTGAATCATTTCGTAATAAATTAGCCAAATATTCGTTCGTTTCAGTTCAATTGTGGTAAATATTGAATCGGAATAGTGTTTGCTGTATTAATTGAAAATCACTTTATGTGTGCTATGTACGTTTATATGAATGATGATAGGAATTATTTAAATGGACTTTTTACGGCTTTTTTTATTCTTTTATATATTTATTAACACCGCTACACTAATGTTAAAGTGATCTCTAATTAACACAGCAAACAGTACATATTGATTCAACACTTTTATGTAATGGAAATATAAGTCATTTATTTGATATTTTTACCCTGTAATGTATTACAGAAACGTCATAATTTAAAAATATCAGTTAATAATCATTTTTATCCAATATTGATATTATTTTAAGTATATTTCAATATTTTTTAATAAGATTTAATTACTTTTTCGAAATGTTCGTTTATGTATATAATATATATATATATATATATATATATACATATATACATATACATATACATATACATATACACATTTACATGTATATATAAGTAAGTGAAGGTAGGAAGAAAAAACGATTTTTTTTTATTTTGATGATAATGAATTTTCTTCATTAATATTAATACAGTTTTAAATAGAAATAAATTTAAGAGTATTTTTAGATTTTTTTTTAAATTAAAAATTCAATTTTAGTAAAAATAAAATCCTTATATTACATAATGCATTTGAATTTTGTAAATTTTTCTTAGTTATATAGTGTCATCCAAATGTGACGCCTCGATTTGTGTTTTATTAGAAAGAAACATGAGTATAGTTTGTTTTATTCTTTTTAATAAAATACAAATCTAAGCGTCACATTTGAATGAGCCTATATTTACAATTTCTTCCTATCTTAATCATACATTTTCAAAATGTTGACGATAAAATTCTTAGTTTCGCATTAAAGAATAAACCAAGATCTTTTCAAATTTAAATCTCTGTATTAAATTGTTTTCCACTAATGTAGTTTTTTGGAGAATTTGGGATAGATGATAATCTGATGGTACCAGATTGGAAAAATACAAAGAATGTGTAATAATTTTTTATTCAAACTGCTTTAGTTTTTGAAACATTGTTGTTATAGTAAAAAATTACACTTTTTCTGTTGGCTAGTACTGTTGTTTAATTATTTACAATATGACGCTTTCGTACTGAAATGATTATCTGGTAGCAGCTCCCGATTGATAATTTCATTCATACCCCACTAAACCAACAGTAAAAATTTTCTTGGACATATTTTTTCCTTCGATTGTGGAAATGGTGTTTCGTTGCAATTAACTCATTGTATTCAAAATTTAATATTGTTATAAATATTCTATTTTTGATCACCAGTAACAAATTTATTTAGGAATGACTTCTTTTCCGATGTACAGAGATAAGAAGTGCAGATGTTTATTGGTTCTTTTAGATTAAACTCAGATAATTCGTAAGGAAACCACTGATCTAGCTTAGAAACTATACCAACTGTTTTCAAATGTAGAATGAATTAGTTAACTGGAGCTATTTATATAATTCTTCTGCCGTTAAACAAGGATTTTGATCAGATAAGAGCGTGATCTAACGAAATTTTCAACTGGTTAAAAAGAGGATTAAATTTAGTAATAGTTTCTTAGTCGCAAAAATGATTAAAAGTCTAATAACTAAATATTCATTCGATTAATCAGCCTACTAAAAAAGTAATTAAGTCATTTTATCCGTTTTTTAACTAAAAAATTAATCGGATAAAAATATTGTCAATTAAAAAATATAAAAACTGACAAAAATTTCAAGTTAATTTTTTTCTCCCCTTATCAAATAGAATTCATCCCATTTCACTGCTTAAAAGATAGGATGAAAAGTGTGAATTAAACTCTTTTTCGTTTTATTTTAACTGTTTTGCATACTCCCGTAAATAATTTAGAAATGTTATATTTCATTAGTTATTTAAAATTCAATTTCATTAAAATGATAAATTATATTTCATTGAAAATTATTTGTAATTTCTTCAAATAAAATAATATTATTTAACAATTTGATTTTTAAGTTTTAAATAATTTTTCGTGACGTTTAACAGTCGTAATAAATTAATATTATATTTATCTAATATTTCACAATTTTGAATATTCAAGTTAATCTGTTTATTAATTGCTTAAAACGATTGATGACTAAAAAAATCAATCACGACTAATAATTAATTTATTAGACGTAAATTACTTATTAATTTAAAGACGAGTAATTTCAAATTTATTGTTTTATCACTCATTTGAAACGACTAATGATTGATAAATTAATCATAACTAATGATTAATTTTAAACGATTAACATTTTAGTCGTTCATAAATAGGATCATTTTTTCATCATCTTTGATTATATTTTTGGTAAATGTCGATAAAATATGAATTTCTATAATTACTCAATGGTGCCATAAGTACTGAAACTACTCTCCAAAATACTGTAAAAGCTATAAGTTAAAAATATTAATAAAACAAATTGAGAATTTCTAATTACTGATATTTATTAATAGAAAATATTTTTTATTAACAAATAAGAGTAACACAAAAAAAATAGTAACATAATAGAATCTTTTAGAATTAAGTTATATTATTAATTTGTATGAAAATAAATTATCTTTGTTGCCAAACCTGTGGTAATCAAATAATAAAATATGTATTTATAAAAAAATGCGGTATTAAAAACGTATATGCAATAATTATTGCGTTTCAATTTTATACAATTTATCAAATATAGGCTCACCAAGATTTGTGTTTTATTGAAAAAAAAAACACATTTTTATATAGAGTGGTGTATTGGGAAACAAATGTATAGTTTATTTTTAATAAAACACAAATATAGGCGTCACATTTGGATCACCATATATTTTAGGAAAAAAAACATTTTAATAAAAAGTGCAATTAACTGTGTTAACTATGTACGTATATTTACATTTACATAAATTTTAAATGCAATCAAAATATTTCTAAATAAATATATATATATATATATATATATATATATATATATATATAGATATATGTACATATTTACGAAATAAATGTCGGACAGTTAAAATTAAAGATATAAAATAATGTAGTTTGTGATTAGACAAGTAACAATTTTTCGTCTATTTATATCGAATTCATTAAAACGTTCATGAAGCAAACAATAACATATAATTCAAATTTTGACCCAATTACTATTATCTAATATCATAAATTTAATGGAATATAACCTTCATACGACATTTAACATAATTTATTTTCTAAAATAATGTGTATTGTCTTCTTTTCATAAAAAAAACTTATCTGTTTTTAGTTCATATTAGATCAGACATGAGGTCATCGAGTCATCACATAAATAAATTGTATCAATATTTTACGCAAGGAATAACAATAATCTAAAAAATTACTGATACGAACATATTTCATATGAATGTTTTTTTTTGTATGCATTCGTTGATAGTATACTATCATATCGTACTGTGTTATTCGAATTTGTAGTCGTTTGAAACTGAAACTATTAATACATTTATAATCTTTTTTTTGGCGTTTTCTCATATTCTTATTATAAATTATATATACTTTTTATGATTGAAATATTATTTTATAATATTTGACAAAATAGATACACTGACGTGTATAACTCTTCGCACATATGGATAACATAAGCAATTTATTGATATAATTCAATGAAGTCGTTAAATTAAAAAATATATATTTAATTAAAAATAAATATAATATTCATTATATAATATTCATTATAATCATTTTCAATTAAATATATATATTTTTTTAATTTAACGACTTCACTGAATTATATCAATAAATTACTTATGTTACCCATATGTGCGATGACTTACGAACGTCAATGTATATACTCGTACATAAGTAAACTTTTGTTAAAATTTTCAAAAAAATCCTATGTTAATATCAAACTCTTAGAAATGTTCTTTTCTCTTGACGTTTATTATTTTTCTTTAATACGAGTATTTCATATATAATTACAAATTTCATAAATAATGTCATTTTCATACACATGCCTAAATAAATTAAAATTTATTTCAAAATAAAGAAATAATTTTATTAGTAATTTTTAAAATAGTTTATTTTCTATATGGATTTTCAGTTCTTGCACAAATTATTTTTGCGATGAATAATTAAGTTCACAATAGAGAAACATGATCTTGCAATTTCACTATTATTTAACAAATTGATATTAATTAGGAACTATTCATGTATTTAAATTCTGATGATTTGTTTTTAATTTCGAATTGTTTTAGTACATCATTTTTTTTTTAATTTTAAATAAAATTTCCAAAAAAATATTTGAAAATCAAACTTAATTTTATTACAAACTTTATTCTAGAAATTTGCAGACAATTTTACAATTAGAAAAAAATTACGATGCAGTTTAATATTACAGCCAATTCACTTATAAAAAATACTTTTCAAAAATTTATATATATATATATATAAATTGAATTATTAATTATTTTAATGATGTATACTTCTATGAAGATTCTATTATTTCCAATGTACAAATATAGAAAATTTTTTGTATCTAAATTTTCTTTTGTGTAAAAAAAATTGTAATTTTTATCAAAAATTACACATTAAAGTATAAAAATGAACTATTTATCTTACAAGTAGCAAACATTGTAGATCTTTACTGATTTTTGTATAAATTAGACATATTTTATATACATACAACTCGTATATTCTTTTTAGTCATTTTTACTATACTGAAAATCACTAAATTATTTTTTTTTAATTTATTAACAATTTCTGAAACGTCTACTTTAATCAACAATTTCAATAGATTAGAATCAAATTTAGATTTATCTCTTAATTCAAAGTTATTCATTAATTTTGTACTACATGGTTAAAAGTTCAAAATAATAATAAGTAATATTTGTGTGTGTGTGTGTGTGTGTGTATATATATATATATATATATATATATATATATATATTATTTTTGTTTAAAAGTTGTTAATGAATAATTATTAAATCAATTCTGTGTCGTTTTTTTCCAAAAAAAAATGAGAAAAAGAATCAATTCTAATGTATACTTTATCAATTCAAATGTAATAATTTGCCTTAATATAGAATTAATAAATTTTATTCTATAAAAAATTATTTAATCAGTAACTTCTGTAGATGTTCAATTCCATAGTAACAAAAATTGAACTGTGATAACAGTTGGTAAAAATATTTTTCTTTTATTTTTCCAATTAAAAATGTTCCTCTATTATTTTTGTAATTTATCTAAAATTATTTTTTTTTATTTTGAAAATTCGATAAATTAGCATTTATTCTCAAATTTCTAATAATTATTTATTCATTTAGGCTTATCGCAATAAATATTTTCCAAAATATTGTTTTACACATACGTTGAAAAATCATTTTCTGCAAGAAAGTCATCATCGTGATTTAATAATATTATATTGATTTATTCATAAAATGGATGTTACAATTCAAAAATAAATTTAAAAAATTATTTGATTGCAGACAGTTATATGATATCATTACTATATCCCTTTAGTCTTCCTTTTATCAATAATGTTCGTAGGTCAATTCATATAGAGAAATTGAATTTGATGTTATTTGAAACAGGAAATTGAAAGCTTCGATAATGATATAAGGACGTCACATAGTGCGGATATGGCCAAGCAAAGACATTGACTAGTTGATGGCTAAATGATTAGAAGTCAATGTGAGATGTGACAAAACCACATTCATCTACGAAGATGATGTGTGGTAGTCGAGGAGCAAGTAAAGCTATTTTCTTGATTACAAATAAAAGTCTGTACATGCAAATATTATACACAAGATAAATACTGTTATATGTATTTTAAGGAATTCTGTCTAAATGTGACTTATTTATTTTCTATTTATTGATTTTTTTTAAAAATCTCAATACATAATTGTATAAATTTCCATTTTTGTTTTCACACTAATTGATTTAGAAATTTGACAAAGAAGAATAGAAATATTGTTTTCGTTAACTTAAGACTATTTTTTATTTTTGAGTTTTATATATAAAATAAAATGTTTAATTATATAAAAATACATTTTATAGAAAATAATATCATTCATTATACTATTAATTGTTACAATAAATTGATAATAAATACTTGTTGTGACATTTATGATAATATTTTAAAATATTGAATCATTTTGAAGTAAATTAGGTTTTTTGAATTAGTTTTTATTTATTTTTTTATATAGGATTTTCTAATAAGAATGTCAGAACTTTTCCAGCTGGTAGCAGCTATGTTTGAAGTTTGTTTTAAGCTGGTTTTGGCATTTCAACTCAGTATAGTTTGGGAAATTACCATGGAATGTTTAACACCTCTACAACGCTTAAAAATTGTAAAAATTTCAATAAACTTATTGAAACAAAAATTGTATGAGTCCATTATTTCACGAAATGGACCTTTCTATGGGATTATGTGAAATCATTGGTTTATGCTGATAAATTGCAAACAACAGAATATTAAAAATAAACATTGAACGTGTAATTTATGAAATTGGACTACAATTATGTGAAAGAGTGACTAAAAATTGTACTAAACAATTACACTATGTCAAGCGAAGTCGTGTTGGTCATATGAGTGAAATTGTGTTCCATCATGAATTCCATAGAATATTCTTAAAAATAAAAATAAAAAAATAACTAGTTAATTAAATATTTTTTGTTTTATTTCCATTTAAATTTCTGAAGCTCTTATTGGAAAATCCTATATAATTAAATTTCATACTTAGGAATTTGTAAAACATGAAATATTGAATCAGATTCATTTTAAAAAACATAATTTACTAGCGTTAACATCTCAATTTTTTCATACAAGTATTTTTTTTTTAAATTTTGAATTTATTATAGTTCTTAAAATTTTTATTTTACAAGACAATCATTTCTGTTGGCAAATTATAATCGTAGATTAATTATTTTTTTATTTTTACAGGAGTATGTCCTCGAAACGAAAATCGCCTCCGACGAAATTACAAGAAGGTGCCGGTGTTTTGACCGCTGAAGACAGTGTCGCAGGTGCACCGTTACCTCCTACACTAATAGGAGGTGGTGGTAGCGACGGTGGTGGCTTGACAGATATTGACGAGAATAGTAGTAATAATTTAAGTGAGGAAGAAACTCCATTAGATACCACATCGACAGCGTTTTATTCATCGTCAGCGTCCGGTTCCGGTAGCGACGCTGACGATCTCGAAGACGTCGAACGCACGCCGCCGAATAAAAAACAAAGAGTCATCGTCGATCCAGTCACCACGGCGGCCACAAACTTGATGGTTTCGGGAGCTTTGGCTCTCCACCACGAACAGCTAGTGCGTCAACATCAAGAAGCACTGGCTGAAAGTCGGCGGAGACGGAGTTCGTCAGAATGTAGTTCACCGACGGCGGAACTCAAAACAAGTATGCATTGCAATAACAATAATAGTACGTTGCATAATCACAACAGTTCGTCGCATCCGACGAAACGAACAATGGACGATGTGCTTAAAAGGTTAACGTCGAAAATGAATAATAGTACAATAAAAGAAGAGAAAAGGCCAACGCCGGCGACGACGCCAAATATGAAACCAGGAAGGTGAGTTTGGATTTTTTTCTATTTTCATATTTTCTGAAATTTGACCAATTTAGTTCACTTTCTCCTCTCTATTCGAAAATATTTATTATAAATAGAGATCGAAATTTAAAAAAAATATTTTGAATTTGTGTTTATAAAAATATTTATTTTTCGAGTTTAGTAACGAAGTTCGTACATTGAAATAATACATTTTTTTTATTTTGTATCAACATAATTTTTATTTAAGGGAATTAATAGGGTATAAAATAACATTTCATGTAGTTATATTTCGGTTATAATTTATATTTTTATTTCGAAATTAATTATTAGAGAATAAATGATCAATATTCATAAAAATTTGATACTACAAAAGAGCATAAATGACTTAAAAATATAATTGATTACCTTTATATGACGTCGTTTATGTTTTACATTTGTTGAAACGTTAATTTAGGACTTTTATTTCTATAGGAATAATTACTATATTTTCTATATTGTTTTTATTTATTTTTTTTTAAAAAAATAAAATTGATACAAAATTCAAATGATATTAGATAAAATGATTCTTTTGTAATATTTTTTTAAATAATTTTTTTATTTATTTTTAATTTAGAATATACTGAGAGGATTAAATCTTGTCGCAATTATGAAAAATGATAAAAATAATACAAAAATTCATTATTTTATGAATTTATATGTATATATTTATATAAGATATAATTTTTAATTATCTCATTTAAAATATTTTATCAAAGTATGAAGACAAAAATCAAAGAATTCATAAATGAATGAATGAATAGTGAAACAATTTTTAGAAATTAAAATGTGATATAAATAAATTTGTGTATAATATTTTTCATTATTTCTATGAGTATGATAATGAAAAGAAGTAATACATATGTATCTCATATTTTTTAAAAAAATACGTCTGTTTAACTAGGCATAAATTTTATGTTTTATAGCTGATTATTTACAAAATTTGGTTAATTATTAAAAGAAAATATTTTCAATTTGTGTTTATAAAAATATTTATTTTTCTAGTTTAAAAACTAAGTAGCATTCAAATATTATTTTTTATTTTGTAATAACTTATTTTTTATTTAAGGGAATTAATAGAATATAAAATAACATTTCATCTAGTTTTGTTTATTAATTTAATTAATTATTTAGTATATACTGATTTAATTTTTAGTATATTGGAATGTTTGTTTATGGCTATTTAATCTTTTTTAATAAAAATATACTTTGTAAATTATCTAAACATCGAGTACGTATTTTACTATAAAATATTTGAGTTTCTTGTTGCATATTTCAATATTAATTTATTTTAGTACCGTTTCAAAGTAGAGTAGGGCATTATTCGATTAAATTTTCATCTAATTAAAAATATAGTCATAATTTCTTAGTCATAAAAATATTTAAAAATCTAATGACTTAATTTTCATTAAATTAATCAACTAATTAAACATTAATCAAGATTTCAGTCGTTTTTTTAATATAAATATTTAATTAGATGAAAATTTAGTCGAATAAGTATATAAAAATTTTTCTTTCCTTGAGCAATATATGCTGCGTGTTTGAGGACGTTATCCTGCTGGAAATAGTAATTCTTCTTTAGGCCCAATTTAGTCACACTTTTTTCTAATTTTGGACATGGAATATCGAGATATTTAAATTTATTCATTATTGAATATATTAATATAAGATATCCGACCCCATTATACGCTATGCAACCCTACAACACTACACTATCATCCCTATGTTTGACAGTAGGTTTTACATTTATGATTTTGAGCTCTGTATTCTTTTTTCTCCAAACAAGAAAGCGACCATCCGAACCAAACATATTAAACTGGCTCTCTTATGAGAAAATACCTTTTTTCTAAAACAAAATATCTTCGTTTAGTTCTTAAGACTTTACGGAAAATTTCGACACAAATATTTTTGTTGAAATATTTATTGAACATAGTTGTAATATTCTCGACACTATTGTGAACTTTTTTTAATTTCACGAGCTAGAAAACGTTCTTGTCGCTCCGATATTACTCTTAGTCGTTCCGAAAGATGCCTGTTGTTATTAAGGAAGCCTTCTCTTTTAACTTTTTTTATAATATACTGAACAGTACACTTTCTCCTATCTATTATTTTTACAATTTCCAAATATAATTTGTCTTCATTATGAAATTTAAACACAATTTCACATTCTTTAACGCTTGTATCACAACTTTTGTGCCCCTTTTTGAAAGAAACGCGTTTTTTGTACCGATTTGCCGGGTTAACTATCAAATATATGTTAGAATTGATGTATGGTACAGTAAAATACTATAAAAGTGAGAAAATTCTCAGCATGAGTTAAATACCGAAAATATCCGATTTCTTAAGAGTATGAATACTTTATTGGATTTTAATTGATGTGTCTTCAAAGTAAAAAAATATACATATATTTTAAACAATAGTTACTAGTCCACACGTATGTTTGACCATTGGATCTGAATACATTAAATTTTGATCTGTTCATAAATAAAACACTTCCAAAACGAAATATCTTTACTTTGGTGCGTTTTTGCAAATTCTCTTTTTTTATCTTGATTTTTTTAGATATCAATGGTTTTACCCATGCTATTCTACCACGATATCCGCATTTTCGTAATATAATTCTATTTTTTTCTGGGTTAGCATCTTTTTAAATGCTTTTTACCAATGATGTTTGTTTAAGTGCGCTTAATTTTGAATTTTTTTACTTAGCGTAAAATCCATCTCTCTTCATATGCAGTAAATATTTTATTAGTACTAGTTTTAGGTTTATTTTGTAAAGAATTATTTATTCTAAAGCAATTTATAACATTGTGCACATTAGAATGATTTCGATTTACTCTTTTTGCAACATAACGAACTGATTTTCCCCCTTAAAAATGCCTAATTATTTGTTGTCCAAAGAGGTTTCACAATCTCCAAAGAGGTTTCACCACGTTGCCTGTCCATTTTATTAATTTTAAATAGCTTTTTAAAGAAATTTTATTACTTGTATAACGAAAACAATACACACTTGAACTATTGACAGTAAAAAAATATTTTTATCGAGAATTTCTTAAGTTATATAAAAATAATTAATAAGTGTTGCCAGCTGTCCGAGTTTCGCTTTGAGATTAATTCGGATGACAATTTTCATTTTCATTTTTTTAATAATTTTGTGTCAATTTTTGTAATTAAGTTTCCGCATCATTTCAATAACACTAAGAAACAGTTCATTAAAAAAATATATTTTTATTTTTTTCTTTAAAGTGGAGCATAATTTACTATGTTTTGTATTAAAGCATGTATATGTCTAAGTTTCACTTTGAGCCACTGTATATATATATATATATATATATATATATATATATATATATATATATATATATATATATATATATATATAAAATCTCTCACGGCAATATCTTTGAAATAAATGCGTGTGTGTGTGTGATGAATAAAGAAGAATAACAACTTTTGAATATAAGTCAATTTAAATTACAACACAATATCCGATGATCTGTATACTTGTGTAGTGTTGAACAATGTAATAATACAAATAGGATCATTTTACAGTAAAATGGTGCCACGTATGTGAACCTTAATGAGCGATACACAAGTCGCCCTTTATATAAACACAATATTAAACAAATGTATATAATTACTGTGTACGGAGCACAATAAACGATTTGTTTCTAAGAAAAATAATTATAATCAGTGAACGGGTGGTCTGTTTCACTGTATATGAATCCATCCATCCACAAATGATAAACGTCCGACTTCTCTGTACATTCTTCTCCTTCTGTGTTTCAAATTACACAACATCAATACAAGAAGAATCATTTTCATTCTATTTTTCGTCGTTCTCGATCCATCAAACCCCGCGTTCTTTGTATCTGCGCTGAATACTAAACTATTAATATGAATAGATTGTCTGGAAATGACTAATTATACAAGATAAATAAAGTAGAGAATAATATAAATGAATTTCATTCATATATCATTTGAATAATACGTATAACCGGGGAACTCGACGCTTCATCTTTTATTATTGCACATTTTTTTATTATTATTATTGTGGCACAGTTTATTGTGTATACCGGGTCATTTTACTTTGCTTTTATCTCGCTAACAATGCCATACAATTGTTCGTGTTCTGTATGTGTACCTGCTCCTTTTGTCGTAATGGGCTCAACTTAACGATTGTTAGGTTTGTGTTTACCTGTCCCAAACTTGTTCTTCCATTCGTACGGATTAAACGTTTATGTACTTTTATAACGTATGTTTCTCATGCAATTAATATCATTGGCGAAATATAAAACTATAGAATGATTCCTGTTTTTTAGAACTTGTCAGGTTTTCAATGCGAATGAAACGTTTTTTTCTTCTTACTCAACTTTCTTATACATAGTTGTGCACATACATACATTATATATATATATATATATATATATATATAAATACATACATATACATATGTATATATGTATATAGTGTGTGTGAACCAGAAAAACACATTTATTTATTTTTTAAAAAAAAAACAATATTAAAAATCAATTCATGTATACAAAATTATTATTAGAGATATAGATATGTACGCTCATGTGCAAAAATGAACATACAGAGAATATTTTTTACAAAATGATTATTCTTTTTCCCGCTAGGATATTTCCGTCAATAATTTTTTTTCTGATAAGTTCTTTCACTATGACAAGATTGTTTCTCTATACTTTTTTTTGGTTATTCGAAAAATTGTGAAATCCTCCATTAATATTATTTCGGGTGTGCAAAAGTCAACATACAGTGTATTTTAGTTAATTTTTAGACATTTTTGAGAAAAGTTGTGAAATGTATCTTATAAAAATGTTTTTTTTATTTTATAATAAAAAGAGGGTTTTGAAATAAAAACAAATAAAAAATAAAAGTGATTAAAGCTAATAACGTTGCGCAGAAAGGAAATATCCGATGATTTCCGAAAATTATTACATTTAAGGCAACAAGGAACTAGTTTGGGTGAAATAGCAAAAATATGCAAAGAAAAAGATCAACAATTTACACAATAATAAAAAATTATAATAGAACTGGTAGTATCAGTTTAAAAACACTATCTGGAAGGAAAAAAAATATTTACAGAAAAATAAAGACGTAAGGAAAGTGAAGGAGAATGCGAAAATATCTTCAGCCCGAATTACCGCAGACGTATAAACAAAAAATAATAAAAAGTATCATAGAGTCACTATATATAGAATATTGAATACTGAATGGTACTATTGTAGAGGACCTAGAAAAAATATTATATAAATTAAATTAATCGTAAAAGGCACATTGAACTTGCTAAACAATATGTTAATAAAGATAAAAGTTCTATGAGAACATAATTTTTGGTGATGAGTGTAAATTTAATGTTTTTGATGACAATGGAAGGATTAAAGTGTATCAGAAAAAATTCAGAATATGAAACCAAGAATTTACTTTGCATGGAGGTGTAAACGTAATGTCTGGGCATGTTTTGCGGCTTCTAGGGTGGAAAGTATGACTTTCATTGAAAAAACAATGAATAGTTTGGGGCATTTGAACATTTTACACAAAATTTAAAAGAGAGTGCTAAGATCAAAATAAGTCATTAAAAATAAAAGTGTTCAAAGTTAATATTTAGTATTAAAAATATATATAATATTTATTTGATAAATTTTCCAAGTGTATGTTAACTTTTGTAGCGTTAAAAATGTGTTATTTTACAAAAAAAATTATCGTATCATTTTAGTCGTTTTTTAAACTAAAAAAATAATCGAATAAAACTATAAAAAAAACGACTAAAATCTCAAGTTAAATTTCTTTCTTCCTTTACATATTTGCTTCTTCTTCGAAAATTAATTTCTTTATTAAACAGAATTCATCACATTTCATCATCTAAAACTGAACTTTTTTTTTATTTGTCTTTTATTTTAAATTTTTTACATACTCCCCTAAAAATTATTTAGAAATTATTATATTTATTATAATAATCATTTAAAATTCAATTTCATTAAAATTGCAAAATGAATTTCATTCAAAATTACTTGTAATTTCTTAAAAAAAATAATTTGATTTTTAAATTTGAAATAATTTAATTAATAGTCAAATTCAGTTAATATTGCACAATTTTTAATATTCAAATCAATCGGTTTATTGATTGCTTAAAACGATTGATGACTACAAATCAGTTATGACAAACGATAATTTATTAATTTTCAATTACAGATTGATTTTAAAACGACCAATTTCAAATCAGTCGTTTTATTAATCACTTAAAACGACTAACGATTAATTTTATACAACTAAATTTTTAGTCGTTAGTTGTGAATCGAATAATTTTGGCCTTCTTCTGTACTAAAATATATCATTGTTATGAAATTTCTCCAGAGGTTATCGATTAATTTGGATCTATTAAATATGTTTGTTTAATTTTTACACAAACGAATCATTTATTTTAATGCTAAATATTTTCTTTTAAAATATGTTATAAAAATCGTTCACTGTTCACTTTATTCGCCAATCTAAATTTCAATAACTATCCCATTTCATCTTGATATTTTCATATTACACCAACTTTTGGGATTTATGGTCTGAGATGTCCATTAACAAATCAAATGAAAAATACATGATTTATACATATTTATAATTCGTATAATATTGAAATAAGTCATTTATATGTGTAAATGTCAACTAGTCGGTGATTGCTTGAATAAATAAACTATTAAATCAATAGCTTATTCTTTCAAACAATTTTTCTATATATCTTTAATATAGCCTGGTTACATTTGTTAGAAAGTAAAATTTAAATTAATAGTTTTTTAGAAATAAATTCGGAATTTATTAATTTTTAATCGATTTATCCAAAAGTGAAAATAATAAAAATGTAGTTCATTACGATCTTAATTTTTTCCAAATTATCTCATGATTTATGTGACTCATAGTATATACAATTAATCACAAAATTGAGCGTAAACTTATAAATTATTATCGTTTATTCATATATTAACAGAATTAAATATCTTTTTAAACAAAAAGTGCATATTTGTAATAAATACCTATTGTCACTTATAATTTCATTAAAAAGACCAAAATATCATCGTATTTACTCTATATTTAGTAAAGTTATAAAAAAATTCCAAATTTATTCACACAAAATTGAGTGTATACTTTAAAAGTATGTACAGTAAGAATGTGATTTTAGCACATTTCAATATATTATTAGGTAGGGGTCTTATGCGTAGTGTTAACAATAATAAACATATATTAGTTCTTCACTGTATTTCGTTATATCTTGAAAAACTGTCATGTTTACTATAAAATGAAGAGTGAAAGGTAGCAAACTCATATAACTACACGTTAACTTATTATAACGTTATACTATAAAGGAAAATCAATACACGACATTGGAGCAATAGTGTATAGGTCACATTGCACTGTTCAAAAAATAATTATTAAATATAAATATGAAGATACGCTCTACAATAACAAAGGTCGGAGCAGGAAACAAATTCTGACTCCTAATGATGAACTGTTTATCAGTAGATCAATGAAGATAAACCCGAAACAAAGTTTACCAAAATTACAAGTGGAGGTATTCTCGAGAATTAACAAAAAAATTTCCATCGAAACATTGCGTTGAGTACTACATAAAAATGGGTATTATAGATGAATTGCACGTAAAAAATCATTTATTTCTAAAGTAAACCGAGAAAAACGTCTAGAACTTGTTAAAAAGTATATTAAGTATAATGTAGATTTTTGGAACGATCGAACGAAACCAAAATTAATTTGTTTGGATCGGATGGTAGGCAAATTGTTTGAAGAAAACCAAATAAAAAAATATCATGTGTTCAACAGTAAAACACTGAGTAGAATTTGTAATGTTATAGGGTTGTATAGGGCTGTCTGGGAGCCAGTGGTACTGAAAATTTACGTTATATTGAATCTAGCATGAATAAAATGAAGTACCTTAAAATTTTGAAAAATATTTAAAGCCATCTACCTGCAAACTAGGAATGTCGCCAACTTATCATTTTCAACAAGATAATAACCCGAAGTATACTTTGTACATAATTAGAGAATGACTGTTATATAATAAACCGAAATTGTTAAAATTCACACCCCAATCACGAAATCTAAACCTAAGTGAAAATTTGTGGGTAGAATTGAAGAATCGTATGAGAACTTATAACCCATCTAACAAAAACGATTGCGTACAAAAATTGACAGAAATATGGCAAAATAAACCTAGTTCTGTAACAAAAATTTTAGTTAAATCAATGCCACTATGTCTGCAAACAGTCATAGATACTAAAGACTATGCTACAAAATATTAATTTTATGTATCGTAAAGAAATGTTCATAATTTAACTGTTGATTTTGAAAGTGGGGCAAGTTTATTTTATGTTATTGCTAGATATTTAATGGGTTTAAAAATATTCGTAAGCAGTAACAGACTTATCTTATATTTTTTGTGATCTTACTTCATATAAATTTAATATGCAATAATGGTTATCCGTGTAGGTGAAAAAAAACATGGTTTTGATATGCGAAAATGGACTTGCCTCACTTTCAAAAGCAATGATTTGTTGAAAACGTTGATTTTCTTTGAATGAAATATAATTGTAATAACAAAAAAATGAATATTTTATTTATTTACTTATTTATTTTATTTCAACATTTCATACTTCTTTCGAAAAGCTACAATAAAACAAAAAATAAATTTAATTTTATAGGAAAAGTGGATAAAATAAGAAAAAAATATTCAGTAATAAGTTACATGCATATAATTATATTTCTTAGTTTAAATGGTGCAGATTTTTAAAGTATTCATGATGAATGTGTGGTACATAGGATAATAAATCCATCATATCTTTATATTTTTCTTTAGTAATAGGCCTAGTTTTCGCATTTAAAGGCGATAATACTATTTTTCCGAAACTACTTGACCTACCCTGTTTTGGTGATAAATCAAGAGTTTTAAATTGCGAATCTTCTTCCAACGATGTTTTATAAAACAATTTCTTGAAAATCTTATCCAGAAAATATTCAACCAATTGACAGTTTCTCCATTAGTATTTTTTGTTCTTTTCAAAATTGCCTCCTCCAGAGGTTTGGTTGAATAGAAGTCTTCACTTTTTATTTCTTGTACTAAAAATTCATTATGTTTGCGACATTTTTGTATTAATTTATAATAATCCTGGGGAATATACAGAAAATTAATTTTCATCCACATTAAGGCCAACTTTATGTTTCTATTTTGGCCAGTACACATATCACTATAAGCGATAATGTGTTTTTGAGTTGTCACATTTTGTAGGTGCCTTAAACAGTAAGAAGCTACTTCTTGTGATCCTCTGGATGCAATTGTTTCATCCTAGGTATACATATGAACTCCATTGTCATGTAAATTGTGGAAATCTTGATTCAAAACATACATGTTTCGTTTATAATATGCAATAGAAACTGTTAGTTTAGGATACAGTAGTGCTTTTTGCAAATCAAAAGTAAAAGCGAATAAATATTTCTCTGGGTTTTTTGAGGCTAACTCTGTATCTTTTTTTATATTGTATTTTCTCCCGCGCTTTCGTTATTTAGAGTGGATTTGCCTCACTTTCCAAATCAACGTACAATAAATATCGTTGACGAAATAAATTACTAACAATAAATTGATAGTGATATTATAAGATATTTATTGTGAATTGATTAAAAACATGAATTTTATGTTAATTTGTAATAAGAATGAGTTTTAACTATTTTTTTTTCACAAAATGAACTTACCTCACTTTCCAAATCAATTGCTCAATTATCACTACTGTACGCTCAATTTTGTATGAATAAATTTTGAACTTTTTTATAATTTTACTGCATATAGAGTGAATACGATGATATTTTTATGTCTTTTTAATGAAATTATAAGTGACAATAAGCATTTATTACAAATATGCACTTTTTGTTTCAAAAATATATTTAATTCTGTTAATATATAAATAAACGATTATAATTTATAAGTGTACGCTCAATTTTGTGACTAACTGTATGTATGTACTTAATATGTATGTATACACACACACACATACGTATAATTTATATCTTATTTATTTTTAATTCCAGCTGATTTCAATTTTCTACATGTACTATAAATTTTAATTGTGTAGAAACATTCAGTACTAATTTCAAAATTTAACAAGTAAAAATATAGAGGAATACTTATAAAATCTACTGTAGTTTTGTTAGGTGTATTCCAAATGTTATAAATTGAAATAACTGTTGTATTATTTATCATGCGTTTTAAATTCGAACGATAAACATTAATCACCTTTTTAAATGACTTAATAGCAGTGTTTGTTAAATATGAAAAATCTTACTCATTGAAAAGTTATCGTTCTATAAAAATATATAAACAATGGTACTCATTTATAAAAACAAAGGGAATGAATTAACAATTATTTTAAGAAAGTCAGACATGTGATACGTTCAAATATATGATTTGAAATAAATTGAATAAGTTTTTGTTTATATATTTCTAGAATTCTGTAGTTCCTAAGAATAAATAAAAAATGATTATAACTATTATTCATTCTTTATACATTAATTATTTATGATTTCCGTTTCCCGGTATAGAATTACAAAATTTTATATTATTTGTTAGGAATGATACCGAAAGGTCAAACATTACTAGAACAAAGTCTTGTCTGTGTTAATAGACACAATTATTATTGTTATATTATCAATATTTTTAAATTATTGTCGGATATTATCTAAATGATACAATCCTTTATTGTTAGACATCTGTTATCTATGAATAGCATTCGATACAAAACTCATGTCATTCTTTTTATTTATAAGAGTTTATTTTTTTATTAAATAAATATATTTACGTCCCTGTTATTTCTATACATTTGTCTTTACAGTTCTGCTGTGTGCGTTTCGCTGAATCACTTCATTCATTTATAATTATAGTAACAGGAAATACGTTAACAAATCATTCAAACGAAGGTGTAAGCTTCTTACAATTGCTATAAACAAATTCTATTGTATGTGCATATTTTTATCGTTTTTAAGAAGTACTTTATTATTCACTGAAAGTATGTATTTCTAATCATAATTAATTGGAAGTCTTTTATGCCGAATTTTAACATGAGATCATTTCTGTGAAATTAGATTATTTTTAAAGGACATTGAATATTCTGTGTAAATAAATAATATAATAATGAAATTATATTATGATTTTTAAGTATTAGATTATACAGTATGCGTGTGTTAAAATTTTCCAATTAGATTATCACTCTTTATCGTTAATTCATTTTTATGCGAATAAAATTGCTTGAGGTAATTGTTTAACTTTATTCATTTAAAATTTTATATTTATTGGTATAGAAAACGAAAATTATTTATTTATTGTATTATTTAAAAATAATAATACTTATGTGTTTACTACAGAATTTAAACTATTTTCATAGATTTTACAAAGCAATGATTTGTAATGAATTAAGTATAATTATTATATGATGGATTTATAAAATAATATTAAATTAATATGCAGAAAATTTTATTCATATAATGTACATAGATATATTTTCTTAAAGATATCTATAATTTTATTCTTAATCTTTTAATCAACACAGGTAAACATACACTACCAAGACAAAGTCTGCGCACACCCATTCTATCTTTATTAATATCGCCTATAACATAAAAGCACTATTGTTGATAACAAAATAACTATTTTTATTTTTTCTACAAAGTCTTAAAAATTAAAAAACATCAACAAAACACTTTTTAAATCAATAAAGTAAAGAAAAACAACAAAACAAACGGAATTTTAAAAAAATACATGAGAAAAAGTCTGCGCACACCTAATTAAAAATTTAAAAAAAGACCTAAAATGTTATTTTCAGTATGATATTGAGTAACTTTCCGTTTTAATACTTCTTCCAATCTTTTTTTCATAAATTGCATTAATCTTTCATTTTATTCAGAACTAATTTTGGCCCATTTTTCGATATTTCTTTGATATTTCCGAATTTTGTGCTATAGCAAATTCCATAAATGTTCAATGAAATTTAAGTCAGGAGATTGTGGGAGCATTTACAAGTGCTTTGGAATATTATAGAGTACCCAAAGCTTGACAATTTTGGTCGTATGTTTGTGATAATTGTTTTGTCGGAAATAAAATTTACGGTCTAATCTGATTTTTCCCACATTTTCTTTTAAATTTCGCTTTAAAACGTCGAGATAGTCGAATTTATTTATTATTGACAATAAATTAGATATTACCAATGCCGCTACTTAACATACACACCCATAACATCATCCGACCTTCACCAAGTTTCACGGCGAGAAATAGATTTTTCTTATCTAAGGCTATATTAGGTTTTTGCCAAATGAACTTTGGTCCTTTTATGGCAAATATACAAAATTTACTCTCGATTATATTTTTTCAAAAGTCCTCCCACATATTTACATGCTCATTTTGCTTAATTCTGTTCACTCTTGAAATAAACGGTTTCTGTCTTGCAATCGACTACGGTACCCAGTATTTATTAGAATTTTTCTTATGGTATCATCAATTTTTTTTATCAAATTGTACATGGACACTTTCAGCAATTAAAAAAGTGTGTAATCGTGGATAAGTCTTAACTATATTTATGATATAACGTTTTTTCCTTTCAGATAAATTTGAACGGCGGCAACAACGGAGTTTTGATGTTATGATATCGGTTGTTTTAATAATTTTTTTCATTCTATAAATTGATGAATGCTGTCTTCCTAAAATTGTTTTAATATTTTGGTAGCTATTTTCTTCTTTCCATAATTTTATAATTATTTTTCGCTTTGATATACTTATTTTCTTGTTTTTAAAATTACACATTTTATTTTCCATGATATTCACTTGTATTACTTTTTTGACAAAAACTAAAATTAAAAATAACAATCTGCATTGCATTTTCAACAATCAAATAACCAATTGTAATGCTGAAATTTTAAAAATTCTAAGGATAATAAACGATAAACGCAACTGTGCGCAGATTTTTTCTAACGTAATTTTTGAAATTTTCGTTTGTTTTGTTGCTTTTCTTTACTTTATTAATATTTTAATAGCGTTTTATTGATTTTTTTTTAATTTTTAAGACTGTAGAAAAAATAAAAAAGAGTTACTTTATTATCAACAATAGTATTTTTACGTTATAGGCGTTATTAATAAAGATAGAATGGGTGTGCGCAGACTTTGTCTCGGTAGTGTATATGTATAAACAAAAACATATACATTTGTATATACATACACATACATCATCGGATCAAAATTGCGGTAGTATTAAGACATGTTATTCAACACGTACTTTTCTGTATTTTATTAATAAATTTAATTACTTTGATACAGTGTATAAATGACAACGATTGTATTTGTATAGTTACTGAGCTGAAGTGATTTATTTACATATATAAATGATTTATGAAATAGAAAATTTAAAATTTATTTAAAGTGTAAATACGTAATTCAATACAGAACTTAATTGTACGTAATCTTTTTTTAAAAAACATTTTTTTTAAATTATTTATATATAAATAATTTAATGTTAATTGAAACTTATTGTATTATTATATAATGTCATCCAAATGTGTTGCTTAGATTTGTGTTCTATTAGTACATTACGGTCTGCAATATTTCGCGCTAGACTTCATCTAGAGTCCGGCGAATTTCGCAAAAAATGCACAAAAATAACTTCGTCATAAAATCGATGTAATTGTTAAATCAATGAACATCCTGAAATGAAATTTCATATCTGCCTATAAAAGGATTCGATGCATAGATATATGTAAATAGAATAGTGGTTTTCAATCTGTAATGAGTGTACCAGCGTGATAAAGTACAAAAAAGAGATGCTTTATAATAAATATAGTTTATTATAAAAAAACACTTTTCAGCGTAAAATAACATCTAGAAGGGATAAAAATATGATAAATCACGTAAAACATATATTCTATATACAGAAGTTATTAGAAAAAAATAAGAGAACCAATTTCGATTTTATTCCAAAAAACATAACTTTGCTAAGGATAGAGATTACTTTATTTAAAATATCTCAAATATTTTTCATAATTTTTATAATTTACCAATATTTTGAAAACATACACCACCATCTTTTGATGGAATTAGAAAAATATAGCTTATATATATATTGGCGTCAAAAGTACGTACAACGAAACACACGTTTAGGAACGGGCGGTAATGTGTTAAAAAGAAACTATACATATGTTTCCCTATACATCACCCTATACACATGTTTCTTTTTAATAAACACAAATCCAGGCGTCACATTTGGATGATCCTATATTAATAATAAATAAAACTTTTTTATTAATAAGAGAAGCAAGAAACTTCAATGAATTTTTTCTTACTTTGTCACAATTATAAAATTGTTGTAATTGTTTTGCGTTTAAATACTTAATTTGATTTATATTATCTTTGTTTTTTCTATTAATTTGTTTCTCTATTTCTTTCTCTATCTTATATACATACATACATACACACGTATATATATATATATATATATATATATATCTATGTGTGTGTGTGTGTGTGTGTGTGTGTGTATTTAAATGTAAAATAATGACAAAATAAATATATTCGTAATTTTTCATATTTTTGTAATATTTTTGTATTGCAAAGTACTTGAAATTGTAATAAATAATTATACAATAATAAAACGAATAAAACATAGAAAATGTACACGAGCAAATAAAACGGAATAAATAAATAAAAGATAAAATGGGAAACAAATAGAAGCAGCAGTCATTTACTTTATACTTGAATAGACAGATGGAATGGATAGATAAAACAAATATAAAAGCTCTACATAATAGACTCCGATTAAAAGGAAGGATATTCAGATGGTCTGATTGTATATATTCAAGCCTGTATGTTTTATAAGCTTGCGTTTTTTTTATTTATTTCTTTGTACAGAATATCTAAAATGATTCTTTTTTTTACATTGTCAATTTGTAGATTATTCGTTATAAAAACTAAATATTTCATTTTTTCTATTTTATTTACTTATGTGATTATTAATTGTATTTCTTAACAACTTATCTAAGCCATTTAATAAAAACATTTATTGATTTTGAAATGTAACATTTATTCTGAAAAATATACAAATTAAATACATTATAGTCAGAGTAAGAAAACAATTATCCGATTAATGACTAATGACTAAATTTTTAGTTCTGTAAAATTAATCGTTAGTTATGATTAATTTATTAGTCGTTGGTCGTTTCAAGCGATTGATTTGAAATTAGTGATTTTTAAATCAATCGGTGACTAACGACTAAAAAAATAATTATTATTCGTGATTGATTTTTTAGTCATCATTCGTTTTAAGAGATTAATAAATCGATTGATTTGAATATTTCAAATTGTGTAATTTTAGTTAAATTCAATATTAATGAATATTACTATTAGTTAATTTGCCAAGAAAAATTATTTACTACTTAAAAATCAAAGTGTCAAATAATATTATTTTGTTTGTAGAAATTATAAATAATTTTCAATGAAATTTAATTTTTGATTTTAATTAAATTGAATTTTAAATGATATTTAATGGAATATAAAATTTCTAAATTACTTTTATGAGAGCATGTAAAACAGTTAAAAGGGTTTAGTTCACATTTTTCATTCTATCTTTTAGACAGTGGAATGAAATGAATTATGTTCAACAAAAAAATAATTTTTGAAAAATCAAACACGTAAGGGAAGAAAAAAAACTTTAAATTTTAGTCAATTTTTGATATTTTCTATCGGACTAAATTTTTATTCGATTATTTTTTTTAGGTAAAAAACGATTAACATATCATAATTAATTTTTTAGTCAGATGATTATTCAGATAAATATTTATTGATTTGATTTTTAATTATCTCTATGACTAAAAAATTATAATTAATTTTTTTATTATATTTTTAATCTGATGAAAATTCAGTCTGATGTATCATGATTTTTCAATATATCTCTAGTGTCAAAATAGTTATTCTGCTAATACTTCATATATTGTATATATAATTAGATTTTTGTTTTATTAACAATAAATAAAATAAACTATACACGTTTCCTTATAAATAATCATCCTTTACATATGTTTCTTTTTAATAAAACACAAATCTAGGCGTCACATTTGGATGATTCTATGTAATTGAAAAAAATCAAAATCGAACTTTTCTAGATAAGTAAAATATGAAAATTGTAAAATTTACATTTACATTCGTCCACGTATATATTTTGAATATGCATATTCAATAACCAAACATGCATTTTACATCATCTATGTAAAAGTACAAAAATGAATTATTTAAACGCTCTGTTATTTAATGCAAAATTTGATTAAAACATTCCATTTGTTGGTAATGTTTACTATCCCAGTGATGAGGAGATAAAGTAAGGTATCATCTAGCTATATCTGCATACAAAATCATGCAGAAACGTACACATATATACATTATTGTCGCAGCATAGTAACGACACTCAGCCAGTTGTGCATTATTCAGTGACTTGACCCTGTGTGTGTTGTGTGATGGCGTCGTCTGTCGTCGTCGTCGTACAGAATACATACTGCATCGCACGTCGTGACGCTACATCCAATCTGCACGTACTCAATGCCCACATGTTACCTACCCCACTATTTGTCAATATTATCTGATTTCTTTGCTTGTGATTCTGGTTCGTCTGCTTGGTATTTTTAATTTCGTTTCTCGAATCGATCATATTTTTTCAAATTAAAACGTCTAGTATCAATCTCAATTCGAATTTCAATCACACTTATTATTTCTATATATTATGTGTACCCATAAGTATTGTCGTTTATTCAAATTTTAAAAACATTGCCACCTGCTTATTAAATAATTATTATAACTTATTAAATAATTAAAAAAACGACATTACTTGTGGGTACACTTAATGTATATAATTAGTAATAACAGCCTTTTTCTATCCACTGCTGGATGAAAAATTCTCTCAAAAGTTTTCACTTCAATTGATTCAATACTTTTCTCCTTCACCACTTCTGACAAATTTTTTTTATGCTTATGTCATATCTATCCAAGAATCTCCTCCTAGGCCTTTTTATATTTCTAAATTATCATTTAATAATAGATTTTCTCCACTGTTGGTCTTCTCTTTTTACTATATTATTAACTTATTTTCATTTTAAACTACCATTTTTGCCATATTGTCAATATCTTTTTTTCGATTTGTTGGTTATTTCTCTGTTTTTATGTTAAATATATCTTTCAATCTTCTAATAAATATATATATATATATATATATATATATATATATATATATATATATTCAGATATATACGAGGGTCGTTTGATAAGTATGGTAAATTTATTTATTGTTTAATTTAATTAATGAATTAATTTAATAAATTTTTTCAGTTTAGTTTTTTTACTTTTTTATCATACTTATCAAACGACCTTTGTGTATATATATATATATATATATATATATATATATATATATATATATATATATATTAGATTTTTGTTAAGGTGGCCAAAATAAGACTGAAAGATAGTAAATATAGAAGGGAACTAAATATATATCTAAACCCATTATTCTCATTTGGGCTAACCTAAATAACCTCCAAAAAACTATTTATCATCTATACAATTGATATTGTTTTTAAGTGAAAAATTAAAAGAGAATTTTTTTTTAATTTATTAACTCATTTACAAATAAATTTACATACCAGTTATTTTTTTTAAAAAAAAGAACACTTATATACACAAAACTATAATAAGTAGATTATTATAATTTTTAGTCCATCAAAAAAGTAAAGCAATTTAAGAATTTTTTTTACCTTTTTTATAAAAAAATACTATAAAAGTATTATATTTTGATAAAAGTTTTTTATGAGTTATTCTTTCAATATTGTATGGTTGGCATTTAAAAATATTTTTGATCATTTTTTTTTAAATATTCTAAACTTTATATCTTCTAATATTTTCTTTTTTATGTAAAATTGGCCAAAGTTTTTGTAATAAAACGATTAATAATCATAAATAGTGCATTAACGACGAACTTTTCTGTAAAAATGATCAATAATCTTCTTTTTAACATCCTTCTTGATACTTTTTAAAAATCATTTATTTGTTAAATAGTCGTAGAATGTTGTTTAGAAATAGATAACTTATTTAGAATTTTCCAAAAGCGCTTCAGAAGTTTAAATGGAAATAAAACAAAAAGTATTTAATTAATTAGTTATTTATTTTATTTTTAACCATATTCTATGGCATTAATGATGAAATACAATTTCACTCGTATGACTACCATCAACTTTACTTAACATAGTGCATTCGTTTAGTTCGAATTTAATTACTCTTTCGCATAATTCTGGTCAAATTTCATGAATTACACGTTCAATGTTTATTTTTAATGCTTCTGTTGTTTATGATTTATCGGCATAAACCAATGATTTAACATAACCCTTCAGAAAATAATTCAATAGAGTTAGATCACATAATCTTGGTGGCCAATTGATGGGTCTATTTCGTGAAATCATTTTTGTTTCAATAAGTCTATTGATTTTTTCTACAAATTTTAGGCGTTGTTGAAATGTTAAACGTTCCATGATAATTTTCCAAATTATACTGAGTTTAAATATTAAAATGAAATTGAAAAAAATTCAAACATGGTTGCTACCAGCTGTCAAAGTTCTGATATTTTTATTGGAAAACCTTATCCATACCTGTGGTGTATACATGATCTGTCCTAAAAGTATCTTAACTTTGATTATACAGACGGTATTATACTAATATTGTTTGAAATAATGTTTTCTTTCTTCAATACCTTATTTATTAACCGTGTTAGTTTGATTAAAATTCGATGCACGTGTCGTTAATTTTGATGCTAAATGTAACAATACATTTTTGGCACTTTACGAAAAATGTATATAAAATAAAAAACAAAATTCAAAAACGTTTATGAAAATATTTCAAATGTTAAATACAGCTTATGAAGAAGACACAACTTACAACTGTTTACAAGTGGTATAAAAAGAAAGTCGTTAGAAGACGATTATTTCAGGGAATGACATTAAACTAGACAAAAAAATGTAGAAGAAACGAACGAATTAATTAAAAAGTATCGTTGCATGTCTGGTAACTTAATTGAAAATTTAATCACAAGTTTGCTTAATTTCGATCAAAAATGTTGCATCAAAAAAATGTACGTACAATTTTTTGTATATACCGTTTTAATATCAAAATGTCGTAGTGTTTATTCACCCGATTTGAAATTTTGAAAATGTTTTCTCTTTTCAAAACTTAATATGAAGTTTAAAAAAAACTAACTTAATATCATTTCAAAGATTCAAAAGTCTTTGACCTATGTTATTGTAATTATTCGGGAAAATAATATCAAATATATTTTCAAAAATTATTAGGCAATATTATTAAATATCAAATCAAAAATTTGTATTTAATCAAAATTCTGATTCTTTTGGGACAAACTGTATATATATATATATATATATATATATATATATATATATATATATACATACACACATACACACACACACATACACACACATACATTCACATACATTTACACACACACATTACAATAGCACTTCTATGTTACCCTTATTTAGTCAAACTTATTATTCACTTTTGAACTGTGGTAAATCCTCTTTAACACAAATAAATAATTTATAATGCAACATTCTGTAGATGAAATTTTCTTCAAAATGTGTACGAGTGAATAAAGTAAACAATAATTTATTAATAAATATTTATAAAATTTTGTGGTGTTAGAATAAATGATTAATTCGTATTGAATTATAATAGGTATTTGAATTTTTTTTAGAACATAAAATTGTTTTTTTAACACATTTGATAAACAAAAAAAAAAAAATTTTTAATTAATGTTTTTTGAATAATTTTCGAGACTGTCAAAAAGAATATTAAAAAACTTGTTTCAATAATGAATTGTAAAATGGCATTACAATCTAAATCAACATTTATATACATTTTTAGAAAAAAATAGCAGTTATTAATTTGGACTTGTTAAAAACTAATACATCAAAAGTATTTACAACTATCAGTTAATCTAAGTGCAAAATTTTTTTTTATATATATAAAAAATACATATCAAATTTATAACCGAATATAAAATTACAAAAAAATGTTAATAATTAATAACTAATTTATTTAAAATTTTCAGTAAATATTCATAAAATAAAATGTATATAAAATAATTAATTGATATATTATTCTAACCGAACTAAATCAAATTATTTACAAAATCATTAAAATTTATATTATTAAGTCTGTCGTGGTGACAAACTTATATAAAAATGTTTTATTACAATCTACTTTTTGATTTATCATATTATGATCTGTATTTAAGATAACAGTGAATGATTATATTGAGTGATGATAGCAAGTGTTTGACTTAGAACTGAGGACGTAAACTATACGTTTCTAAATTTATATCATTTTCAATCTTATATCCGCATCGTTATTTGCTGTTATTGATTTTGAATATTTGCCAAATTTTGAGAAACGTATTACTAACCAATGTGTCTTAATAATATATTTTCATTTTCAATCTGTTATGTATATTAAACCATGAAAATAATTGTTTCAATATTATGTATATAACAGTAACGTCCATTTCGTGTTTTAATTACTAGCACGTTTGAAAAAAGGTGATTTTAAAATCATAAATAAAACTATAAAAAAAGTAAATATGCAAAAATTCAAATAGGTTTTTATGTTCCTAATATGTTATGTAATCTGCTTTGCAACGTGATTGATTTTCATATGCGTATGTGAAAAAGATGGATGACAGTCATTAAAATATGCATTAGGCTAGCTCAAATGAGATGGAAGGGTTTAGACATACATTTATTTGCTACTATCATTGAATCAAACCATAGTTGATTGTAGTTTCAGTAGCATTGTCATATAATCTAATTGTTTGCTATTATAAATTTTGTTACACAAAATTTGTGCCATATTGTGCTCCTGGCAACCAATGACTTTTCCTCGGATAAGGAAAATGTAATCATATGCATATTTTTTTACTTAAATTTGTTTGTGTACTATTTTATTTCTTGTTCTGCAATGAGAATTTTAAATTTGGTTGATATATCATATCATCCTCTAAAAAATTTAACCACGCCACTGCAAATGAATCCATTAAATATTAATATCATTATTTTTTCTTACTGTTTCGTATAACAGCATGTTATTTTAAACAACAAATAAATCTAAATATTAATTCACCAACAACAACAAAAACATAAAATGAAATGAAATGAACTTAAAATCATCTCACACTCATATTCGTACAAAACAAGTTTATCATGAGAATTCAGTTCATAAATTTGACAATTATGACAATCTTATTGCTAATACTTTACCACAAATGAATTTTAGCCCCAACACCATAATGGTTTAAAGTGTTTAATAATCACTTATTGTTTATAATTATATCGGCTATAATTATAAACAATAAGTGAACAATAGGTGATTATTGAACACTTTAAATCATTGTGGTGTTGGGATTAAAATTCATTTGTGTTAAAGTGAATCAGCCACAGTTCCAAAACAACAAATAATACTAATACTTTGTGGAAAAGTTTCTATTTATAATTATTTCAGTTCATTAATTTGGCATCAATTCTGTTAATATTTTGGTAATTTATGGCTTGATATTTACCTACTTGGCATTTTCGTTGGTGCTTGTATAAGGTTTTCCAATAAGAATATCAGAATATCTACTGCTGGTGGCAGCTATGTTTAATTTTTTTTAAAAATTTATTTTGATATTTCAACTCTGTATAGTTTTGCAAATTATCATGGAACGTTTAAAACTTCAACAATGCTTAGAAATTGTAAAAATTCGATAAATTTGTTGAAACAAGAGTTTAATGAGTTCATTTTTTTCATGAAATGGGCTCATCAATTGGCCACCAAAATCATGTGATCTAATTCCATTTTATTATTTTCTATGAAATTATGTGAAATCATTGGTGTATGCTAATAAACCATAAATATAATTCATGTAATTGAACCACAATTATGTGAAAGAGTGACTAAAAATTGTACTAAACGAATGCATTATATCAAACGAAGTCATGCTGGTCATATAAGTAAAATTATGTTCCATTATTAATGCCATAGAATATGCTTACAAATAAAAAAAAATAATTATTTAATTAAATACTTTTTGATTTATTTCGATTTAAACATCTGAAGCTCTTTTTGGAAAACCCTATATTTTCGTATTTATGAATCTGGTGTTTTATACAAATTTTCTATTCAAATAGTATTAAGTGGTTGTAAATATGTATCCATGACTTTAGGCATGGATATAAGAGTCATTATGTTCCTAATGTCCTTATATTACTGTATTAGAACATATATTTTTTTGGAGATTCCTTAAAAAATCATAATGCATTTTAATCTCGTCTTTAAAATATTAATATACTTTATTTCATCCATCCCAACATCAGAATTTGAAAAACCTCGGATCATCGTCATATTTCACAGTAGGTTGACGGTTTCGTGAATCGAAGCTTTCACTGGATTTTCTTGAAATCGTTTGTTTTCCATTAGATTGAAAAACGTCAAACCTTGTTTATTCTATAAAATGAAATATTTTCACATGAAAGATTTAGACATACATTTATTTACTTACTACCATTCACTATACTATCGTTCAGTCTTATTCGGGCCACCCTATACAAAAGTTAATCTTATCTATATCTATGTGGAATGAATATATATATAAATGGTTTTATTTGTTTTTTTTTGTGTTTCTAATTCAATACTTCTAAAATTTGTTTAATTAAGGATTCAAATTATTAATCTTTCGAATGCACAGTATTTTTTGTAACTTAAAGTGCACAAGAAACAATATTATATTTTCGTTCCAAAAATTCATATTTATTCAACATAAATATAAACATATTTTGAGTAGTATGAATTATATAATGAAAGAATTAATTACTGCAGAATACGTTATGATACAGAGTGTGTTCTTTACATACACACACTTTGTACTTGCTCCACTATAAGATTGTCTGAGATTTTTATTTCTGAGGTATGCGTTAATCTCCCACGAGATACTGGTGTTTTAGCTTCTTGAAGATCTGGTCTTTTTGTACCAGAAGATTCAGTTCTTCAACGTTTCGTACTTTTCCGTAGAGTGAATGGAAATTGTAGAATTTTAGAGTGACGTGTCATATGCTTTTAAGAAGACATCCTTCCATTTCTCTAATGAAAAGTTGTTTTTTTGATTGATATTTTTGATTAATATTATTTAAAGTTCCTGGATTAATCACTTTACAAATATTCATGATTGATTGTTGTGTACTATACGTAGCACATAATTTGTTTTTTTGTATCAACACCACTTTTGGTCATATTGTAAAATAAAATTTCTTTGAATTTGTTCTTTTCTTCATTATCGGTTACACTTTGCCTATTAATGGAAGGATTTGAAAAGCAAGTTGTTTTCTTGTGTTTATGTCGCCAAATTTAATATTCATAAGCAAAAACATGTACATATTACATAGATTGGATATAAATTATTTAAATATTACTAAATAATTTATATTTTTACTTCTTTAAGCATTAAGAACAGTACATATGAATTAAATCAATGATATTAAAATAAATTTTATGCCAACATAACTTTTTTTTTAAAAAATGTATAAAGTAATTTTTGGTTAATTAAAATAAAAATATGTTTAGAAATTTTACATTTTAACAATTTATTACTGAATATATTTATTTGAAGGAGAATAAATGGATTTACATAAAAATTCTTAACCATCACAACTCTTAGATCACATAAAATTTGATCTGCTACTTTTTTTGATAATACAAAACTATTTTTGTTTGCAATTGTAGTTTATTTATTATTTTTTTATCACAATTTACAAAATGAGTACAAATCGCGTCTGTGTTTTTTAAAACAAATGTGTACTACAAATTTAAATTAATTTAATTTTTTAATTAAATAAAATTATCATTTGTGAAAATTTTAGCATATAGTTTTATGATAATATTCATTTAAAATAAGTATTTCTGTAAACTATTAATTAAAAACATAAACACATCTGTGAATTTATGTGCATTTGCAAAAATGCAAACAATTTTTTTTACTTAATTTCCGAGAATATATGAAATAGAATATAATTAGTATATTTTTGAAAATATTTAGAGATACATAAATTCAAGCTTACTGGATACTAGAAATATTTTTATTTGTAAAATATTAAATTAAAATATGATTTTTTAATTACATACGAGACTCGTTTGATAAGTATGGTTAATTTATTTATTGTTTAATTTAATTAAAATGCTCAATTTAGTTTTTTTTACTTTTTTACTATACTTATCAAATGACCCTCGCATATCAATGCAACAAAATTTAAATCAAATTTAATCGTTTGTCTATTTAATTATTTCTACCCTACCCAATTTTTGAAGAAATTAAAAAGAACAGATTTAAATATTCATAAATTATTAATATTTATTAATTATATGACTTTTTGGTGGATATTTTTCATCAAATATGAAAATTTCATATAAATGTTTAACAATTTGTTTAATTTTTTCATTTTTACCAAAAAATTTGTAATAAAATGTAACATAAAATTTACATTCGTTTTAAAAAATGTGACAATTTCACTTTAACATAAATGAATTATATATGATTTTATAACAAAAAGTTTCTGACGATGATGGCATCGGTATTAAAATACACATTAATCTATTGTTGATATAAACAACAAAGAGAACAGTGAGTGATTATTGAACACTTTATAACATATTGGGGTGGGGGTCGGGGTGGTAATTCATTTGTGTTAAAATAATATTTACATATTTAAAAAAACACTTATAGCTGAATTATATAATATTAAAAAAAACTCTTGCATTTACATAACATTTTAATTATATAAGTGGCTCAGATGAGACTTAAAGATAATAAAAAATATTAAATGAGAGTAAGAAAATAAATGTATGTCTAAATCCTTCAATTTTATTTAAATCACCCTTTAATGTGTTTTAAAGAATTAACTATTTTAATAAAATTCAATAAAAAACAACTTTTCAAGATCACATTTATAACAATTAAAATCTTACAAAAAATAAATGTGACTTTTAAAATAATTTTAAATTCATAAATTTAAAAACAGAAATAATTTTTATTCACTTATTGAAAGTTCTTTTTTCAGAATTTAAATTCTAAAAAAATAATATTTGGTGAGTTGCTAAAAATAATTTATGTTTTATAATATTATAATTATTTTCTTTATGGAGACATACACACACTTATATATATATATATATATATATATATATATATATATGCATGAATGTGTGTGTATGTATGATGTACAGTTCCTCTTACAAACCGATAAAATAAGTTACAATATTTACCCACATCAGTTAATAACATTGAACTATAGAAATTTAATGATAATCTTAAAGAGCGTACGTCCCCAAGGATCATTGTATTGAGCAATATAAGCAAATAAATAATACAAAAATCGATTAAAGTGTGTCCCTAACGCCTTTATTTTCGATCACATTAAATTTTCACACTGCTCTGGGTTTAGTGGCAGTCGGTGGCGTGAGCGATACACAACGTACTTATGTGGTGGCGTTTGGCCTCTTGTTTGTTTGGGCGCGGTGGCGAAAAAGTCCACTGGGAACTCACTAGCTACGTGAAATAAACTAGAGCTCTCTCACAATAATGGACACACTACTGTTGGAGCAGATAGTCTAGAAATATATGACGTATGGATGATTTATTTTCAACGTGTAGTAACAATTTTTTCTTTATTTTTGTAATTCATTTTTGAGAAGACTTATTACAGTATTTTTAAACTGTAAGAGGGTGTTTTTCTACTTATACATCTTTTTAATAAATTATATTTCATAAATTTTACTATATACATTATATATATATATATATATATATATATATATATATATATAGAGAGAGAGAGAGAGAGAGAGAGAGAGAGAGTCATCTAAATGTGACATTTAGATTTTTGTTTTATTAAAGAGAAACATATGTATAAGTGGTGTATAGGAAAACGTGTATAATTTCTTTTTAATAAAACAGAAATCTGGGCGTCACATTTTGATGATCCTATATATGATGTTTTTTAAGTGTGATAGTACTTTGAATTCCTATCGAAAGTTCTATCTAATCTAAAAAAACACTTTTAAATGATAATAATTTATGTATGTGTGCATATATATATATATATATATATATATATATATAACGTGTTTTTAGGTTTGAGAGAAATTTCGATAAGAATTTAATTTTAAATTCTATCACGCTTAAAAAACAGCATATATAGCATATATATATATATATATATATATATGTAAATGTAATTAAAAAATAAAATACTATTAAATCTGGAACAGAAAGTATTTAACAAATGTGTACTACTTGCTTGTATTTATGGATAGGAAATTTAAACACTGATAAAAAAATGAAGCAAAACCTTTTAACAGTCCAACAAAGTATGGAAAGAATAATGTTAAGAATTTCTAAACGTGATCGAAAAACTTTTAAATGTATAACTGAACAGACAAGAATAACTGATATAAAAGAATAAGAAAAATCGAAGAAATAGAGTAGGGCTTGTATCTAGAAAAGAAAACTATAGATAAAAAAAATCATTATGAAGTCGCAATCAAGAAACAAAAAAGAAAAGTTTCTTTTTACACAATAAATGAATACTGAATAAAAAAAATCGTGTAAAAATTGATTTACAACAAAAAAAAAATAGGTTAAATAACTCAAAGTATACAAAAAGTAATTTGAAATGAAGAAATGTATTCACTAAAAATATTTTATTTAATAAACATATAAAAGAAAAACTGATGTGTTAAGAAAAAAATTGTTTAAAAATGAAATTTTATTTATCATCGTTTTTTATTGAGTAAAATGTGTGAAAAACCCTGTAAATATTAAAAAAAACATGTTAAAAAATTATGTAACTGAATAAAACGTGTTAAAAATACCGTTAAAAATCATGTTAAAATACCGTGCAAAAAGGGATATATATATATGCACGTAAGTTCATTTTCGAAAAAAAAATCACTTTTGAAATGCGTAAAATTATTTTATAACTTTTTTTAAAATGACTTGATTCATTTTTGTGTAATGGTTATTGTTGGTTATATTATTAATTGTCATTGAAATAACATTTTTTTTCTATTTTTAAAAACATTTGCAACAAATTAATAGTGTAAAATTGTTAATTTACATTTTCTTCGTATTATTTTAATATTCAAAATTAATAAATATTTTATTACGTAGAAATTTCTTATTATTTTTTATTGGTATTAAAAAAATATTTTTGCTGTTTGCATTTATATTATAAATTTGTCCAAGATATATTAAATTCGTTTTTATTTCTTACTCTTACTTTTATATATTTTTTATTATTTAATGAACATCTTATTAAAAATATAAACGAATCAATATTCCGAAAACAAATTGTCAAATTAATTATAAAAAGTTCATAAAATGTGTATTTTATTTCAGCATAACAAAATGCATTCTAAAATGTCGACACGTCTTCAGTGTCCTGCTGTGTATTTTTGAGATCTCTATTTGAGCGAAGTAAAAGAATAACGCTTGAATATATGCAGACGCACACAACATCCGCCCGCGATCATAAAACAGAAAGTCGTCAAAGTTGGACGTATGTTTTGTGGCGAGAGATACGGTCGACAGGCCGAATAAAAATTGTGAATTATATATATAGATATATATATATATATATATATATATATATATATATATACATACATATATATACATACACTATTTCGTTGTGACATTTATAAAAACGTCATTTATTGATCCAATTATTTTAAGAAGTTTTTCTACGATAGCTAAAATGCGTATATAATCCAAGGCAGTAAATTATATAACATTAATTTACATTATTTTCATTTGCAATTGTAATATAAATATTTTTAACCTTTCGAAATTTATTTTCGAAGATTATTGGGGTCATTAGAATCCCACTATGCACTTGTTATGTATCAATTATTCGCC
>CP092088.1:3660006-3687506 GCA_029203775.1 Neoneuromus ignobilis
ACTCTTCAGAATAGATGATTGTCTAATATCAGACGGATGTGTTATAACTTCCTATTAGTTTTTGGAGCATTTCTCGTGTCGTGTGAACCTGGATAATGTCATGGTGAAAAATTACTCTTTGCCTGTGGCTAATACTGGTCTGTTTTCGTCGATAGATTTCTTTTACCAATCAGTTATTGGAAATACAATTTTTCGTAATGGATTGATTATCTGGTAGTAGCTCATAATTGATAATTCCATCCATGTCCCACGAAACTGACAGCACAATTTTTTTTTGGATAGAATCCTCCCTTTGGTTGTGGAAATGATGTTTCGTTGCAATTAATCCACTGTTTTCGACATTTGATATTGTTAAACAATCGATTTTTCGTTACTAGTAACAATTCTATTCACGAATAGTTCGTTTTCAAATCTACAGAGATAAGAAATGCAGATATCAATTCATTACTTCCGATTAAACTCTGATAATTTATAAGGAATTCACTGAGTTTGCTTAAAAATTTTACCAATCATTTTCAGATATCGATAGACTATTAAATATGTTGATTGGAGCTGTACAGTTAATTCTTCCGCTGTTGAACTAATATTTGTTTTTTTTTTAATATACATAATTATTTATCACAAACTCCTGGAAACGTTCTGATCTTACCTCATTGTCAATGTTTTAGTTCCAGAACAAAAACATTAGAATCATCTTTCTTCTTGGTTCACACTTGCGTGTCTAAACCGTAACCCTCTCACAGTTTATTCATTGCTGCTGTAGAGTTGTTACTCTGACAAAACTCCCAAAAAACATGTCTTATATATTAATTTGCACTTCCATTATGAAGGTTAACAATTTAAAATTACGTCTTTACCGCCTAACCATTGTTCAAATCCACACAAATGAATTATTACTCCAAACACCATAAGATGTTAAAGTGTTCAATAATCACCTATTGATCACTGTTGTTGTTTTTTAAAAAAAATGCCTAACACGCATTTTGATCAAACAACAAAATAAACAATAACTGATTATTAAACACTTTATAACATCTTGTGGTGTTGGGGATGGTAACTCATTTGTGTGAAAATAAATTTGTCACAGTTTCATAACAAACTAATATTTAGGACATAAGAAAACGGTACACATTTCAACAGCATATATTCATCTTTTTGCTACAATTGCGAATTACTGCATCATTAATTTTGACTGACACAAAAACTTGACGTTATATAAAGTCATCCAAATGCGACACCTAGATTTGTGTTTTATTAAAAATAAACTATACACATGTTTTTTTTAATAAAACACAAATCTAGGCGTAACATTTGGATAATCTTATATAAAATCCAATGTTATGTATCTCTTATAATATCATTATTATTTCATTTAAAAATTGTCTTTTTAACATATAAAAGAAGAATAGTATGTTTTTTTTGTGGTTTAATTTTGTACTCTATTTATTATTTCCACAAACTTTCGTTTAATGTTGTCACGTTGATGTAAAAATAAATTATTCTGTAAATATAATAAATTATTATCCAAAAATATCACATTAATCATCTGACATGAACTGTATTTATCATTTATATGAAAAACTGAAACTGTCATTAAGTAAACGTTCCTGTTTTAATAAGAATATGTTAAAGAAACACTTAGTCAAAGAAATAGTGATTTTATTACGAAATTCGTACACTTCATGCCACTTAAAATTAAATGATTGTCCTGAAAATATAGCACTTTATTATTTAATATAATTTTCTAATTTTTCCATGTGGGATAACACTTTTGTCTATTGATTTTATTTCATCGGATTACAAATTTACTTCTTTCTTTTAATCTGTTTATTATTTTCGATTTTAAAAGTGATATACTTGGTGCTTCTTAAAAGAATACTAGAAATGGAAGTAAAACAAAAAGTATTTAATTAATCAGTTATTTATTTTTTTCATTTTTAAACATTTTTTATGGCATAACACAATTTCACTCATATAATCACCACGACTTCGCTTGACATAGTAATCACTCTTTCACATAATTGTGGCCCAATTTCATTAATTACACGTTCAATGTTTATTTTTAATGTTTATGTTGTTTGTGGTTTATCAGCATAAACCAATAATTTCACATAACCCCACAAAAAATAATTAAATCACATGATCTCGATAGTCAATTTATGACTCCATTTCTTGAAATAATTGACTCATTTAATTTTTGTTACAATAAGTTTATTGAAATTTTTACAATTTTCAAGCATTGTTGAATTGTTAAACATTCCATAATAATTTGTCAAACTATACTCAGCTAAAATATCAAAATGAGCTTGAAAAAAAATTTAAACATGGCTGCCACCAGCTATCAAAATTCTGACATTCTTTTTGTAAAACTTATATTAATATATTATATTTTTGCGCTTAAATTAATTCAAACAATAAAATTGATAAAAATGTGCTAAGGAGGTCAATACTTTTATGATGTGTTTTATATATATATATATATATATATATATATATATATATATATATATATATATATATATATATATATATATAGAGAGAGAGAGAGAGAGAGAGAGAGAGAGAGTTTTAAGCGTGATTGAAATTTGCATTGAAATCAATTAAATTTTTTATCACGCCTAAAAAACACCTATGTGTGTGAGTGTGTGTGTGTGTGTTATGTGTGTATATTTATCTATATATATCCCAATTCTTCGTAAAAAATACAGAATGAACAAACCAGATTTTCTTATGTGATTATTTTCTTAATATTGTATATAGAGTGTAAAAAAATGAATTTAGTTAAAAAATCATACAGTATTTTTATCTTTCACACGGATGTGTTTTTATTGTAATTGAATGGATTTAATTGATATTATTTAATATCAAATTTGTTAACTAAACGTATCCACAATTTCGAACCAATTTTCAAAAACTTTATATAGATCATTATTTTTAATTTCCATTTAAACTTCACTTATTATTTTTCTAGAAATCTAGATAAAATTTACTTTAATATTTATTATCATTTTTTATTAGAAATATTATTACGGTTATGTCAGTATTTGTCTCTTTTAAATTTTTAAATCAGATTTGTATGTGTTTATTTGTATGGTACATTTAAAGAGTTGAATATGAGCATTCAGTTTTATTTCTATTTGAATCCAGTTACAATCCATATATTTCAGAAATATTGTAGCGATTATTGTATATTTTATTGTGCTAAAATGTTTACTGTAGTATAAAAAAAATCTTACATTTGAAAAATTACAGTCAAATAAAGTATATATATGATGGTTGTACATAGAGAACATATTAATATTAAATATAACACGGTCATATTATATATTTCTTTTGTAAATAAAAATAAAGGAAAGAAAGAGCTGTTCGCAGAATAGCTTTTGTATACTGTAGAGAATAACATACACATTCACATATTTATTTGTGTATAATGATGTGTATATATATATATATATATATATATATATATATATGTGTGTGTGTGTGTGTGTGTGTGTGTGTGTGTGTCTATATATTATATAAAGTTTTTGTGTACATGTTTGTACGTCACGTATACGCAAAGTTATAGTAGAAATCACATATTTTACTGTAAAAATAAACAAATAAGAATACTGTGTCAACAATAAAACTAATCCACTCTGTTGTTCTGTAGCATATTCGAAAGTATTGTACTAATCTATATATCCTTTGTGTACATTCCTTGTGTAAAGATTTCTAGCAGATAAATGTCACATTTGTTGCACGTAAAAACAATGAACAAGTAACTCGGCCAATTTTCATTGCTTTTAAAGTACAGACATATGGATCAATCGGCACTACGCCAAGAAAAATTAAAAGCGGCAGTAAATAAAGTTCAAATAAAAACAAACATCTACTGAACATGTGGGCGTAAAGTTTGGATTTGTGACGGTATTAACAAATGAGTATAATATAAATATTTAGTAATATTGAATATTTTATTAAAATTTGAAACAAGTTCACGATGACGTGTTACACGTAGATAAATTAAACACGGTTTTATGTATACGTGTTTTCGAATATTGCATTTAATCAGTTTTATAACATACATCAAATGGAGAATATTATAATTTTAATATATATATATATATATATATATATATATATATATATATATATATATATATATATATATATATATATATATATATATAAGATGTCCAAATTTGAGGTTAGGAAGTAAGTTGGCTATTATTTGATGAAATGTCAAATATTAAACTGTCAGTATTAAACATTTGTTTATTAAAAAAATTGAGAAATTTAGTGATGGAACGCTCCACACTTGAACAACACATTTTAATAATGAAAATTCACTATAAAAATGGTGAAAATTTAACTACGTCAACGCGTAAAATTCGTGCTTTTTTCTTTGTAATTAAGTGCATTCGTAACCTTCTCTACTTAACGTAATCGCGAAATTTCAACAATTTGGTACTGTTAGAGACTACAGACTAAAAAAATATGCTTGTAGTAATCGTTCAACTGAAAATATCGCTCCTGTACTTGAAAGTGTCGGAGAGGACGCTCAAACATCTATTCTTCGACGTTCACAGCAATTAAATATCACAAGAAGCACTCTGCATAACATTTCACGAAAAGATTTGAATCTTCATGCATAAAAAGTCCAGCTAACACAAAAACTGAAAGTAGTTGACCATCATTTGAAAAAAAAGTCATACCAACAAAAAAAAGTAGAAAATACTAAATTTTTTAACAAAATCATTTTCAGTGATGAATCGAATTTTCAGGTAAATAATTATGTCAAGAAAGAAAATTGTTGTATATGAAGAAGTAAAAATCCAAAAGCCATTATTGAATAAAAATTACAATTACATCCTCGAAAAGTCACTGTTTGGTGTGTTTTATGTGTTTTGGTTGGAAACAACTTCTTTGAAAAGGTTAACTTGTTACATTACAGTTAACTTGTTACATTACCAAGCATGATAACAGATTTTTTGTAACCAAAACTTGAATATATTGATATCAATAGTATGTGGTTTCAACATGATGGTGTCACAAGATATTCAACTTGCACAGCAATCGATTTACTCACAACCAAATTTAATAGACGTTTAATTTCTCATATTGATGATGTTAATTGTCCGCCTAAGTCTTGTGATTTAACACTGTTAGACTTTTTTGATGAGGTTATTTGAAAGATAAGTTTATGCCATCAAATCAGCAACGATTCAAGAACTAAAGGATGAAATTCGTGCAGCTATAGCTAAAATACAGCCTCATTTATTGCAAAGCGTGCTTCAAAATTTCGATAAAAGAATAGACATCTTTTGACGTGGTAAAGGAGGCCATTTGGCTGACATTTTATACCATTTTTAATTTCTACGTTTCTACTTTACATCGATACCAACAAGAATGATTTTTTTCAGAAACTATATTTTATTGATAAATTACTTCTTAACCTCACATTTGGACAGCTTATATATATATATATATATATATATATATATATATATATATATATATATATATATATAATAAAAATCTACATTAATCTACTGCTAGGTGAAAGTCTTATCGAATTTTATTGTCTCTTTTAAACTATTTTCTTAAAATTATTTCATTTTTTTCTATCCTTCGTATTTCACAATTTCATCTCACCATTTTTAATGAAGTTTCTTCCTTGTTTTTTTTTCTTTTTTTCCTCTCTTGATGCTATTTTATAATGATTTTTGTTCATTTATTGTATTACATGTATAAGTCATTATTTTTCAATTGATTTTTTTAGCTTGTTCCATTTTTACTTTGAGTTTGTATGTGTGTATGTATATATATATATATATATATATATATATATATAAACAATCTTCTTTGCAAAATCACTCTAACAAAACTTCATACAAACATGAAATTGAGTACATTATATATGGCTATCGCGTATAGCTGGCGTGAGGGTGCATCGGACCGACACCCCCTTTTGGGTTTTGTGTTTTCTTTTCATTCTTATGTTGTTTGAAGTCGACGGCGGCGTGCGGCACATCAAAAGAGCAACGAGCTCGAAGGTTGTTGAACAACGGGGTGACCCCACGAATGCAAATTCAGCTCCGGACCGACCTCGGGGATAATATGTTACAGGGAGTTACTCGAATCTATATGCGAGCTAGTCGCTTTGTCGTGGCTTTATTGTGAAACTCCACGATGAGTAAAGATGTATTCACATTCAGAGAGAATAATGTGTATTTCTGTAAATATACAATCATTCTTATATACATACACACACATACACATACATACATATATATATATATATACACATATACAATTTTTTAAAAATAAAATCAAAGAGAATAAAAAATATAGTATTTAGCTATTATTTAAAAAGCGTCTATGTAATGTACACTGCGTTTTAAAGTCAATTATCATAAAAATAAAACACACTTGTCCAATTAAATGAACTCACAAAATGCTGGTGCGAAAAAACACAAGTAAAAAAATTGTAAACAATCAATCTCAAGACAATCCAGAACGTAAGCAATATAACGGCATATCATCAGCACATGCCGCGTACATAGACAACAGACGCGATGGCGTTTCATTTCATCGAACCAGAAATAGACTTTTCATCCATTACCATCTATCAACGGTAAGCAACTTAGTTGTATGGGAAAGAAATAATTCTCTGACTGCTAGTGTATTTAGAGGTGTATGTGGTATACATACAGACGCGGCCATACGCACGTACACACACACACACATACATACATATATATATATATATTTCATAGTACTGAGGGGAAAGAAAAGTTTATTCATTGCATATATTTTTTAAAAAAATCCCTATATAACTGAAAATTATAGCTATACAAAACGTGGACATTTTAGAATTTCTTAATTATGTAAACACATTTGTAAGACTAACGTATTTGAAAAATGTTGGATTCCAAAAAAAATGTCTACTTTAAAAATTCCAGTAAATTCTCTCTCTCTCTCTCTCTCTCTCTCTCTATATATATATATATATATATATATATATATATATATATATATATATATGTTGATTAAAATTAAAAGTTTATATATTTGATTAAAACTAAATCTAAGTATGACTCTTTAGTCTTTGATATTTTTTTTTATATATTTTTTATGTATGAATTATTCTTTAAAGTGCTTTTTTATCTAAGATTATCAGTACCTCTTCAATTTTCAATAACACTAACAGGTTTGATTGACTCACTTATGTATTTATTTTCAATTTCTTCATGTGTGGCTAAATACATATTCTTATATTTGAGTGATGTTTGTATTGATTGCCTATATTTCAAATACATACATACGCACACATATATATTAATAATGATTGAAATAGATATTGTAAGTTAGGTAAAAATTTGTACAAAGATGATTTATGGTAGGTAAAAATCAAAAAATCAAATCAAATATATATTTATTATTGGAAATTACTATGCATGTAGTGATACATATGTTTGTGTTACAAAACAGCTTTCTAGGTTATTCTAATGTACTAATATATGTTAAGGGTATGTATAATTATATGTGCTGTTTTTAACTGTTAATGTAGATAGATCAGGAAACATTTAAAAAAACCTGGTGAGAGGTAAAAATCAATTTTTATATTTATAAAATTTACAAAGATTTTTTTATTCAAAAATAACTCGATTGTAAATGAGAAAAAAGGTTATATATTACTTTTTTTTTTAAATGTTATTCTATAAAAGTTTTTAAATAAGAAATATATTACTAATTTTCAATTCAGAAAACCTTCCACAGCACAACAAAATTGTCTTCAATATTGCCTTATTGTTCACTTTTAACAAAGATATATATCGACTGAGCATATTATAAAGATTAGGGGAGATTATCAGTGTTAAATAGTACATATTATCCAAATATTGAATATTTGTAAAACTGTATGATTAAGAATAATGTATATTTTATTAAAAAAAAGTAATTAGTAATATATTGAAACTTATCATAGTATATTAAAACATTTTCATTCTGCTTTCAAATAATTTGAAAAACTATGAATTGTTTAAAAATTCAGAATGTGTTTGCCTTTTATTCAAATTTGAAAACATAAATTTTGATTAGACAATACAGACGTTTATATATATATATATGGTTTTCTAATAAGAATTTCAGAACTTTCACAGTTGGTGGTAGTCATGTTTGAATTTTTTTAAACTCATTTTGACATTTCAACTCAGTATAGTTTGGCGAATTATCATGGAACGTTTAACATTTCAACAACACTTAAAAATTGTAAAAAAACTTATAAAAATCAATATTCGGTTTGTAAAACTTATGGTCCACACAATCGTCCAAGTCGACAACCATTTATCAAATTGTTGAAACATTTGAAAACAATTTTACTCTACATAATACAACAGTGCTTGTAAGACTAAGAAATACAAGAAGTGAGGCCAATATTGCTTCTGTTAGTGAACATTTCCAAATGAAGCTCGAGATCACGTTACAGTAAATGGAGTCCGTTACTCAACCATGATTAATGACTTTTTTCCAAAAATAATTGAAAATGGTTTGCACAACATGTGGTTTCAACAGAATGGTACAACGTGCCATACATCTACAGAAACAATAAATTTATTGAAACAAAAGTTTATTGAGTCCATTATTTCACGAAATGGACTCATCAATTGACCAAAATCATGTTATCTAACTCGATTGGATTATTTTTGTGAGGTTATGTAAAATCATTGGTTTCATCTGATAAACCACATACAATAGAAATATCAAAAATTAACATTAAACGTGTAATTCATAAAATTGGACTGCAATTATATGAAAGAGTGACTAAAAATTGGACTAAACGAATGCTTCATGTCAAGCGAACTCGTGGTGATCACATAAGTGAAATTGTGTTCCATCATTAATGCCATAGAATATGCTTAAAAATAAAATAAAGTAAATAAATAACTAATTAAATACTTTTTGTGTTATTCCATTTAAACTTCTGAAGTGCTTATTGGAGAACCCTATATGTATACTAAAACGTAGAATATGAGAATGTTTCGAAACGTACGTATGTTTTGATGTTAAATAAATTAAGAAATAAAACTGTTAATTTAGCTCATTTCGAATCGAACTAAATTTATTGTATTAAGTAAGCACGTTACTGTTAACAATAACAGTTCACATAACAAACATATCAATGGCAGTAATGTAAATAATAAATATCCGATCCGTATAACGGTGTTCGTTCAATCCGAACGAATGTCGTTCGTAAGATGGTTTACATACAAGTCTGATTTACAAGAACCATAAATCACCACCAAAATCACCGAAACAATTAAAATGTTTCGACCGTAATCATGCGTTGAAATACACGCATGCGCTCGACGCCATCAATTCTTCTGAAACACTTGAGACCAGAGCACATAAAACAAATTTGAAGAGGATGTCGCATTCTTGAACTAATTTATTATACCCTTGTTGAGAATTCGATTGTTTATTGGATGATCGTTGAGGTGGTATGTACATAATACAATCGCCGGCACAGTCGTAAATAAATATACACGAGTATAAAGAGTCTAAAACGACGAATATAAAGACACTATACTTCGTACAGAACCGGCTTAGGAATAATGACTTTATTTAATAGCAAGTATCATACATGAAAGTATTATTTATAAGGTTTTCCAATAAGAATGTTAGAACTTTGACAGCTGGTGGCAGCCATGTTTCAAGCACATTTGACATTTCAACCAGTATTATTTAGAACATTATCATGGAATGTTTAACACTTCAACAACGCTTAGAAATTATAAAAACTTCAATTGACTTATTAAAACAAAAATTTAATTAGTCCATTATTTCACGAAATGGACCCATAAATTGGTTACCAAAATCATGAGATCTACTTCCATTGAATTATTTTCTGTGAGATTATGTAAAATCATTGGTTTATGCTGATAAAGCACAAACAACAGAAGCATTGAAAATAAATATTGAAGTATAATTCATGAAATTAAACCACAATTATGTGAAGGAGTGACTAATAATTGGATTAAATAAATATACTATATTTCTTCACTCTATGGTTCTGTGAGAGTATTGGTGTCCTTTAAGATCTCCCATTATTCTCTACCTGACTTTTTTTATTCTCCAGGACTTCACGTTTCCTAAAAACAAACCATTGGCGTTTTTCTTTCCATGTCTTATATCTCCTAATTTGTAGACTTCTCAACAGTAATAAGTTTTATAGTATGAAGTTGCTAGCCTAATGCCCTACTAAAAAAATCTGGTGGATTATTTACCATCATTATAGGGAGCAGTAGTCTTTTTCTATCCATTGCTGGATTAAGATTTCTCTCAAAACATTCCACTTCAACCGATTCAATCCACTTTTTCAGTCCTTACCGACGTATTCTTTCAATTTCTGTTCTAACTTTCCATAAGTTTCTTTCTGAGCTTTTTTATGTATCTTTGTTCATAATCAATTTTTATTGGCCATCAATAGTCTTCTATTCTTGCTTTATGACCAGCCCATTTCCATTTTAAACTACAGCTGGGTCTGTTTTTGTACGGATTATTTTAATGCGATTTTGAAGTTTTGTGGTTCATTTTTCTTCTTAATATCTTTTTATGTGAATTTTCTTAATACGATTTTGAAGTTATGCGATTCATATTTCTTCTAAGTGTCTTTTTATACGAATTTTTTTAAAGAATTCCTTTAAGCGGTTATTTAATTCAACAAAAAGCTCTTCAGTTTTTTGAACAAATGAAGGAATCAGAGCCATTTACTTCCGTTTCTCAAACTGATAAGGAATTAAAGCCTTAAGTGCTAGCAAAAGGATGGTTAATACCTTAAGTGACAATGATATTATTGCAATAAGTTTAGATACTGTAGAATATTTAGAAAAAGATAATGAAACAAAAGTAGAACCTGTTCCCTTCACTGCAAAAATGATATTAGAAGGTCTTCAACTTTGTAATTAATTGGAAAATCATTTTCTTATTAATGATACGAATTCTGAATGAGCTTTTAAACTCCAACGACTGCTAAATAATTGTATGTCTGAATATCGCGAGCTTCATAAACAATTAGTAAAATCATCGTTTCAAAGTTTAATCACAGATTCTTACATTTTCGCCAGAAAAATTAATATAGAACGAGACAGAAGTCGGCGGTAATTCTGTTTGTGTTTTCTTTAGAGACGAATCTGATTTTACACCAGTTCACAAACGAACCCGCATATTTTTAAATAGCATATTTTGAAATATGTATGAAAAAATGTGAAATAAATTACATATATGTACATATTGCTTTGAATGAAATTAAATAGTTAATAAAAAAAATAAAGTAAAAAAACTATGTTTTGTATCAATTTTATTCAGATATTTGAAATTTTTTAGACATTCTTTATTTTCTGATTTTTTATGCGAATTTTAAAGTAATTTCACTTTGTTACTTTGGTTTTATGTGGGTTTTAAAAATTAAGGAACGTATCCCTAATTTTTCAATGTAACTTAAGTCTTTTTTGTGCGATTTTTTTAAATGCGGTTTTCTGTGGAACATATCTACTGCATAAAAACAGACCCAAGTGTATTCATTTTTGCTATAATGTTCGTAACTTTTGTTTTCTTTTTGATTCATTCTGTTTTACATGTTATTTTTAGTATACAATTTCCACACTTCTTTGTGTAATATACATTTACATAAATACATATAAAAACTAACGGCCTTTAAAAAATAAAATTAAACAAATTAATCAAAATTAAATTAATTATTTACATTAAAATTCTACATTTATTTTCATTAAATTTCCATATATTTTTTCTTACAATATTTATATGCGGGTAATTTGATAAATTTTTAATAGTTTTCCTTGAAAAATTACTAATGGAAACTGAAAGAGAATAATAACATATTTGATTCATTTTAAATATTTTTCATATTCAACAATTAAACAAAATTCACTATTTTAATTTCCATAATTTAGATATATTTTGTATAGTTTATATATTAGTTTTTATATTTTGTATATTCTTATAAATAATAAGTAAAATGTTTAATTTATGATATATATATATATATATATATATATATATATATATATATATATATATATATATATATATAGACTCTTTACCAAAAGTACACTTGTTTCTGAGATACGAACTGAATTTCATGCATTGTAACTGGTTTTTGTATTTTTAGTAAACTTCCTGAATATGAGCTAATTATTTTACACAGAATGTAACCATGAATCATAAATTTATAACAATGTGTCATTAACATTTATAAAGACAAATTATTTCAGAGCTCTAGTGAAGTTTCTTATTTCTTAGTAATTTATTTGAACTCCAATTGAAGATTTTTCAGGTCTAATAAAAAATTCTTCATCTAGACAGAGAGAAAGATTAATTTAAATAAACTTATTAAATAAACCTCTAGATTCATTTTAAATAAACAGTTGTAATTTTAAGGTAAAAACTTAACATGTTACTAAATGAGTAGATCTAAATATAGAGTTGATTTCGTAAAGTTGTTAAATTTAACACGTGTATATTTTTAACTTTGAAAAAGATTTAAAAAAAGTCTATTTGTAATTTTCTGCCATTCGCTAAACACAAGAAATATTATATAATAATGTTTTTATATTGTAAAATAATTTCTTCGGAATTTAAAAAATATAACCAATTTTCTGTTATTATTTTCAAAATATTAGAAAGAAAATCGAATATTTAATTAAAAAATTAAATTTTTTTAATATAGCTAAAAAAATAACTAAAAAATTAGAAATGAATAAGTGAATAGTTGGAATTATTCATTTTTGTAACTTTTAAAAATTCAATATTTAATAAAAAATATAAAATTTATGAATTACTGAAAAATTCAGTTCATTGAAAATGATTTAAGTTTACACAAAAATCCTACCAATGTGTACATTTGGCAGTGTATTCGTTTAGTCCAATTTTAGCCACTCTCACATAATTGGGGTCCAATTTCATGAATTACACATTCAATGTTTATTTTTAATGCTTTTGTGGTTTGTGGTTTATCAGTATAAATCAATGATTTCACATAACCCAACAGAAAATAATCCAGTAGAGTTAGATCACATGATATTGATTTTTGTATTTTTTAATTGATAGATCCATTTCGTGAAATAATGTACTCATTAAATTTTTGTTTTAAATAATCAATTGTAGTTTTTACAATTTCTAAACGTTGTTGAAGTGTTAAACTTTCCATGATAATTTATTAAACTATACTGAACTGAAATGTCAAAATGAGCATGGCTAACACCCACTGTCAAAGTTCTGATATTCTTATTAGAAAATCCTATATAGGTATTTTTTTATATCTAACCATTTTCGAAAATGTATGCACAGTTTTATTAAAATCACCTGTATATACGTTTCTATTTCTTTATGTAAGTTCTAAAAATTGTTAAATAATCTTAATTTTAATTCTTGTACGCTTATCAATAGTTCAAACAGAATTTCATTAAATATTTATCAAAATATTTGTTTAAAGAATTAAGCTATATTTATATACAATTTACATTCATGTTCAACAAAATTGTATAAATTCTCGCGTCTTTTATATAATAAAGACAAATTATCATATTCACAAACCAGTAAATCATGTTTTCATCCAAATATTCCACGGAATGAATGAATTAGATATTTGATCGTTATGTGTTTAAATGTATTCATTTTAATAATAGCTCAATTTCAAATCGTTGTAAATGTATTTTATTAACTAAATTAATCATTATTTTGATGGCAATTCCACGAATTCGTTACTCCAATAATATATATATATATATATATATATATATATATATATATATATATATATATATATATATATATATATATATATATATATATATATATATATAGGTTGTTTTCATTTTATGCATCTTTTTAATTGTAATGATTATGAACTGAGATTTTATATAGAAGTTTGCATAATAAAAAGGTTATTCGCCCCGGATCTGGACAATCGGTTTGGTGCTAAAATAAGCAATGAAGTAAAAATTGTATTTATTTGATTTTTGTACAGTTATTATTGCAAACGAGTCAAATGTACCAAATACTTGAATAATTGATGAATAAATATATTCATTAAAGATATCAACAAATAAAATATTTTGATGTGTTTTACGTCATAAAATTTCCAATGAATTCTTAAAATTTTTCATATTTTTTTAAAAAAAGAACGATATATAAACTTATGTAGTTTTTTATTTTAATAATTTAATTTAGATATGAATTTGTTTATATCATTATTATATTATTTTCTGTTATATATTTTAATAATAATGACGATTTGAATAGAATTTATTTTAAAACATTTTTTTAAGAAAATCAATTGTCATAGTCAATTTTATTACAATTACATTTTAAAAAATGCATTCGAGTTTACTATAAAAAATGTATAACAAAATGTTAGTAAAAATATTATATAAAACAAGATTTTTTAACAAAAACGCTCTGACGATGGTGGCATTGCCGTCGAAATGCGAATTAGCTCATTGTTATCATAAATAGTAAATTGAAAAATAAGTGATTAGTGAACATTTTATAACATATTGTGGTGGAAGAGGGAGTGATAATTCATTTGTGTCAATTCGAAAAAATATGTGTGGTCAAAGAAATGAATTAAAAATTCTTTTGTATTTAATAAAATCGAAATTATTTTTGACACTAGTAAATTTTAAACAAGTATTTTCGCTAGAAATTTTCATAGAATTGAAAATTGGTAATATAAATACACAATTATTATTTTTATAATTCGATATATTGTTACAAGTTTTTATAAAAAAATAACCAATTAAATATATTTACAAAAAACGAATTATTATTAACATTGATACATTGATAAAATTCAAATTGAGTAAAATAAAATCAACTAATTTTATTCAGACAATACAATTGCATTATTTGTTTATATTTTCTGTAAATTTTATTTTATTAAGTGTATATTTAATGTAATTAAAGGGTCATGCGGAGATCAAAAAGAACGTGACTTTTGGGATTTTTTTCAAGAACTAACGCTTTTCTCAACAAATGTTCGAGTATTTAAAAACAGTCATTTAAAAGAAGTTTACATATTTTTTTCAATAAAAGATATTTAAAAAAAACATATATAAGCATTCTCCCGTAGGTTCTTTTTAAAAATAACATTTGCAGTGACCATTGCTGCTCAGATTTGGCTCGTATGAAATTAAAAAATGAAGAATATTTATTTTATACAGTAAATTATGTAGTTCTAGAAAGATCAGGTTTTCGAAATATTGATTTGGAACAAAATGATGAACATTTTAATTTAAAATTTTAATTTTCGATGAAAAATCATTTTTTTAGTCAATAAAAAAAGGAATTTTACAACGAAAAAAATCCTTTATTCGAGGTATAGTTTTTTTTTATTTATAATAAGCTTGAAAGTTTTGAAATAAATCGATATAGTTGTTTTAGATATATTTTGGTCATCGTTTTTGAAAATGCGATTTTCAGAAAAACACATTTAAAATTTCTAAACTAGTTTTACGCAGTATTTGTAAAAAACAGACAAATAACCATATGAAGATAGAAAAAGTATACCATTTGTTTTATATGCATTAAATAAAAATAAGAGAGAAAGCATAAGAAATTACATGTACGGAAATTATATCCGAATTAGCGGCAAGTTCGGATCACCGGCTATACTAAATAATTGGTGTATCCATAAGTAATGCCTTTTTACAAAATTCACTTTTTGTAAAATGAGGGTGATTTTGATATAAAATATTCTTCGAGTGCAGTTTTGATACTGAAAAAACGACATTATTTATGAGTACACCTAATAATTTAAAAAAATAATTCCTTAATATTTCGATTTTCAACTTCATTTATTAATCATTGATTGTTTATTTTTCCATTAATATATAATTTGTTGGTATCCTCTTCTTATCAATTCAGTGATTTTAATATCGAATAGCATGCCCTTTAAAATACACATTAATAAAAAATTAAAAATATGTAATTATAAATTTAACAAATATACAATATTTTACATATAATATAGGATCAGCCAAATATGATGCCTAGATTTGTGTTTTATTAAAAAGAAACATGTATATAAGAAAATAGATGTATAAACACAAATCTAGATGTCGCATTTGGATGACCTTATATATAGCTTTTAATTTTTTTTATTTACTGACGAAATTTTCATTAAACCTATATTATTTGCAAAAAAATAAAGAAAATAATATGAAAATTCAATAAAAAGTTAAGTTTCTCTTAATTATTTAATAACGAACTACCTGTTTATGTATTAGTGTAAAGAATGTTCCATAATCAGTATTATATTATTTGTTTAAGTACGAGAAAAAAAACAAGTTATTTGAACATCAGCAACAATATATTTTAAGTATATATACATATATATATATATATATATATATATATATATATATATATATATAATATCCTAATTTGCATATAACAGATATTAATTTCTAATCATAAAACGAAATTGATAATTACATTTGTTAATTATAAATAAGTTCTTGTTAATAATGAGTCGTTTTGATTACATTTTCGTGTATATGTAAAAAATTACTTAAAATAATGTTTAAATAAATTAACTAAAATTATCATATATATTCGCTTATTTGTCGAAAATTTGAAATTAAAATGCAGCTTTTTAATTAAAAATAATTAAAACGATATACGAATCATATTATAACCTTTAAAATAAATTAAATGTTGATTTATTAGAATTATGCGAGACTGCTTGGTTTTTATATATTTATATTATATTGTATATATATATATATATATATATATATATATATGTGATTATAATTAATAAAAAAAAAATAGTTGAGAAGATTTAGTCGAGTAAAATTTAGTTGAGTTAGATGATGAAAAATAATGTCGATATTTTTCAATCTGTTCTTTAAAACTCTGCATTAAAACTTTGCATTTACTGAAAACTTATTACTCCGCACCTGATAGTCGAATTTCGAGACTCGATGACATACACTTTACGTCACTTCCCACTTTTTAGACAGATGCATTACAATCTTGATAAATTTTTGTCGCTCTTAAAAAAGCGTCCACGTTGTACGGTGATCATTTTCGAAACTGTTTCTAAGGAACATGGGATAACGTAGTTATGAGATAAGACAGTTTTGCTCTAACAATTTCTGACAGCTGCTTTTGTCTTAGATATGTTTACAAACACAAGACCGTCTTCGTTAATAGCATTATTATTATTCAAGCATGACAAATATTTTCATCTGTTCATCAAGCTTTGTGTTTCTTAAGTTTTGTTTAATTTCATTATATTTTCAAAAGATAAAAGGCTTAGCATTTGTTGCCAAAATTATATATATATATATATATATATATATATATATATATATATATATATATATATATATGCATGTATTTAAGTGTGCATTAAAAAAAATCAACTCTGATATATAACATAGTTGACAAGATATAAACTTCTATTTTAAAAATTACAAAGCTCCATTTCTATAATCTATTGTGTATTATTTTTGTATTAAACTAGAGGACTCTACCCACTATTCGCTCGTCGACTACCAAATTTATTTCTATTTAACAATGTAATAGAAATTTATGTTAATACTTCAGTGTAGATGATATTTATTATTAAGAATTTTTTTTTAGATTAAATAGAACTTTTGATAGTGATTCAATTTAAAATTCTATCACGCTTTAAAAAAAACATATATGAGGTTATATCAAATTAGTGTATAATTCTTACTATTTTTCAAATTAAGTTTTTATCTTCTCTTTTGATTTTTTTTGAAAATTATCCTCAATAATAATTTTTAAACAACGCTGAAGCGACTTGTCATCATTTTACATTATTAGGTTTTTAATGTCTAGTGTATTTAGGTGGATTCGTATGTTTTTAACAGCTATTAAAATTACATTGTAATTATTTCATTTGACATATACAACTGAGAAGATTTAATGTAATTTCAAACAAAATGATTAACGTTCCAAAAGAAAATCTTCTTCTATTTATATTTGGTATTCAGTGGCGGAGAAATTGAATTTTATTCTTGTTTTTCATAAAAATAAAATCATTGTGGTTAGTAGTAGAATTATTACTAATTATATATATATATATATATATATATATATATGTGTGTGTGTGTATGTGTGTATGAGAGAGAGAGAGAGTGTGTGTATACATATATGTATAAAATAATATGTTTCTTCCAGTGTTTATTTTCCTTTTTATATCTTTATTAAATAATTATTAAATCTTATGTTTACTAATATTTGTTTAATATGATTAAGCCTATATTTTTCTTGTAATTTTTTCTTTTCGTTTCTTCCTCCAATGTATAGGATCAACCAAATGTGACGCCTAGATTTGTGTTTAAAATATGTGTATAGGGAAACATGTGTATAGTTTTTTTCTTTTTAATGAAACACAAATCTAGTCGTCGCATTTGGATGACTCTGGATTGGATGTGTTTTTTAAGCGTGATAGAACTTTAAATTGAATCCCTATCGAAAGTTTTCTCTTACATTTTATACGTATATAATATATATATATATATATATATATATATATATATATATATAAATATATATATATATATATATATATATATATATATATATATATATATATATATATATATATATATATATATATATATATATATATATATATATATAAATATACATAGAGAGAGAGGGGGGAAGAGAAATATAGGTGTTTATTTTTAATCGTGATAGCATTTTAAATTGAATCTCTATCGTAAGTTTTCCCTAACCTAAAAAAACACCTATACATATTTCATAATATAAACAATAACTGGATAGGTGATTTAGATAATTAAAAATAAAAAAAATGCAAATCAGCTGAAGAAATTCTTGAAAATTTCATTAAGGAAATGGAAATAAAACTAATATCGTAAATATTCCAAGCAACAATACAATTTAATACAATACCAATCGATGGAAGAGTTGGAATTGTCACATTTTTTTAAAAAAAGTTCGAAGTAAACACAACCATGATAACTTATCGACTGATTACGTTATTATCAGTTTGTAATAAAATACTTTGTATATTGAATATAAATTTTAATAATTCATTTTATATAGTAAATGCATAAAATTAGCTTTAAAGAATATAAAATCTGTTTATTACACATTAAGAAGAAATTTGGAATGTTGAGTAATTGATATATTTGTATTAAAATCTCAAATATAGAATAAAATAGCTAGAAAAAAGTAACTTTTTAAATTTCAAAAATTTGAAGTGATTAGTGGTCTCTCTCTCTCTCTCTCTCTCTCTCTCTCTCTCTATATATATATATATATATATATATATATATATATATATAACGATTAGAGTATCTATTTGGAAATGCATGATGTTGTTAAAATTTCATCATAATGATTTTTCTCGAAACTTAAAAATAACTTCGCTTTTAACTGAAGTGCATTTGAAACAGTTAAAAAAAGAACAGGGCATGAATACTAAAAATGTCGTCCAATATCGATGAAGAGATTCACGTCGTCACATCCGGTGTGATCTACTATAGTTCGCATAATAATTAATAAATACGACAACATAATTCCGTTTGACTGACATGCTACATAATATGTGTTGACATATGACAACCGTGCTAATGACGTCAATTCGATCCTATTTATGATTAACTTACCTGTAAAACTAACGAGTTATATAATGGAATAGTCTAGATGTTTAATTGTTAAAAATTATATAAGACTCTTTCCTCTAGAAAATATTTTATTTAACACTTTTTTTATTATTTGAGATAATTTATGTTTGATTTATAAATAGTTTCGTATCTTTATTTAAAATCACTTTAACTATAAAATTACCTGTACAGTTTGTGTTAGGAAAACATTTTCAAAAATTACATTTCTAATCGTTTAATGCTTTTTCAACATTATAAGAAAATATCTAATTTATCAAAAAAATCCTTTGAAGAATTCATTTTCCAATTGTGGACTTCCACATTTGACAATGATTTAACAATACTTTGTTGAATCAATTATAATATTTAAAAAAATATTATATATAGTATTCAGTACATTATTGAAATGTTTAAATCCAATTTAAATAATTTTTTTTGCTAGTTAAAAATATCAATTTTTAGATGTACTTAAGCACATTATCATTTTAGTTCTAGAATTATAAATTTTCTTTAATTAACTATTTTCTAATATTTTTTTCTTGAATACATGTATATATGTGTGTGTGTTCTTTATTTTTAATTGTATCATATAAACTATAAAAAAAAAAAGCGGAAGGGAGATACTTTCCAACCTAATATGTGTGTGTGTTCTTTATTTTTAATTGTATCATATAAACTATAAAAAAATTAACAGTTTACATTACAAGGTCAATATAATGAAAAATATGTAATTTTTCAATCATTTCATATTGTTTAAATTATGAATTATTCTACAATATATAAACAATCGTGTAGAAAAACTAACATACGATGTTTATTTTATTTAGTTTATAAATTACTGTTATATACAATTATAAATCATTCAAGAATATCATAGTTTGAGATATATTTTTTAAAAATATTGTTAAATTTATATAAAAAAATACAGTTAACATATCACTGAAAAATCGAATTGTGAAATTATTTATAATTTTAATATTTTTTAAATTTAAAGAATATCAACAATATTATTATTTATATCATTGTTTCATAGGTTAATTAAAAAAAAATATGTTTTAGCTCAGATAAGATATTATTTTGAATAATAATTCATACACATTTTAATTAGGTTTATATATATATATATATATATATATATATATATATATATATATGTATACATATATATATATGATGTTTTTTTAAGCATGATAAAACTTAAAAGTTAATTCCTATCAAAAGTTCTATCTAACTTATAAAAACACTTATTATCATACTTTTATATATACATTCACAAAGATATGTGTGTTTGTGTGTGTGTATATATATATATACATATATAAATATACATTATTTGGTTTATATAAACATACATTATAAGCTGATATGATAATAAATAAATATATATAGGTGTTTTTTAAGCGTGATAAAAGTTTAAATTAAATTTATATCGCAAGTTTAATCTGACTTAAAAACCTCCTTTATCATCCTTTTATATTTACATACACACACACACACACACATGTATATATTAAGTGTTTTTTTTTTTTAGGTTAGATAGAACTTTTGATAGGAATTCAATTTAAAATTCTATCGGTCTTAATAAACAGCCTATATGTGATTAAAAAAACAAAAAGATCTATGAAAATATTTTACTAAAAAAGAAAGGATGACATTGTAAAGTATTGAGGAAATGAGGGTTGGATAAAATTAACTGTAAACGCAATTAAAGGATTTCGGGAAAACATTTAAGAAAATCTAATGATATTCGATGAGGATTATGCCCATCAATGGACTGATAGATCTTTTTGATGACGATTATAATTATTAATATATATATATATATATATATATATATATATATATATATATATAGAGAGAGAGAGAGAGAGAGAGAGAGAGAGGAAGGAGGGACTTTATTATTATTATTTGCATTTTTATCTGAATATTATTTCTTATAAGTAATTTCATATGTAAAACATTAGAATATTTGGTTATTTAAATTTTTAACTAGTATTTAAAATTTACATATTTTTTTAAAAAAAATTAAAATATATATTTATAATCATGAATACGAGTCCATATTACATTTAATTTACATATTTTATTTTGTTTTTTCACTAATAAAAACATATTTATAAAAATGTAAACTGAACCAATATTGCATTTTATTAAAATTAAAATATCTAATTACAATAGAATAATCAGTCCTCAAGTTGGAACTGATAACCTCAACGCGTAAAAACATCTGTAAAGAACTCTGACTTACTGAACTAACACTGTCAAAAACTGAAGCCTTACAATGACTGTAGCCGCAAAGAGTAATAATAATATAGGGTTTTCCAATAAGTGTTTCAGATGTTGAAATGGAAATAAAACAAAAAGTATTTAATTAATTAGTTATTTTTTAAAAAATTTTAATCATATTCTATAGCATTAATGATGAAACACAATTTCATTCATATGACTTTTATTACTTCGTTTGACAGTGCATTCGTTTAGTTCAATTTTTAGTCACTCTTTCATACAATTGTGGTCCAATTTCATGAATTAAACGTTCAATGTTTATTTTTAATGCTTTTGTTGCATGTGGTTTATCAGCATAAACCAATAATTTCACATAAATCCACAGAAAATAATCCAATGGACTTAGATCATATCATCTTGGTGGCCAATTGATGGGTTCACTTCGTGAAATAATGGATTCATTAAACTTTTGTCCAATAAGTCTATTGTTACTGTATATATATGGCACGTAGTACCGTCCTGTTGAAACCACATATCATGTAAACTATTTTCAATCATTTTTGAAAAAAAAATCATTAATCATTGTTCGATAACGCACTCCATTTACTATAACGTGATCTCGAGCTTGATTTTGAAAAAAAATTGTTCCGATGACATCACTAGCATGTAACGCACACCAGGCAGTTACTTTTTGTTGATAAGTGGTCTTTTTTCAACGACTTGTGAATTGCTTTCATTCTAAATTCTACAATTATTTTTATTTACTGTTGACCGTAAGTTTCACGAAGCGCTCGATAAGTTTTACGAACTGAACATTGATTTTTACAAGTTTTTACAGTTTCTAAGAGTTGTTGAAGTATTAAACGGTCCATGATAATTTGCCAAACTATACTGAGTTGAAATGTCAAAATGAGTTTTTTTTTTAAAAAAAAATAAACATGACTGCCACTAGTTGTCAACATTTTGACATTCTTATTGGAAAACCCAATAGTAGGAGTTATAATAAGCTTTATGGGATTTTTTTCACTTGATTTTTATTTATAAGATATTTTTTTCATTTTTTAAGTTTAGTTTCAAAAATTGTTGTAAATGTATCGAAAAATGCATCATATTATATAAAATGTTTAAAATATAAATATATATTTTCCATTTGAAAAAAAATTTACCATCATATAAAATAATAAATAAATTCCAATACATTATATACATTTGTAATATGTGTTTACAAACCACGAAATATTTTGTATAATAATTTATATAATACATATATTTTAACAAATATTTACGAAGCGTAAATGTACTGTGCATTAAGTTCAAATTGAAATTTGCGGTATACAAAAATAGCATTACATAGAATATTAACAGTATATACAGGAATTAAATTATATTGAATATAAATAGGATCATCAAAACGTAACGCCTAGATTTGTGTTTTATTCAAAGGAAACTGTACACTTGTTTCCCTACACACCACCCTGTTTCTTTTAAATAAAAAAAATCTAGAATCACATTTGGATGACCTTATATAATCAAAATTGTAAAATTCTACATAAAACAAATAACACTAGATATACCAAGAGTTGATATAAACTTATCTCTATCAACCGGTCATTTTTCCGGTTGGTATTTAGCCGAAAAAAATTGTAATTTTTAATCCAGTAGTGCAAGCAGTAATAAAAAAAGCTTCTAGTAATAAAAATTATATTTTTCACTTAAATATTGAAATTTCATGATATGATAAATGGTAGTAATAGTAGCTCCCTTATTTAATTTTTCATTTTCCTTAGCGCAAATTTGAAACTGGTCATTTTTGCCGGCTGGTATATCTATTTTATTATTATTATTCGAACCGTATATTTTTGATCGTACGCTACTGTGTCCGTATAAAATCTTCAAATGAATAATGCACTTGCATTGTGCAAGCCAACACCGACTCCACTAATAAACATTTGATATTGTTTATGGCATCGCGATGGCATGGGAGATTAAGAGGCGCGACGACGCTCAGCGCCGAGACGCCCGCCGACACTCGTTTTCAACAAATTTATGAACAGTGTACACATAGCGTCGGGTGTCTCTCAGTTATGTGTACACATCTCGACACTACTTTGATGTTTTCATACAGTTGCAAATTAAACCGGATTGCATTTCTTTGATGATTGCCAACGAGATAACTATTATTGTGTGTATGACGATGATTATGTCGACGACGATAATGACGCTGTAACGGAAGATTAATCATAAAAAAAATCAACTCGGGCGTTAAACTAACATTAATGTTTTAATATTTTAATAAGAGTGCATGTTTGTTATCGCACACATAATCTGAATATAATTTATGATCTATTCTTAAGTGCTGATGTACATACACACGTGTAAATAAACTATAATCTCTAAATATTATATATATATATATATATATATATATATATATATATATATATATATATAACAATAATTTATCCATAATTCACGTCAACAATTTTATTTTATAGCAGACTTACATTAGCTGTGAATGAAGTTGTCTTTTTACTACTTCGGCGGTACTTTATTCAATTTACACACAAGATGAAACCAAATATAGATACACACACGTGTGTATATATATATATATATATATATATATATATATATATATATATATATATATGTAGGATTATATATATATATATATATATATATATATAATACATACTCGTATATAGGATTTTCCAATAAGTACTTCTAAAGTTTAAACAGAAATAAAACAAAAAGTATATATCACTTAAACGACGGGACGGGTGTTAACCCTTTGCACTCGAGAGGTGACTCTCGGTCACCATTCGGTTTAACGCGATACGTGATCGCCGTTATACGACAGCGATGCTGATTTTCGTTTGATTTATATGAAACTGGAAACGTTGTACAATGTAGCGATAAGATTTGATAGCAATAAGATTTTCTTATCTCAAATTAGTTCGTGATTATGTATCGAATTGCATCTTTCTGCATCAGTCACATCTTTGACCATTTGGGATAATGCGGGAATAACTCCCGTAAAAAGGATTTTACGAGGTGGTATTGAGGTTACTGTAAAAAAACAATGTTTTCATAAACTATATAAAATATATGGGCGGTGTTGATCGAGCTGACCAATATGCCTCGACATACTGTTTTCTAAGAAAGTCCTTTAAATGGTGGAGAAAGCTATTTTTGGAGGGTTTAGAGATCTGTTCAATCAATTCTTATATTCTTTATAAATTAGTAAAGAAGCAGAGAAACGAACGGCCGCTTACTCATCTGCAGTATGTAAAAACTTTGCTTTGCCAATTGAGAGGAGATTTTTGCCAGACACGAGATCGAACTTCTACTTCGACCTGCAATTTTGATGAAATCCGATTGAATGGGAAGCTACATGTTGTGCTAACAGGAGTTAAGAAGGATTGCAAGGTTTGCTCTCAACGAAATAAGCCTGGCGAAAGACCAAACCACATATTACTGCGATACTTGCCCCGACAAGCCGAGGATGCATCTTGGAGATTGTTTTATAAAATACCATACAAAGCAACAATACAGAGCTTAATGTTTAACAAATTTCATTCTTTGAGATATAAAGGTACATGAAGTATTAAAATATAAAAATTGTATATGTTAATTTGTGTGTGAAATCATTTTAAGTTAGCTATAAGAAATTCACCAAAAATGCAGAAAATCGTCTCGAGTTGCTGGTTCGCCCGAGCGAAAAAGACCTCGAGTGCAAAGGGTTAATACCTGTTTTGAATCCAAATTAAAATTAAGACTTTTGTAACTCGGTCCGTGAAAAATTCCGAAAAGGTTAACAGAAAAACAGAAGAATTTATTTTAAAATCTGAATGTGTATTGGAATACAATAAATTTATGAAAGGTATTGATAGAGTAGATCAGTATTTATCATATTATAAAAAATTTCGGAAAAAATGAACTAAAAAAGTACTCATGCACTTTATTAATTGTGTTCTTTCTAATTCTTTTCACATTTATATAATTTTGAATGGAAAATAACATATAATTTTTTTACATTCAGTTGCAATGGATTGAATAACCCTATAATCAAAATACAACCTCATCCACTCTTCCTGTCTAAAGAACACCAAAATAATACCCTCCACAGCGATTATCTGAGAATTTAAAAAACATTGATAAGATTTTTTTAAGGAAAAAAGAAAATTCCCCAAAGACAATGTAAAGTATGTGCAGCATCCAAACATAAAAGTTTGACAAGTTTTTTTTGAAAATTTTGTAGTGTTCCACTTCATAAAGGATCGTGTTTTGAAAAGTTCTATTTGCTGAAAAAATATTGATTTTTGCAATATTGATTGCTTGAATTGTTCTTATTTTTGTGTTTAATTGAATTATTTTTAAATTTTAATTTTTTTCAATAAAAACATACTTTTATAAGTTTCTACATTATTAACCCCTATAAATATGGCTCAAATTTTAAAGTAAGTACTCATTTACCAAATTTCTATCATCGTGGCCGATCATTTTAAATTTCACTGCAAAGTGTTAAGTATTGTCCAAATTACACAAGTTTTAGTAATTTTTCACATTTCCACACGATATTGCGAAAATATTCCCGCTGTTTATGTATTGTGCAATAATTTATTCTCGTCACATAAGTGATAATATTTATTGTATTCGATTGCAGTGTCGTGACAAAAAATTTTAGATGATGATATGATATATCAACCAAATTTAAAATTCTAATCGCAAAACAAGAAATAAAATAATACACAAACGAATTTTCAGTAAAAAAAATATGCGTATGATTACATTTTCTATCTTAGTTCGGGGAAAAGTCGATGGTTATGACAACATAATATGGCCCAATTTTTGTGTAACAAAATTTTAAATAGTAAACGGTATGGATTAGTTGGCAATGCTACTGAAACTACAATCCACCATGGTTCGATTCAGTGATAGTAGCAAATAAATGTGTCTAAACCCTTCAGTTTAATTTGGCCAGCCTATATATATTTTAATGACTGTTATCATATTTTCCACATACGCATATAAAAATCAACCACTTTGCAAAGTATATTAGATATTAACATATCAGGGACATAAAAATTTATTTGAATTTTTGCATATTTAATTTTTTTATTTAGTTTTATTTATAACAACATTTGTAATAGCACGCGGTGTGGATTTATTGACAATGCTACTGAAATTACAATCAATCACGATTTGATTCAATAAATAAAAATGATAGCAAATAAATGAAAACTTAAAAAATGATACTTAAAAGTGCAAAGTGTTGTAGAATTCTTATCGTTCTGAATTAATAACTTGTTGAATAACCTTTATTTTTTAACTCTTATTGGACGTTAGTATTTTGTACTTAACTTTCCGCTAAGTCGGAGATATATTTGAGTGCTTATTGTAAAAGAAGAGTAACTAAAGTTACTCGATATAAAAAGATAGTTTTGTGCATAATAATTTTTGGGTTCCTGAACATGTACGAAGATTTGGCGTCCTATATTTGTAAAAGGAATACTTGAAGTTAAATTGTGTTCATTATCACTGTCGATTTTAATCCAATCTTCATCACAATCAGGAACAATTTCTCTTTCCAATTCG
>CP092088.1:3692506-3710006 GCA_029203775.1 Neoneuromus ignobilis
TAAATGTTTTATTATTATAAGTTACATGAAAAATGTTGTTCATAGTACTGTTTTCAAATAAGGAAATAGTATTGAAATATTAAATGTTTTTAATATTGTACATTCATGGCATAGATTGCGTTTTTTGATTTTTAATAAAGTTATAAAAAGGAAAAGTCTTTACTTAAAATATATATTTAATTAGAGATGTTGAAAATATCTAATTATATATATATATATATATATATATATATATATATATATATATATATATATATTTGCAATTAAAAAAATATGTTATATAATCCTTCTGTGAAAAAATAAAAATCACAATTCCTTCATAATTTTTTATGACGAATGTATTTCAATTAATGTTATAAAAACATTAGCAAGAGTACTCGCTCACGCATCCATTTAGTTTGATTGCTGGAAATTAATTTCACTTGGAGAGAGCTAACCGCATTATATAGCAGATACAACACACATACATGCAGATCGATGTATGTATGTTAAACCTTCGCTTTCATAAGCACGGATTCAAAAGCGTCCATTTCACAACAAGCGGCCATCATCTATCCATGCTAATATCAATTGTGAATTATAAATCACAACGGCCAGGATAGACCGGCAGGGGATGGATGATATCAAACCATTCGTTCGTTGTATTAACGGTGTCGTTAGTGATGCGAGCGCCGCTCGTCGGCTGATGACGAGCCCATTCCACAAGTCCTCGTGGAATGAGGACGTTCGCGTCGGTCCGGATTTCCTCGTTTCCGATTGGCGTCCTGCCGCACTCATTATCCTATCGTCAAACAGACCCCCCTGACGATGTAAATGAGAAGATAATGCGTCGAAATGACAATTAGTACGCCCTCTTCGCATTTCGCTGACGGTTTGTTACCTTTTGATGGACACACTTGTACAATTTTATTTTTTTATACATTTGTACTCTTACACATAATGCGTACGTATGTTTTATATTCTTTATTTAATATTTATTAAATGATTTGTTATATGTTAATTTTTATTTTGTCTGATAAACATAAAATATTTATATATATATTTATATATATATATATATATATATTTATAAAGAGAAAGAGAGAGAGAAGTGAGGAAGGGAAAGAGAGAGGAGAGAAAATGTTTTTTAAGCATATAGAAATTTAATTTTAATTCTTATCGAAAGTTCTATCTAACCTAAAAAAATCTATATATAAATATATATACTCTCTCTCTATCTTTCTTTCTCTCTCTCTCTCTCACACACACACACACACACACACACCACACACCACACACACACATATATATATATATATATAAGGGTGTTTTTAGGTTTGATAGAAATTTCGATAGGGATTCAATTTAAAGTTCTATCACTCTTAAAAAAAACACTATATATATATATATATATATATATATATATATATATGCCAAAATGGAACAGAAGGATTTAGATATACATTTACTTACTTATTATCCTTTTCTGTCATTTAGTTTCATTTCAGCCATCTTATATATGATCGATAAATATATGTAAAAGAAAATGTTGAAAAATTGGTACTAAACTTTAAATAATAAATAAAACTAACGTCATTTAATAGATATTTTTTCAATTATTTTCTTTATTAGAATGTAAACTAACAATAAAACAGATCTATTATTATTCTTGTTATAATTACACCATCTATGTTTATTTCATCTAAACACTAATATACAAATTAAAATCAATTGTAAAAAAAATATATGACCATGTTCATCTATATTTATTATTTAATTTGAAATGATTACTGTCAATTATCTGCACGTTTATATATACATTATATATTAGTTCTGCCTGAAAGATCTGTCAGTTTTTGAATTAAAAAATAATACATTTTCAATATATTTATTAATATTTACTGATCAATATAATTTTTCATTCATTACTAATGACCTATTCCCAGCCTGATGGTAATTTGTGAATTCAATTTCTGTAGAATGACTCATTTTTGAAATTTGAGATGACATTATTGGACAGAACTTTCCGATAGGCCTAATAAATATATATATATATATATATATATATATATATATATATATATATATATATATATATGTGTGTGTATATATATATTATAATGTATATATATATATATATATATATATATATATATATATATATATATATATATATAAATATATAAATATAAGGTAACCTAAATGACACTGAAGAGGTCATTCCACACTAGTCAACATGCATACAGTATTCACGGCCCATCACCACTCGTCTCACACTTTCTTTCCAGAAAACTAATTTTTTTTAGATGGGGGAGTTTAGCGGCAAGAGGTTGTGAGACGAGTGGTAATAGTCGTGAATATTGTATGCATGTTGACTAGTGTGGAATGGCCTAAGGACAATAAAAGATCGTAAATGATAGTAAAGAACTAAATGTATGTTTAAACCCTTCAGTTTCATTTGAGCAACTATCTATTTATCTACCTATCTATACAAACAGTTATAATACAATTAAAAAGTTAATAAAAATACTATTTTTTAAGATAATGGAAAATTATAAATATAAAATATAGGGTCATCTAAATATGATGCTTAGATTTGTGTTTCATTCAAAAGGAACTATACACATGTTTCCCTTTACACATGTTTCTTTTTAATAAAACACAAATCGAGGCGTCACATTTGGATTATCCTATATATATTTAATGATTATAAAATTATAATGATTATAATATGGATGCTCAACAGCACATACTTTATTAATGCATATTTTTTTAAAAAAAATAATTTGACGATAATTTTAAAAATCATCTTTGTATATTACTATTGTTTATAATAAATAGTATTCATATTTTACTTATCGTATTTGTTCATTCTCTATTTTCTTACTTTTGTATATTTCTAAAATTTCAATCAATAATTGTTCTAAGTAAAGTTAACTGTTATTTATATTTGTATGCATACATGCACACATACATATATATGTATTATATATATATTATGTAATTTAACTTAATTATAGAAGTTTTTTTTCATTTTTTCAGTTATAAAATGAACATTTACTTATTGTTAATTAATTATATAAAAAAATATTTATTATCAATCATTAAATTCAAGAAATATTATATGTAACGTGGAAAATTTATCAAAATGGGAATTACTGTGTATATATATATATATATATATATATATATATATATATATATATATATATATATATATGTATATGTATAATATGAATCTGTTTACTCCATTTCCCTCCGAGGTCATTAATCTAAACTGAAATTATTAGTATTGTGTCAATACCAATATGGTTTGTGGAATTATTGATTTTGAAATACGAAATAATACCATAACGGTTCGCTGAATACAAACAAAATATGTCGTGATTGAAAAGTAGTTGTATATTATGTGTGTTTTAGTCATTTCAATATATATATATATATATATATATATATATATATATATATATATATATATATTCATAATATAACATCATTATATTTTGAATCAATTAATTGTAATTGGAAAGATAATATGAAAATATATACATACGATTTTTAAGAATGGTAATGTAAGTTTTTGTTATAAATTATTTATATGTTTTATGAAAATCATTTTATTTATCAATGCAATATTTTCATGAGCATTAATTTATTATTGTGTTTTTCCATTAATTTATCATTGTATTATTTTATTAAAATACAACATACAGATTCATATCAATAATAATATCAGTTAATTAACATTAAATATATAATAATAGTTTATATGATAATGCGATAATTAATTAATCAAAAATAAGTCATCTAATGAAAAACATTATTGATAATCAAAAAAATAACATAAATATTTATGTACATATATAGGGTTTTCTATTAAGCGCTTCAGAAGTTTAAATGGAAATAAAACAAAAAGTATTTATTTAATTATTTTTTTATTTTAAAGCATATTCTATGATATTAATAATGGAACACAATTTCACTCATATGACCATCACGATTTCGCTTAACATAACGCATTTGTTTAGTCAAATTTTTAGTCACTCTTTCACATAATTGTGGTCTAATTTCATGTTCAATATTTATTTTTAATGCTTGTGTTGTTTGTGGTTTATCAGTATAAACCAATGATTTTACATAACCCCATAGAAAATAATCCAATGGAGTTATATCACATAATTTCATAATATAATTGACTCATTGAACTTTTGTTTTAATAAGTTTATTTAAATTTTTACAATTTCTAAATATTGTTGAATTGTTAAATGTTTGATACTAATTTTCCAAACAATTCTTAGTTGAAATTTCAAAAAAAATCTTAAAAATGGTCTGTGTACTTATGTACTCACGCCAGAAGTGAAACTTCTTTGTCGTAAAGTAATAAAAAATTATGAAAATTTATTCGTTTTTGAATTTCTTCGTTTTCCATTGTTTCCTCCAGTTGTGATTGAGTAGGTAAAAACGATACAATTGGTTTATGATAAGTAAAGTAAGATATGAATGCCTTTGTCGTCACATTTTCTAAATACTTCGTGAATACGGCATCAATTGTAGTACCATATCTTATCGTTGCAACAGTTAAATAGTAAATACAGCGTGCTGCTTATTTTCTTTGCAATATTAATCATATCTTAACACAGCACGTATGCGTGATGCGCCTCACTACCCCTCTACCCAATGCTCTATGTATACTAGATTTTTCCCCACTTTTTTCTGCTGAATTTCGTGACTGTAGATTCGGTACTTAACTTCCGTTGCATGTAAAAATTTTACCCCAACGCCGCTAAAGAAATTTCACTTCAAAAATCAAACATAGCTGTTATCAGATGTTAAAGTTCTGACATCATTTTTGAAAAAACCTATATATATGTATATACCACCCTGTTTCTTTTTAATAAAATACAAATCTAGGCATCACATTTGGATGACATTATATATATATGTATGTATATATATATATATATATATATATATATATATGTGTGTGTGTGTGTGTGTGTGTGTGTGTGTGTGTGTATAATTAACCATAACGTAAGAAAATTTTAATTGTTTTTAATATTCACTTTTTAATAATATAAATAAAAAGCAATAACATTTATAATTTCCAAAAAAATATATTTAATAAATTTTTATAATGTTCGTTTTACACTTATATATGTTCATTAGAGTACAATAAAATGTGCATATGTGTATTATAATATATCAAAAGTTATTGTTACCAGGTGTGTTTATTTATATACGTTGTACCTAGTCAAGTTTCATATAAATAAAAATTACTCATTTTATATTATGAAATATTACATTGAAGAAGAATTAACAATCATGTTGTAAAAAAGGACTTTTCATTATAACGCCATTGTTCAATTATAAATAAATCCATTCACGCAAAAAATATCAAAACATTAAGAAATAATTGGTATTTGCAACATCAGTTACTCATCAATAATAATAATCATTTCTTTATATTTCTTTTATTTTATCAGATATTGTATTTTGCTATGATTGAGTAACCTTATTTTTTACTATCTTCAATAAAATACGTCATTTAATAGAATGTTTTTTTATACTTATATATACACACATATACATTTATAAATGAGCACGTATGTTGAACGTGTTAAAATGAAGACATTTATCTATTAATTTGTGTTAACATCTAATAGCTTCCATATTTTTTACTAGATATTATAAGCAACTGTATCGTTTATAAACGCATCTGATAAATCCAAAACGCATTGACATAACAACAATATAAAGTAACCCTTCTAAACCACCAGCCGTTGACTATAAATCTCCGCTAATACCATAAAACCCGTTCGACTGCCACAAAGTACGCACAAGCATATTATACCAGTTGTTATAGTTGTTACAAGTTGATACATCTTTGTGTATATTATGTGTATAGCGGTGCCTCAAGGTAGAGAGGAGATGATACAAAACGTCTTTGTCAATTTATGTGTGTTTGTGTGTGTATTATATACATATATAGGCGATTGTGTGTTTAATAGAGGATAACGGAACCTCGTTGCAGTTTTAATAACTTCTTTTTACTATAAAATACATGTACTAATTATCATATATGTATATGTAATATTTTTTTAATAATTTTCAGTGAGTAGAAAATGTTTATTTTAAATTTACATAGTGGATTATAAATAACATTAAAGTAACTGGAAAATATTTTACTTGTGTAAAATTTCATGAAAGAAACTAATTATAAATTAATATTTCTCAAAGGATGATAGAAATGTAATTAAGGTATGTATGATGAAAAAAATATATCAACAATAATTCCTTATTAAAATTTTATCGAAAAAATACTTTGTTATAAAACAAGACTTATTAACAGTATTAATCTGTACTATGAATCAAAATTAAAGTTAAGTTATAGAAAAAAAAATTTTTTTAACACAAATGAATTTTTATCCCCATCACCACAAAGGGTTATAAAGTGTTCAATAATCACTTATTGTTCACTTTTATTTATAACAATAATCGAATGATACACATTTCGATGGCAATGCCATCATCGTTAGAGCCTTTTTGTTTTTTAAAAAAAACTTTGTGAGTTTAGGGATAAAAATTAATTTATGTTAAATTGAATCTGCCACAGTTCCAAAACAAACAATAACAATAGTAATAAATATATTTAAATTAATCTTTAGATATAAATTTCGTATCAGAAAAATACTTAATACATTACAGTCCGCAATATTTCGCGTTAGATTTCATCGGGAGTCCGGCGAATTTCGGAAAAAAATGCACAAAAATAACTTCTTCATAAAATTGATGTAATTCTTAAACCAATGAACATTTTGAAATGAAATTTCATATCTGTCTATAAAAGGGTTCGGTGCAGTGATATATGTAAATATAATAATGGTTTTCAATCTGTAATGAGTGTACCAGCGTGATAAAGTACAAAAAAAGAGATGCTTTATAATAAACATAGTTTATTATGAAGGGATAAAAATATGATAAATTACGTAAAGCATATATTCTACATACAGAAGTTGTTAGAAAAAAAATAAGAAAACCAATTTCGATTTCATTCCCAAAAAACAGAACTTTGCTAGGGATAGAGATTACTTTATTTAAAATATCTGAAATATTAGGTTGGCAAATATCTCCCTTCCGCCTTCTGGTCTTTTGAATTTCGCAGCTATGTACAAAAAAAAAAAAAAAAGCGGAAGGGAGATACTTGCCAACCTAATATTTTTCATAATTTTTATAATTTACTAATATTTTGAATATATACACCACCATCTTTTGGTGGAATTAGAAAACATATAGCTTGTATATATATATATATATATATATATATATATATATATATATATATATATATATTTGTGTCAAAAGTTCATACAACGTAACACGCGTTAACGCGTGAACGGACTTACAGAAGTGCAATACGAAACACGTATTTACGCGTAGCCGGGTGGTAATCTGTTAATACTTTTGACAAAACGAGATTAATTTAAAAAATCACTGTTTCGAAACTTGATATAGTAGAATTTTGTTCATAAATCGATTTAGTCGAAATCATTCTAAATGAAAAGAAAAATATGAAATTTAAGTCCCATTTTTTTGTAAAAAAATGTTCTAAAATCTATGATTGAACAATGCAAACGCAGATTATATATGAGTTGACTTTGCATTATGTATATATACGTATACACTTACGAGTATGTATAAAAAATAGTTGTATTTGATAATTTATTTTTATTTTTTACTGCAAAGATATCTAATTATTTTAACAATTATAAACCAAATATCTTTTTATGCACTTCAAGATAATAATTAAATTTATGTATCCCTTTACAAAATAAAACAATTTACATTTATTCAAAAGATAATATTATTAATTATGCAAAAAATAACAGCGAATTATTAAAAATTAATTTAAGGCCTTAAGACGTAATATTTAGTCCAATATCCTTTATTGACCAGTGTTGGCATTTTTCAATAGTAATTCACTCCCACTGTCCACATTAAAACATTAATCTTATTATAGGCAAACCAGTCTTTTGCTAGTACACTTGTATGCTTAGGGTCGTTGTCCTATTGATATACCCATTTTAATGGTACTTTTCATTCGGCATATGAGAACATTGTATTTTCTAATATAATATCAGATAGGAAATGACCCTCATGTAACCTCCGATGAAAAATATTAGCCATGCCATTATATGAAAAACAACCCCAAATATTGATTTTTTTCGTTCCATTAAGTTTTAAAGTTTGAACAACGTACTTTGGGTCATATTAACTATTCTAGCTTCTTTTTACAAACTATTTTTAATTTTTAAAACCAAAAAGTACAATTTTTGTTTCTTCTGACCACGAATATCTCACTATTTTCCTTAAAAATCTTTTTTTCTTCAAAAAACACACGCTATTTTTGGAACATAATTTTATATATTACAGATTTAAGGTATATATATATATATATATATATATATATATATATATATAAAATCCCACTACTGAATGAAAAACTCATTGATCGTTATCATTCACCGGTATCTAATCATTCACTTCATGCTATCTAGACGTATTGATGACGATTTTTCATTGAGGGTTTACTCCCTTAAGAAATTTTCCTTCACTTTGTTTAAAAAACCCCATCTGCTCTATTTTTTCGACCTGAGATCGAACACATTTTTCTACATAATAGAGATTGCTGCAGTCTGTTACGTTATCGTTATATATATATATATATATATATATATATATATAAAGAGAGAGAGAGAGAGAGAGATGTATATTAAACTCTATACTGAATGTATATGGTCATCCAAATGTGATGCCTAGATTTGTGTTTTATTAAAAATAAACATGTGTATAGGCTGGTATATAGGGAAACATGTCTATAGTTTTTTTTATTTCTTTTTGATAAAATATAAATCTAGGTGTCACATTTAAATAACCATATATATACACATATTAACATTTCATATTTGTATTAATACTTTAATAAATTCATTCTAGTTTTTATAAGTGACGATCCAAAAATAATAAAATTAAAACAGATTAAAATTGAAATAAAATTAATATTTTATAATAATATAAATTACGTAGACACACATACGCAACCACATACATTATTTCTATCCACTACAAAATAAAGATCTCTTCAAAACCCTCCACTTAATCGATTCAATGCTTTTTCTCTTCTACGAGTCGTCTGCTTTAACGAATTTTCTTATGTACATATACATATACACACACACACACACACACACATATATATATATATATATATATATATATATATATATATATATATATATAAATGTAAACATACATAGACACGACCATTAGGATGCCAACACTTCTTATTTATTTTCTCAATTCTTTAAAAAATAACAAATTCTTTATGAACAAAATAATTTCGAAGGTATAATTTAAAAAAAAATTTTTATGTAAATGTTATACATAGAAATTTGTACAGTATTTATTCAATTTATATATATATATATATATATATATATATATATATATATATATATATCGGAACACAAATTAGAGTGAAGAATAGTAAATGATATAAAGTAAGTAAATATATGTCTGAATCCTTCACTCTCATTTAGTCATTCTATATAAAAAAATATGTAACATATACTAATGTACTAACGAATTAATCTTCAATAACAAGAATTTATAAAATTGGTTAATAATCATTTTTTGGTAATACACATTTCTATAATCGTTTCATGTAGAAAATTTAATCTGAAATGAAATAATATTTCGTAATGTTACATTTTTAAGGCAATTGCATTGTCATAAAAATGCACTTTATCAACGAAAGTAGTCATAAATCATTAATGAAGACATAATTGATATATAGAGTCCTGATCAAATAAAAAATCAATATCATATTAAGAGATATTAAAGCTTAACATTTCGAATTCGACATTCTAACATATACTTTAGTTCCCATAGCAAAAAATAAATAAGGTCATCCAAATGTGGCGCTTAGATTTGTATTTTATTAAAAAGAAACACGTGTATAGTTTCTTTTTAATAAAGCACAAATCTTGACGTCACATTTGGATGACTCTATATATTTCTTAAATTAAGCACTTATTTATTTATTGTTCTTTAAATTGAGTATATATTTCTGTAAAATTATTATTTCTCTTTTCTTCTTTATATTTTAAGCTATGTAAAAAAATAATTCTAATTGAATTATATATCATCGCAAAAGTTGCTGTCTGTGAATTGATTTGTGAAAAAAATAATAAATTGACTACTTCAGAGCTTTGTGCAGCAAGCAATCGACATCTCGTCCATTTTCCCCTACACGACATTGTATTTGTTTATATGTAAGTATGTATGTATGTATATATATATATATATATATATATATATATATATATATATATATATATATATATATACACTCACATACATGCACTCATACATGTTTTGTATGTATGTGTACGTTGTCGTCGGCTTTGATCGAAAGAGAAAGAGCGCTCGCGCGCCAGTCAGATTATACAAACCGATCTTCTTGGAACGTACAAAGAGCCGTTGGCGTTCTGTTCGTACATTTGTCTTTGAATAATTTGCTCAGTTCAGCGGGATCAATGCGCCACCCCTCCGGGGGTATATTGAATGCCGAAGCTACGCGAGCGTCTAGCTATTGATGCAAAGATTTCTCTGTTTGTTTATTTGTTCTCTACAACCCTTTCTTGAATACAGTATTAAGCATTCCACGCTTTACTATAAAACGTGTTTCTGATCGATATTTGTTGTATTATCATATTTTTTTTCGGCAACTAATAGTCTCTAATGATTTGGTTCTAATTTTAATCTCGTGTTCGTATGAAGGTACGTAAATTGGATGAAATATTTAAAGAAGTAAATTTAAATATTACTATCTTATCATTTGAGCAATTATTGTTATTTGTGTGTGTGTGTTTCTGTTATTTTTCTGAATATACAATAATTTTCGTATCATTTATTCGTATTAATTAATTAAAATTTGATAAAATAAATAATAGAATATTGCAATGAATATAAACAAAAAAAAATTTTTATGAGCATAAAATTGTACTTAAATTTATGTATTATAAAATGTTATAGTTATTTTTTCTATTATATAGGATCATCCTAATGTAACACAATTGTATTTTATTAAAAAGAAACTATACACATGTTTTTTTTAATAAAACACAAATCTAGGCGTCACATTTGGGTGACCCATATATTACTATACCTATTTCCAAAAATTGTACATTATCAGATAAATACTTTTCTACATTTATATCTTTTGATAAGACAAGTACAAAATTGGTCTTAACTATAATATAGGGTCATCTAAATGCGACGCCTAGATTTGTGTTTTATTAAAAAAAAATGTACATATGTTTCCCTAATACATATGTTTTTTTTAATAAAACACAAATTTAGGCGTCACATTTGGATTACCCTATACATCCTAAAATAAGAATGACTAATATTGAATTAAATTATCATTCGTGATATAGGGTTTATAAAAATAACGTAATTTTATATACATAGGCATTTGAGACAATTTTATTTTCAAATAGGATATCAAAGTGTAATCGTATTTAATCACATATGATTTTTTAACAAAAAACGTTGCAGTAATAAACTTTAAGTTTTACTAATAATAATAATTCTGTTAAAAAAAATATTCCTCGTAAATTAAATAAGATCATATTGTATTATTTTAAATGTATAAAGTTATCCAAATGTGACACCTAGATCTGTGTTTTATTAAAAAGAAACTATACACATGTTTCACTATACACATGTGTTTTTAATAAAACACTGATCTAGGCGTCACATTTAAATGCCGTTATAATTTTAAAAATTTTCAAAAGTACACGATAATTTTAATATTATTCAAATATCTATACAATACATGTGTATTAATTTATATACCCAAAATACGAAGATTAAAACGATAAAATAGTTATTGATTTACAAACTGCATTCCTTAGAAAAAATGTTCTACTAAGAATGTTAATTAAAAAAAAGAAAAGCTTATTTATTTACATACATAAGTGTATATGTATGCATGTTATTCTTTATATTTATATATATATATACATACATATATATATATATATATATATATATATATATATATATATATATATATATATATATATATACATACGTAACTGAACGCAATTTGGCAATAATTCTAATTTTATAATAAAGTAAATTTGAGTTCATGACAATTTAAAAAGTCAGCTATCATTATTCTTGAAATAGCGTTGTTAGACACAAAAAGAGAATTAAAAAATATTTCATTTGTAAAATGAGCCAAGAATAAAAATATTTTATTTTTCATGTCTTAACGCTGATTAAATTTGGTTTGTACATAGACAATCGATTTGTTGTATTGTATATATATATATATATATATATATATATATATATATATATATATATATATATATATATAAGTGTGTGTTATGTATGTATATCGATGGTCTATCGGTATCTTCCTAGACAATTTTAAATAACTAATACATACATACACACACACACACATACACACATATATACATATATATATATATATATATATATATATATATATATATATATATATATATATTCATATATGTATTTGTATGCATATGTGCTATGTGTGTGCATGTAGATATAAAAATATAATACGTATTTAAACTTTAATGTGAAAATATGGCCAGAAAAAAGAAGTAAAAAAATAATTTAAGGTCGTTTTTGCATTTTAATTTCGTTTGACTTCAGCAGAGAACAAATAAATTTATTTTTTTTAAGTCTCATTAATATTTTTACATTAAATGTATATGTAGTGTTTTTTAAGTGTGATAGAACTTTAATTGAATCCCTATCGAAAGTTCTATCCTAAAGAAATCACTGCCTTTATAATATATATATATATATATATATATATATATATATAAATATATAATATTTATTAATATATAAAAATGATTAATGATTATTGCTCATATTAACGCATGTAAATTGGATTTGTAAAAATTATGATTAGAATTATTAGAATAATAATTTAGTATACTATTATGTACCATGATATTGATTTTATCTATTGAAATTGATTAAGAACTTTTCTACTTTGTGGGAATTTATATATATATATATATATATATATATATATATACATACACATATATATACACATACACATATATACACTAGTCTCTCAATTACGCGGAGTATCCGTTCCATGTGGATTTATTTTATCCGAATGAAAATCGCGTAAATTAAGTCTGTCAATACAATAGCAAAAATGTTGGAAATAAAAGCTAGTAAAGTTGTAGAAGCACATATTTATTTCCATAGCTTAACAAAAAAATTATGACGTTTTAGAAAAAAAAGTAGATAAATTTTATTCGGTGTCACTATCGCTACTGTAATTCAAAACAATCAACCTTTTATATATTTATATTGTGCTTTTATACGTTCAAGTAAGAATTTGCGTCACTCTGATATATAAATTCCATAAAAAATTATATAAAATGAAATCTCTCTGACAGCGTATAAAAAGTGCCACGTAAATCAACACTGCGAAAAAAAAGTCCTCCGTAAATAGAGGTATAATTTGCCGCGTAAAAAAAGTCCCGCGTAAATTGAGGGACGGGTATATATATATATATATATATATATATAATGGTAAATTGTTTCTATTACATATAATATTACTTTGAAATTTCGTAACGTGTCGTTTTCAAATAAGTTTTCTATACGTATATGTGTTAATTTGACAAATATCAAATTTATCTTAACCGTAATATAAAAAATATAATATTATATTGTGAAGTATCTCCCTTCCGTTTTTTTTTTTTTTTTTTTTTTTTTTGTACATAGCCGCGAAATTCAAAAGACAAAAAGGCGGAAGGGAGATATTTGACAACCTAATATAATACATCAAATGTGTTCATTTAAAAAAATAATTTTTGTTAAATCTTTTTTTTATACCCTTTCTCGCATTTTTATGTATAATAACCAAAAAAAAAATTAATCTGCAGTTATATATCAGTTATTATACCCAAAGTGATATTTTTGAGTATATAATAATTAATGTAATATTCGGCGTAAATATGTAAAGCGTCATCTAAATTTCATTCCTAGATTTGTGTTTTTTTAAAAAGAACCATGTATATTTTTTTTAATAAAACACAATCTAAGCGTCACGTTTGATTGACCTTATAATATATAAATATATATATATATATATATATATATATATATATATATATATATATATATAAATGAATTACCTAATAATATTATTTAACCTTGCGACGGTCAGGTGTTGAAACTTCATCGATGATCGAATGAGGTCTGACAAACCCAAATGTTTTTTATTATTTAACAAATTATGTGTTTAATGCTTTATTTCAATCAAATTACGAAATTTTTAAGGAAAATGTTTGCATCATTTAAGGTATTCGTACAAGCTCGTGAATCAGAGAAATACAAAAAAAAATATCTAAAAGATAGTTTTTTGTGAAAAGTTGTAAATAAGAGATCCACGGTCTCCAGACCCCACCCAACCATTACAGAGTTAAGGAATGTATATGTTAATATGTAATATTAACATATAAATTTCTTGTTCCTATGTATATGGTGGTTTTTTAAACGTGATTGAATTTTAAATTGAACCTCTATTGAAAATTCTATCTAACTTAAAAAAATACCTTCGTGTGTATGTATGTGTGTATATGTATATATAAAGGTATGATAAATATTTTTTTCAGATTTGATAGAGCTTTCGATAGGGGTCAATTTAAAGTTCTATCACGTTTAAAAACACCTACATGTTATATAATGTAATTTACTTTTGATAAATGTTTACTAAAAGATTACTTAAATATTTCGCTATATTTTTGTCTTAAACAGTAATATAGAAACGTAAGTATAGAAAAGAATTATTTTATAAAGTAAAATGAAAAATATGTTGTTTACATGATTTATATATACACCTATATATAAATTACATATGTATATTTTGTCATTCACGCTTGATGCAAAATGATGTAGAAATTTCAATAAAAATAAAGCACCCAAACAAGAATGTATGTTTTTTATACTCGAGCCAAAATTTGTTAATCAATAAAAGATATATATATTCATATATATATATATATATATATATATATATATATATATATATATATATATATATATATGTTTGTATGTATATTGTATATTTGTGTAGGTTTATGCATGTAGGTATGCATAATCGTTTTCGTAATGATTTTCAATTTTAAACCGTGAATCTTATAATTGTGTATGCCAAATCCAACGTGCGCAACACAACGTTCGTGTTTCTGTTGTGGGTAATGCCTTGATTTGTCTTCGTTTTGTATGTAGTTCAAGTAACATTACACGAGTATGATTTTGTGCACTTGCCAACACGTTCCAAAATAATATCCACCCCCTCCAATTTATCGAATATTTTCCACAAAGACCGTCGCTACCGATTGTCTGTCCTGACCATTCCGAGGCATTTCCACGAAAACGCAGGCGCACGATGTAACAAACGAGTACTGTTCTCGCTGGCGCCGTCGTCGTCGATGTCGACGTCGGCGCCGTCGCCGTCGCCACCCCGCTTCGAACAATTGATCGGTGCGTCTCTCTCATTTCTATTGTATTCTTCATCCAGTACCTGTGCAGTACCGTAAAAACGGCTGACTACAATAGCAGCGCACGATCACAATAGCCGTGACGTTCGGTCGTATAGACCAATCGCTGAGTGCAGCGTTTCCCAGCCCATTGTTTATCCAACCAATCGAAACACGTATTACAATTGCTTTTGTTTTAGCATTGCAAACAGACGATTATGTTCTGTGCATCCTATTGTATTCGCTTGCCTTTGTCTCAGTGGTTATGCGCATTTATAGGTAGGCGTGAGCTTTTTTTAACAGTTCCGGGCTTTTTGTTAACGATTTTCAATATATAAATGGACAGTTTTGAACAATTGGACAATGTATCGAATTACCTTTTGTAACTGGAAATAAATCGAAAATATCTAAAAATAACTGTATCGAGTTTAGTTATTGCAAATGGCGGCGAAGGTTAAAAAATAAATTAGCAATGAAACACACATACATGCTAAAATATAATCAGATGATTGTAATTATTGTAATAGATAAACATATTTATTCTGAATTAACTCTACACTGCAGAATATTTTAATATTTAAAAGAAAACATAAAAAGATTTACAGTACAATCAAGAATATTTTATTAAGTTTAATCAAAAATTCTAAGTTTTTTTTAAAAAAAACTTAGCATGTCATTTGATAAAACAAATATGATTCATAACGATTTTATTTTTTTTTAAAAAATAGAGATAATCTTGAATAGGAAAATATCATTTTTCAAAATATAATTTATATTATAACAGAATTTAATATGTAATTCTAGAATTAAGAAAATTTTTTAAGTAAATCAGCCACAGATCCAAAACAACAAATATTTTTTTTTAATTTAGATAGAACTTTTGATATGGATTCAATTTAAAATTCTATCACGTTTAAAAAATCACACACACACATATACATATATATATATATATATATATATATATATATATATATATATATATATATATATATATATTTATATTTAAAGTATTTATCTAGCATGGGCTCCCGACCTTTATTCACTTCGTTCGTCATTTACCCCCAAACTTGCTTTTATTAAACAATGTAGAGAACACAATTTATTTTATAAATTTTTTTAAAAATATATTTAAATAGAGACTACCTTTTTGATGAAAAATATTAAAATTATTTCTCTTGTAGAATTTTGATATAATTGATTTAATACATGTATCAACTTGAAAATACATCATATTTCTATTTATTTTGTAGTTGCAGGGAATTAGCTTATCGTTGTTATAAATAAAGTAAACAATAAGTTATTGTTTAAACAAATGTATACTAATATTGGGTATATAAAAAAATTTAAAAATTCTCGTTTAAATAGAAAGATTATGAAAGAAATACGGTTTGTATTTTGATATAATTTAATTTTTTTTCTAATAATAATAATTTAATTTTAATATCATTCATGATATTGTTTATAAATAAAATAAAATAATAAAAGTAAATATTTGATTTTTGCTTATCAATTTTGTATAGTGATTTTATATGACATAAGAAATATCTATTTTTTAATTTCTTAGAAATGAAAATAAACTTACTTTTTATAACGCGTCACTATGATGATAATAACATTGCTGTCGAAATGCGCATCAGCATACTGTTTTTAAAAACAAAGAAAATAAACAATTAATAATTATTAAGTTATTTTTAAAATATTTTGGTGTGGGATGTAATAATTAATTTGTATGAAAGTTAATTCTTTATCAAGCAATGTACATTTTTCATAATTGCTTTGTTACCATCATTTTTTTTTCTAACATGTTAATTTAATTATTGCTATTTAAAATTTTAAAAAATGTGATTTATAATTTGAAATATATAATATGAAATAAATTAAAAAATAGTTATTTCACA
>CP092088.1:3712506-3727506 GCA_029203775.1 Neoneuromus ignobilis
ATATATATGTATATAGGTGTTTTCTTTAGGCGTGATAGAACTTTAAATTGAATCCTTATCGAAAGTTCTATCTAACCTAAAAACTTTTTCTCTCTTTATATAAATATATACACATACACAAACATACATACATACATATTATTATTTTTTTAGGTTAGATAACATTTTCGATAGAAATTCAATTTAAAGTTCTATCACTCTTAAAAACACATACACACACACACACACACACACACACACACACACATATATATATATATATATATATATATATTTATCTGTATCAATAACCTATTTCTATTCATTGTAGAATATAAATATAAATAGGTTTTTCAAAGTTTTCCACTTCGACTGATCAAAACCTTTCTCTCACAGTCCATTCCGACGAATTGTTATATTTCTGTTCCATATTTTCATGGGTCTCTTCTTAGGTCTTTTTATATATCTAGTTTCCCAATCGATAATTTCTCTCGTCCATCGATGTTCCACTCTTTATGTATGTATAACATTATTGTCCTTCTCTATACTAATAACCAGTAAGAAGTTACCCCCGTGGGTAACTTGGAGCTCCTCTGGTCAAACATCGTGCAACAGGCCCACTTCATAGGACCTGGGAAATGCTCCACCAAGAGATTAACACCTAACCCAGAAACAACCAAATTATTTAAGTAGTTAGAGTAACTACCTCAAACGAGGCAAAAACTCTAAACAACTGACCGGAAGGTCGTTGCTACTGTATTCGGGCTCTCTACTGCTGGATGAAAACTCTTCCCAAAACATTTTCTTAATGACTTTTTCATTCCATTCGACGAAATTTCTTGTTTTTCTGTTTCATATACCCATATTTTTGAGCACGAATTTACTAAAAATGTTTGAGCCTAAAAAATGTCAAAAGATAGTGGAATAAAACTGTCAATATTATTGAATAAAATTATATAATTCCATGATAATATCGTCCATCATTTACTTTAAAAAAACACAATTACTTATTTACCAATCCAATATTAGTATATATTCGATAATAACTTATTGTTTACTTTGTTTATTTATAACAACGATAACCTAATTGCCTACAGCTACAAAACACATAGAAATTGATGTATTTTCAAGTTGATACATGTATTAAATCAGTTATATCAAAATTCTACAAGAGAAATAATTTTAATATCTTTCATCAAAAAGTTAGTTTCAATTTAAATATATTTTTAATACAAATAAATTTATCACCTCAACATCACTTCAATAATTATTTATTATTTATTTTATTTGTATATACGAGACTCGTTTGATAAGTATGGTAAATTTATTTATTGTTTAATTTAATTAAATTTTTCAATTTAGTTTTTCATACTTTTTTACCATACTTATCAAACGACCTTCATAAATTGATACGTATTTTGAGGGCCATGCAATTAATCTATAAAATATTTGTTTAAATTCCTTTTGCATACATTTTTTTAATCTAATTAATATATTGTAATTAATTTTATAACTTAAATGTAAAAAATATTGTCTGATTGAAATCTCATATAAATGTGTTGAAGAATATAGTTTATTAATTTTTAAAATACCTATAAAATAAATAAATATTATTTTCAAAAATATTTATGTTATTTAATAGTTTAATTATTTCACACAAATGAAATTTGGTTTCAACAGTACAAGATGTTAAAAAAGTGTTTAATAATTATAACGTTTTCCAATAAGAATTGTCAAAACTTTGACAGCTGGTGGCAGCCATATTTTATATTTTTTAAAGTTCATTTTAACATTATAACTCAATATAGTTTGGTAAATTATCATAAAACGTTTAACATTTAAGCAACGCTTAGAAATTGTAAAAACTCCAAACAAAATTTATTTAGTCCATTATTTCACGAAATGGATCCATCAAATAGCCACCAAGGTCATGTGATTTAACACCATTGATTTATTTTCTGTGGGATTATGTGAAATTATTGGTTTATGCTAATAAACCACAAACAACAGAAACATTAAAAATAAACATTGAAAATGTAGTTCATGAAATTGGACCACAATTATGTGAAAGAGTGACTAAAAATTGCACTGTCAAGAAAAGTCGTGGTGATCATATAAATGAAATTGCATTTCATTATTAATTTCAGAGAATATAGTTAAAAATAAAAAAAGAAATAACTAATTAATTAAATATTTTTTGTTTTATTTCCATTTAAACTTCTGAAACCCTTATTGGAAAATCTTGTACTTCAAAATTAAGGACAATGTGAAAAATCCATTAATGATTTCATCGATTCATAATTTCCACATCAAGTAATTGGCTAAAAAGTATATTTTGAAAAAGATTGAAGTTTCAAAAACATGAATTGACATATTTAGTAAATTATTTTTTAATGCTCTGCTATATTAATTTAGAAAATGAAAAAATGATGTGATTAAATGTTCATAATTTACTTATATTAATATTGAAACAAATATCTATTCATCATGTAAAATATTAAAATATATTTCGTTCATTTATGCTAACAAAAAAGAAAACCGAGAAAAAAAAACTGCAAAAGAACAAATTCACATCCGGTGTAATTTCTGTTAAGTTATTTATGTATATGCGTTTAGAACGAGTCACCGTCTTTGTTCCGTGCAACAAATTGAAAGTGATCTATCGTTGTCTAACATTTCTTCTTGTACACATATTCATATATAATGAGGATACACAATGAATTCTTTTGTGAGCAACCACTCTATTCTGTACGACAAGAATAAAATTACAATCGAACAAACAAAAAAAATACAGAACGTGCATTCTCTCATATTTCTGGGATGATAACATCCGGTTCACAGACAGCTCCTCCCTCGTTTTTAACACCCCGAAGAATTGTTACGCGCTCTTTCATTATATTTTACTCTGATTCATTTATTCACTTCTTTACAATCTTATGCATACATTATACACATACGAATGTGAATATATATATATATATATATATATATATAATGTGTGCGTGTGTATATATATAAACGTATGTTTGAAAACAAAAGGAAAAAGATACAAACAATTTTAATAATAAAATAATAATTAGATTTGCTATGTATTTCAAAACTGTAGCAAATTAATGTTATCACAAATGTCAAACAACACAATATTCTGGAAAAGTGAAATTTACTTATATACGAGTATAATGGCTCGGAGTTAAAATGGAACAAACTAAAAAAAAACTTCAATTGAAGAATAATAACTTATTTACGTATTTGAATAAAAATTATCAAATTTTTTTTAGAAGCTTTATTAGTTAATACTGAAAAAATAAAACAGTTAAATTTAAGTCGACGTTTTTGTTATCCAAAATTATTAAAACTATGTAAAAAAAGTCAAAATCAGCTTCAGAGTTAGAAAAAAAATACATCCTAAATTTATTATATAGGGCCATCCAAATGTGACGCTTAGATTTGTGTTTTATTGAAAAGAAACATGTGTATAGAGAAACGTATATAGTTTCTTTTTAATAAAACACAAAACTAGGCGTCACATTTGGATGAGCTTATATAATTGATTTTTGAGGTTATATTGATTGTTCAGACGAGTTAAACGTAAAGATAATTGCCTTTTAATTAAACGATTTGAAGATAGATTGTTTTTAAATGTTTGTGAAAAACTTCTCGTTATTCATCTTTCTTAAAATCAGTGTCATCAAAAATTCATCTTTTCTAAATATTCATGTAATTATTTATTTTACAAAGCTTTTTTTAAATATATTTATGATTATTTCAGTTTTTCAATTTGTAAAGTCAATGAAGTTTATTTTTGTTTGTCTGTAACAGATTAGGACATTAGTCTACTTAATTATCACCCGATTAAAAATATGAACAAAATTGTATTTATAATTTTTTAATCCCAAAAATGAATATCAATTTAATGACTAAATTTTCATCCGATTAATCATCCGAATAAAAATAATCATGTCATTTGAGTCGTTTTTTTAACTAAAAAATTAATTGTATAAAATTTAGTCAGATAAAAAATATAGTGTGATATAAACAAGACTAAATGATAGTAAGTAAATTAATGTATGTCTCAACCATTCAGTTTCATTGAGTCCATTCATTTTATATATGAATGAAAAATCATTTACTTTCATTTGATGAAATATACTTTTTATATATTATTTAAATGATATAACAAAGTAAGCACAATATTAAAAATTATTATAGTACCAAATACATATTTGTACTCAATTTATTTATTTTTTTAAAAAATTTGTACTGAAAAATTTTTATGACAGTTTTTTCTATATGTTTACAATTTTTCGTTAAAAACTTTGAAATATCGTGCTCTATCGAAATGTATCCTAACAAAAAAATCAAACAATAAGTGATTATTGAAAAATTCTATAGGAAATATGTATAAACTTATATTTGTACTCAATTTCTTTTTTTTCAAAAAATATTGGGCTATAAAGTTCTTATAAATAATTTTTTTGTACATTTACAATTTTTTGTTAAAAACTTTAAAAATATAGCGCTCTTATGATTGTATTGATATAGAAATGCATCTTAACAGGAAAATTGAACAAAAAGTGATTATTGAAAACTTACATAAATTGCTGTGATATTGAAATGAATTTAGTCTGTATTAAAAATTATTATTTTGATTACTATTTATGGTTTACTCGTGTAATAAAAATCGTTTATTTTGCAAATCAATAAAAAAATGATTTACTAAATGAAAAAAATTGAAATATAGTGTTTTTTAATAATGATAGAACTTTAAATTTAATCCGTATTGACAGTTCTAACTAACCTCAAAAATATCCTTTATCATTTTACACAAATGAATTTTAACCCCAACACCATAATAATTTAAAGTGTTCAATAATCACTTATTGTTCACTTATTATTTATAATTATATAATGTATAATTATAAATAATTATATAATCTATAATTATATCACCGATATAATTATTAAGTCGATATAATTATAGATTATATAATTATAAATAATAAGTGAACAATAAGTGATTATTGAACACTTTAAATTATTGTGGTGTTGGGGTTAAAATTCATTTGTGTAAAGTGAATCAGCCACAGTTTTAAAACAACAAATAAATCTTTATCATACCTTTATATAAACATACACACACATGTATATATACAGAGTGTTTTTTAGGTTAGATGAAACTTTTGATAGGGATTCAATTCAATGTTCTATCATGCCTAAAAAAAACAAACTATATAAACATTTTGTTTATAAAATCAATTATATAGCTACACAAAGGAATTACCTTTTTTAAAATTGTAAATCAGTCTTTTGCATCGAACCGAATTGACGTTCGCGACTTTTAATTTATTTTTAAAAATATCAAATTAGATCCACGATTGAGAAATCTATCTACGATGTGAACTTATTTGAAATATAGATTGAAAACAACAGAAAATAAATATGCGTATGCGAAATATGCGACTCGTTGGCCAAAACAAATACCAAGAAAGTGCGCGCACGCGCTTTTCTCACTCGTCATCTTTTGGTCGTTGAACATTCTATATGATTTTCGCGAATTTATTGGATTGTTTAACGTCGCTGCATTTAAAACGTTGTTACGATTTCTGAAACATTTATTGCTTTCGAGTAATTTCACACTTTAGCACGTTTTAAAGAGTTATTTAATTAATATTAGTGTTAAGTATACGAGTACGTATTTGCTTGTGTTGTCACATATCGTCGAAAAACAACTCGTGTAATTAATATATAAAATATAGTTTAGTATTCGACAATCTCTTTAAGAAATCCACATATATTATATGTACTTTGTAAGAAATGTTATAATTTAAAGGATAATTTAATCAGCAGTTTATTAGTATAAATTATGATCTTTATTTTCTAATAATTCTTCATACGTTGTTACAGATTAAATTTATAATTACATTTTTACAACGTTTTATCATGTCGATTTAATTTTCAGAACAATGCTAATTGATTAAAAAAACTATCACTTAGAAATATTATTTGGTTATTTGTCAAAATTAGTATTTTTAATAATTAACTGCATACCTTAATATCTACTTTTCTTGTGATTATAAGCATTAACATAGAAATTTCAAATATAAAAAGAATCACAGAATCAGAAATTTCAACTATTCCATTTTTTTAATTAGTAAACAATTTTTTAATTGATTTGACAAATAAACAATTTTTATTATTCGAGTAAATTATAAATATTAACAAAAAAATAATTTTAATGCAGATTAATTTCATTCCAATATCACAACAGTTTATATACATTTTCAATAATGACTTATATGATTTTTTTAATAAGTTATACTTATTTAATATTTTTTTATGCAGTCGTGAGAAGAGTATATTTTAAATGTTTTAACAAAAAATTGTAAACAGGTAGAAAAAATTGTTATATAAACTTTTACAGTAGAATATTTTTTTAAAAAAATGAAATTTAATACAGATATGTATTTGATATTATAATAATTTTTAGTAATGTACTTTGTTATATTATTTAAGTAATATATAAAAAGTGAATTTCATCAAATGAAAGTAAAATGTTTTTTCATTCATATATACAATGGACCCAATGAAATTGAAGGGTTAAGACATACATTAACTAGCTTATTCTCATTTACTATCCTTTATTCTCGTTTAGGTCACCTTATATTTTTTATCTGATTAAATTTTCATCCATTTATTTTTTTAGTTAAGAAACGTCGTAAATAGCATGATTAATTTTCATTGAGATGATTAATTCGATGAAAATTTAGTCATTAGATTTTTACCATTAAACAATTATAAATAAAATTTTGATCATACTTTTAATCGAATAATGCCCTAATCTGTTACTTGCAAATATAACAAAAAATAACTTCATTAACTTATTCATTATTAATGGAATCAAGTATAGATTTGTTGGGATAGTATGAAGTATTTTCAACACCGACCAGGAAATGTCAAAAAATCTGTAACAATTATTTTCTAATGATATTTATTGATGATTTTTTCGTAAATGAAATAAAAATGATTAATCTTTTTAAAACTATTTAAGTTATTTGAATTTATATTAACTATCTAATTTGATATTTGGGATATTGTAATAGTTGAGTAAATTCCTAAATTTTATTTAAGTGGTTTTTAAGTTTCAATCCATAAAAGTGTAAAAGAGAGACTAATGAGTAAAACAGTAAAAAAGTATTAAATGATATATATTTTTGTTATAACTTTCTTGTTATATGATTTTTTTTATTATTTTTTGTGTAATTAAAATTGTTATTTTTCTTTATACGAGGGTCGTTTGATAAGTATGGTAAATTTATTTGTTATTTAATTTAATTAATTAATTTTAATTAAATTTTTCTTATTTTTTTACCATACTTATCAAAGGACCCTCGTATAGGATCATCCAAATGTGACGCCTAGATTTGTGTTATATTAAAAAAACATGTGTATAGGAAAACATGTGTATAGTTTCTTTCGTTTTATTTTTAATCAAACACAAATCTAGACATCACATTTAAATGACATATTATTATTTTTTCCTATAATTATTTTTTTTTGTATAACTAAAATTAAAACAAGATATTATTATTAAAGCCAAATATAAAATTCATAAAATATTTATTTTTAAAAAAATTAGGATAAAGTACTTTTGGAAATTAAAAGTAATGATTCATTTAAGAATGTTAACATATTTTTTTATTCTATGTTCTATAAGTAAATTATTTTTTAATACATTGTATTAAAATAAAATCAGATTTCCAAAAGTTATATAGTTTTTTTTTTAAGCGTGATAGAACTTTAAGTTGGGTCCCTATCTAAAGTTCTATCTAACCTTATATTTAATAACAAATAAAGATTGTTTTCTTGGGTTGGATAGAAGTTTTGGTAAGGATTCAATTTAAAGTTTTATCGCCCTTAAAAAAAACACCTTTATAAATTTAGTAATTTAATATATTTTTAATATATTTAATATATTTTTTTCGAAGATAAAAAAAAGAATATATATATATATATATATATATATATATATATGTGTGTGTGTGTGTGTGTGTGTGTATACTTTTTACATGAAAGAATAACCATATTACTTTAAATCTCCTCCATAAATTACTTACAGAATGTATAAAAATAGAAAATACAGTAATATAAAAAAAGTAATAATAATAATTCCAGTTTAAGTGCTCCTTCCCCTTCACTGTTGTCACATGGAAACTCTTTTCATTATCAATATATTTTTTTTTAAAAAAAACATCTGTACTTCTCTAATTTTAAATCTAGCGATTTAATTTTTTTATTAGAAAGTACGAGGCTCGTTTAATAAGTATGGTAAAAAAGTAAGAAAAACTAAATTGAAAAATTTAATTAAATTAAACAATAAAAAATTTACCATATTTATCAAACGACCCTTGTATGTTAAATATTTATATGAAAATATTGATTTTATGATTTTTTTAATATATATTTTTTTATTTCAGGTAAGAACAATTCTCAAAAATTCCTACAGTTGAATTCGAATTGGTGAGATTTTTTTATTTTATATTTTTTTTAGTATAGTTGAAATTATTTCACGATAATAAATATTGTTCATAATATTAAATGATCTTTTTTTAATAATAAAAATATCAATTATTTTAATTTATTTAATGTTTTGAAATATTTTTAGTTAAAATAATATTTTTATTGACATATATATATATATATATATATATATATATATATATATATATATATATATATATATATATATATATATCATATACATAAATATACAAAAATGATTGTGTAAAAGTCAGACTTATGATCGTAAATTATTGAGATGAAAGCTTTTGTACATATTTATGTGTGTGTGCATCTGTATGTAGCAAAATAACATAATAGAAAAGACAATTGATTTAGATAACAATAAATAATTAACATCTGTTTAAAATATCATATTATTTGACACGAGTGTTTGAGTTGGACGCTGTACAGAGCATTAAGATGAAAGAATTTTTTGGACCATTTACACCAAACCGATCCGTGAACAATACTTCAAACAATGTGATAAATTGAAAATGTAATTCGCTACGAACATTCTACGAAAACAATAATCTGAAAAGACCGCCAACTCCATTGCGAAACAATCATCAATTAATTTAAATGGCGTGCGCGAGCAAAATGGACGACAAACAACTGTGCACAATGGATTTGACGTTGTGACGGAAATACACAGAGCCTCAATTATTTGATTTTCTGAATTGAATTATCGTATGTGGAATGTCAAATTCGTAAACGAAATTATTTCGACTGTAATTAATTAATTTGGTGTTTTATTGATGATCTTTTATTTTTCAGTCTTTTTGGTTTATTATTATAGATCAAATTATGATTATACTTATTATTTATTTTGATTTTATTTCAATACACACACACATTATATATATATATATATATATATATATATATATGCATACACAAATATCACAGTTTCTTTTTTAATTACTCTTTTCCGATTATTACATTGTGGTCATATTTCTGCTTCCTGTTATTTTTTAAATCTATGAATCATTAAATTATTTCAAACAGATGTTGGTTTCATACTGAATATCTTCATACTTGAAGCACTTGTATTTTTTTCTATTACTTCTTAATTCCTTCCTTCATACTTTGATTTATTTAAGAATGTGAGAAATGAGTTAGTTGTTTCCGTATAAAAAATAATCAGAGGTGAATATGCTATTTTTAAAACATTAAAATATGTAAACCGTTTCTCACTTCCAATCACATGATTTTCAGTATGTTTTTTTTTTAAGTAACTATATTTCAATGTGTATCACTAGCTTGTTGAAAAATATTGATTAAATATTTTATGGATTGAAATGATAGTTATTTATTGTCTTATATCGTATAATTAAAAATCATAAAATTCATATTTTGAAATCTTAGCTGAATTCGTTTTCACAAATTAATAATTATGTTGAGTATGTGAAGTTTTTTTTGCATCTATATTTAAAAAAATGTAATCCGTATATATTTTAAAAATCTACTACAAATACTTTCGAACATTTAATAATAATTATTTTTAGTAAAGATTGTAATTTGTTGTTTTGGGACTGTGGCTGATTCACTTTCATATTGTGGTGTGGGGGTTTAAATTCATTTCTGAAAAATATAAGATTGTAATTATTTCAAAAAGCTATTGAAATATAAAAAAACTATATTTATTTTTTATATTTTATCATCATTATTATTAAGTATTGGTTTTGTGTATTATTTAATCAATTTCAATTTGTTTTATTTATATATATTTTTTAATTTTTTTATATAATTTTAGTTCACTTACAACAATGGCGAATAAAATAAAAATTGTATAGTGTTTTTTTAAGTGTGATAGAGCTTTAAATTAAATCCCTATCGAAAGTTCTATTTAACCTAAAAACATTTTTTATCATACATTTATATATATATATTAGGGTCGTTTGATAAGTATGGTAAATTTATTTATTGTTTAATTTAATTAAATTTTTCAATTAGTTTTTCTTACATTTTTACCATACTTATCAAACGACCCTCGTACATGCACACACATACAAATTAAAGAAGTTTTTTTTTGGTTGGATAGAAATTTTAATAGGGATTCAATTTAAAGATATATCACGCTTAAAAAACATCTTTATATGAAATTTATTTTAATTTTTTCTTCTTAATTTGCTTTTAACTTTCTTCACTAATCATTAAATTTCTATTCTTTAATTATATATATATCATTTTTTTCTATTTTTTCTTATTATTTCAATATATATTCTCTATACTCTCCTTTGAGTCACTAGAAATTATTGAATTATTTTGATATAAAGACTCGTATTTCATTGCCTGAGATAAGAACTGGTATGATACATTATTAAGTGAATGCTTTTTTCTTTAAACATTTCGATTTTTTTTATTTAAATAAAGAGGTGTTTTATCTAAATGCATCAAGTATATTTTATTATTCTGTTAATTTTTGCCTACCATTATCAATGAATTTTTGAAATAAACGTATATTTTTCATTTCGATATTCTTTAAGCAGATTATTAATTCACTGAGTAATATTTTCGTCTTTTTTTGTAATTTATGTTCTATTTCTAAAATTATATATATATATATATATATATATATATATATATATATATATATATATATATCAGTCTTTATCATTATCTTGAAAGTCTATCAACCTGCTGCCGGACAAAAGCCTCATCGAATATCATTAACTCTTCTTAAATGTTTCTCCAAGATTCTTTCATTATTTCTTGAACACGAGTAATATTATCTAATTTTCTCTTTCACTATATTTCATAACTTCATTCCTCTATCTTTGATAAGATCTCTTCCTTGATCTCTTTTTGTTACTTGGTGGCAATTCCATAATCGTTTTTTTTCATCTGATATCTTCTATTTTTGTTATATGTCCTGCCTAAGCCCATTTCATCGGTTTTATTTGTTATATCAGTTATTCTTGTCTGTTCACGTATTCATTTATAGGTTTTCCAATTACGTGTAAAAGTTCCTAGTTATCCTTTCCATGCTTAACTGAATTGTCAAAAGTTTATATATATATATATATATATATATATATATATATATATATATATATATATATATATATATACAGTGAGTGTCACATAAAATCATACAATATTTATAAAAATACGTTATATTTAAAATTTCTTTTATTGTAAGTGTCAAATAAAAAATAATATTAATTTTAGTTATTACAAATAAATGCATTAGAAATACAATTTAAATTTTGTGGAGAATTTTTTTTAATTAATTTTAATTTAGGATCATTTTTTGTAAATACAAGAACTAGGGGTCATTTAAAATTTTTACAACGACTTTTAGCATACATAATTCGGGGAATCATCTAAGAATTTTTCTTGGAAAGTAAAAAAAGAACATCTGTTTTTTATGTTTAAGACTATTCAGTGCAATCTTAACATTCTTCGAAGCATGTTCTTTCCATAAAATTTCAAAATGCAGCAAACTTCTGTAGCGTTACGTGAATTAATTATTCTTCATTGTAAAAATGGAAGAAGTTATGCAGAAATCGACAAAATTATAAATCGATACTCTAATTCAGTTCGGTGCATAATTAAAAGATACAAAAAAATGTATAAAAAATAAATTAAAAATTCGATCGGATAAAAAAAACTAACTCCAAGCGACGATCAATGTATAATTCGTAAAATTAAAGAAAAATCTCGAATTTTGCCCCCAAAATCACCATGGATATTAAAATATATTTGAGTGACTCCACAATCATTCTAGTGCTACGAAAAAATTACATCATGAGAGAAATGCAATCAACAAATTTTTTATTATCAAACGGAATAGTGAAAAAAGACTGGAATTTGTAAAAGAATATATAAATAAGTCTTTGAAATTATGAAATGTCATTTTTATTAACAATACAAAATTGTATGTTTTAGTATTTGATAGAGAAGTTAGAGTATGGAGAAAACCAAATAAAAAAATAAATGTTAAAAACTTACGATCAACGATAAAACGTGGGGGAGGATTGATAATAGTATGGAATTATATATGGGCTAATATATGGGGTTGTATGTTATATGAAGCAGGAAATTTAGTATTAATCAAGGGAATAATGGATAAGTTGGCATATCTAAATATACTAAAGTAGAATTTAAAAAAGAGCTTTTGAGGAATGGGTATCCACAAAATTTTCAATCTATATGCTAACAATAACCCAATACATTCCTCACATGTTGCACGAATGTGGACATTACATAACTGCCCAAAAGTTATACAAAGTCCAACTCAATCTTTAGATCTTGTAGTTAATCATATTTGGAATGAATTAGATTAAAAAAATCCAAGCACATGTAATATCAAACATAAATAATCTAAAAAAAGGTCCTACAATAAAAATGAAAAAAACATAACAAGAGATCATTGTGAAAAAATAATTGCTTCTATGCCTAGATGACTACAAATTGTGGAAAATAACAAGGAGATTCCAACTAAATATTAAAAATATTGTTTTAAATCATTTTTGAGTCTCTTTTTATCATATATTTTTACTGGATGATTTTAACTCACCAAAACCAATTAAATATTTTAAATTGAATTTTGTAATTATTTATTATTGATTCAAATTTTAACATAACCAAATATAAAACAACTTGATTTAATATTAATTTGTGTAATAATAACAAGTTACGATCAAAAGTTTCTTAAAAAACTAGCTGTACGATTTTAAATTACACTCACTGTACTTAAGTCAAATTCTTTTAAAACATTTAATACGAAATATTTAATAATAACAAATTAAATTGTAAATTTCATACCTACACTTTTCTTAATACACATCTGTATTAAATATTAATAAAAGAAAAACTATATCTAAAAAGAATTCAACTTGATTTCGAGCAAACGCATTTCCTGATGTTTCTTAAAAACAGATATTCTTATTTCTATTCATAAAAACCTTTTCTTTTTTTGCTGCGTAGGACGCGAAACTGTTACGCAAAATTAATACAAAGATGTGATATATGAGGCGTAAATTTAGAAAAGAATATACCACCAGTGGAATTCGGAATTTTATAAGACATAATTTCAGTTCTGTTCTTCTCATTCAGATTGAATAAAATATATTAATAAATAGTTCAACAACGATGAAATGAATTGTATTCTGTGGATCGTACATCCATTTGTCATCACTATTGGTTTAGTAATACAATGGTTCGTTGGATAAATAAAAAAGATTTCTTTTCGAATATCACACGATGTTTGATAAAACGAGATAAAATTGAGAAATCGTTTTCAATAAAAATATATACTTTTTAATTTTCAGAATGAACATAATCATTAGTGACAGTTATTGTTGCTCCTGTGTGGTCTTGATCGATCAACACTGGAAATTATTCACGGTTGTCAAAAAAGTATTTAGGAGTTTTGTTTATTGGTTGTATAATGAATGTAATTTGAATATAGAAATAGACACCAAATACATTGATAATATTTCAAATAAATTTTATATTTATCGTAAAATTGTCCATACATACACACACACAAATATATTTATATATATATATATATATATATATATATATGTATATATATGTATATGTATATGTGTGTGTATGACATTAAAATGAGGAAAAATTATTCTTATATAAATTTGAAAATTGATATTGTTTTTTAAAAGATGATATTTTTTTTCTACCTTTAGTATTTTATATTGTAATTAAATCCCATATTTTGTGGATTATAAATGTAAATTGGAAATCATAAAATTATTAATACATAAATATTTATGTATATATATAAATATATTATCAGTAAAAATAACAAATAAATTACAAAATATATAAATGATTATCTATAAATTACATTTCCATTTTTTTCTGCTAAAACTACATCAAACTTAAAAAAAATCTATCATAAATATTTAAGTAATGGTTTTTAATACAGTTGTAAATCATTTTTATTTTGTATTGTACACGTAGTAGTTTCATATTTTTTTATATAGATTTAAATAAATCTACATAGTCAGAAAATAACCAATATTATTAAATGTTAGTGTCTGGAAATATATATAACATATATTAATCATAAATGAAAAAAAAGTTCGAAATCTATCTTCTGTAGTGTAATTAAACCCTATAAGAGCGTGTCACGCGACTATTACTTGCTACCAAGTTGCCTTTTGCGTTAAATATGGATGTTACATACGATCGTAAGAAGAAGCATTGCACGATGATTTTAGGTACATAAACCGAACTGTAATTAAATCACCGCTTATCTCAACGAGCTGAGTGTAATGCTGCCTCCTGTCAGTCTGCTTACCTACCTGTTAACTCATCGTGGATAATTTAATATAGTTAATTATCCGATCGCGACATCAGGACTTGCTAAGAACTAACTAATATGCACGAGGGGCGACATAACTTTGGCGAGCTTTGCTGGCTGGAGACATTCGAGCCAGATGCATGTACATACTTGCGTACTTCGTGTATTGCTCGACCAAGCGCAATAGT
>CP092088.1:3730006-3737506 GCA_029203775.1 Neoneuromus ignobilis
ATAAAATCTCATTTTTAAACCTAAACTTAAATGTATCCGAAACCCATTTTGTTAGAAATTCAATAGTAATATTATTACAGTATTTTCTCAAGAGTATCTAAAACATATGAGCATTGTTGTATATATATATATATATATATATATATATATATATATATATATATACATATAAATATATATATATACATATATATATATATATATATATATATATATATATATATATATATGTATATATATATGTATGTACATACAGATATAGCAGTTCGACCTTTATGGAAATCTATCATGGTTGAATATCAATTCGAAGGTTATAACTAATTCGTTTAAAATCTTTTGTTTGTAGTAGAGGTCATCATGATTCCTACAAAAGTGTTAAAATAATTTTCGTAGCCCCAATAAAGAAATAGTAAATAAATTATTATATATAGTTGTAGCTATCTTATTATTATGTATAAATACACATACACACACACACACATACACATAAATATAAGTGTTTTTTAAACGTAATAGAACTTCAAATTGAATCCCTATCGAAAGTTTCATCGAACCTAAAAAAACACCTTTATCATACTTTTATATTATATATATATATATATATATATATATATATATATATATATATATATATATATATATATATATATATATATTAAATAGAACACACACACACATCATGTATATATGAATAAAATCTCTTTTTTTCTCTCTCTCTCTAAAGTTAAATAGAACTTTTGATAGGGATTTAAAGTTCTATCATGCTTAAGTATTTTTAAGCGTGATATATCTTTAAATCTCTCTCTCTCTCTCTCTCTCTCTCTCTATATATATATATATATATATATATATATATATATATATACATATAATATTGTGTTAAAAATTAACAATTGTTGATAAAAGCATACTTCAATTTGCTCACATTTATAAGTATTTCACGTAGAAAATAGCAATGTCTATATAAGGAATTACTAAAACAAGAATGTTTATAAGAAAAATGATGCAGTTATGTATGCATATTTGATTTTAGTTTGGTATGCAGGAGTTACACATTCTTAACAATTTAATGGATGTTGTAAATATCTCGGTGTTAGATCTTATCTATTTTCTATAAAATACAAAATAATACATACCAGTTACACACACGCATACACACACACCTATATATATATATATATATATATATATATATATATATATATATATATATATATATATATATATATATATATATATATATATATATATATATATATAAGTATATAAAAATAAAATAATTCTATATTGATAAACGGTTAAATCACAAGAAAATTAATTGATCTTCGCCGAACATAAATTTATTTGGCCATATTGTACTTGGTCTCAGTATACGCACCTTCACTGTCATCGTATCTCACAAGCTTGTATTAATGTTCTTAACATTTGTTATTAGTAGTAATAAAATACAAGGGATACACAAACAACTATCATGTTTGATATCAAGTTACATTTAAATCGTAAGTCATATTACACGTTATCAGTTTGTAATTATCAGAGGTGATAGACCTCACAGCACGCAATTTTTAAACACACGAAGACTCAGCTGCAATGCTTGATATATTTTTTAGCAATGCTCGTTTTTTTTCAATATTATGATAACTACAGATTCACACACTTACATTTATATATATATATATATATATATATATATATATATACACACACACACACACACACACACACACACGTCCCTCAATTTACATGGATTCGTTTTACGCGAATGAAAATCGCGTAAATTGAGTCTGTTAGTACAATCGAAAAAATATTGGAAATAAAAGCTAGTATAGTTGTAGAAACACATATTTTTTCACATAAGTTAACAAAAAAATAATGACGTTTTAGAAAAAAAAGTAGATAAATTTTATTCGGTGTCACTATCGCTACTGTAATTCAAAACAATCAACTTTAAATATATTTATATCGTGCTTTTATACGTTCAAGTAAGAATTTGCGTCACTCTGATATATAATAAATTCCATAAAAAATTATATAAAATGAAATCTATCTGATCGCGTATAAAAAGTGCCGCGTAAATTGAGAGACGGGTGTATATATATATATATAATATTCATTTGTAAAATTTATGAAAAGTTATGTAAAACACAAAAAATGAGAATAAAAGTGTTAATGTTTGTTATCTTTTTACAAGCTCATTACTCGTAGTATCCGTAAAGCACGACGAGAATATCAGTTAGCGTAAAATATTTGCATAAAATAATAAAATTGCAGAAGACTTAGCTTCTTGCAACGCTTCGCTGCCCAACAAACTGAAAGGACGGGCCAAACTGTCACCACTCGATCATAAAATCTAGGTAATTTTTCATGCTCATCGAACTCGAACTAACGATTATTGTTTCTGAAAACAGTGAAAGATAGCTCTCATCTACTGCAAAACAAACATTGAATAACGTATATATGTTGTGTTAATGTCACTAGTAACGATTCGAATCTCTTTGATCGATTGTAGGTTCAGTAATGCTAACGCATTTTCCACAATTTATATTTGTCTTTACGAAATGTCATCATTGTTAGTGGATGTCGTTAAGTTATGATTTATTTATATTTTCATTTAATTACTTTCTCACACATATAAATTTATATATATATATATATATATATATATATATATATATATAGAGAGAGAGAGAGAGAGAGAGAGAGAGAGAGTGGTCATAGGACACATATTTAGCTTTGAAAAAATCATTAAAATAGGTTTAATTAATAGGTTTTTATTACTTTTTTCTATAACATAAATAAATAATAATATCTCAATAATAAGATAAAATAGTGATTTTTTAAAAATTTAATAACTATGTGTTTTCCAATAAACGTTTCAGAAGTTTCAATGAAAATGAAACGAAAAGTGTTTATTTAATTGGTTATTTATTTTTTTATTTTTAATCATACAGGCAACCCCCCTATAACACGATAGATAGGTTCCTATAAAATGCAGTGTTGTGTGAAACTATGTTATATGAGACTCAGAGCAAGCACAAAAATTAGGTTAGGTTCCGAAAACGTATTAAAAACAAATATTTTTTTTATATCCATATAAACAACTTTATTTTTATTAAAAATATTAACATATCTATATATAACACAAAATGAAAAGGAACAAAATATAAGTATTTCCATTTTAATAACCTTAATTTAATTTTTTTCTTCCTCATCACTGCTCGGTACCGAAAAACGTAAACGTTTTTTCATTAGAATGATATTATCTTCACTCTCTGAATTCTTTTCATCATTTGCGTCTTCCGCACTTCTTAAAAAAATTATAATTTTGGTTTGTTTGTTGATCCTTATAAAGTCGTTGTAGATTTCCTGGAATGGAAATAAACAATTTTGCAGCTCTCTTTAGAATTTTTGATTTCTTTTATTGTAAGGATCTGCATTTAAGAAACATAATTCTAGATTTTTGGCTAAGCTTAGGCCTTCCTGTATTTCTTTTAGTGTTAACTTCATATTTTTCAACAGTGCTATGGTCCTCAAAATCGTATTGATTTACAATTTCGAATGCCATTTCCACCAAATCCGCTTCGCAAACTTCTTCTTTCACTAATAAATCTTAAACGTCCTCAATATTGAGATGTTTTCTAATATCTTTTCTATAATAAAAATCTTGTTTTCTAGTGTTATAGAAAGGTTTCCGCAATTCAATACAAGGGTTTCCGCAATTTTCTTAACGTGTTAGAGCGAAACCGTGTTGTAGGAGGATTAACTGTAATCTATAGCATGAATGATGGAACACAATTTTATTTATATGATCCCCACGACTTCACTTTAACAGTGCATTCGTTTAGTCCAATTTTTAGTCACTCTCACATAATTATGGTCCAATTTCATGAATTGCACGTTCAATGTTTATTTTTAATGCTTCTGTTATTTTTGATGTATCAGAATAAATCACTGATTTTACATAACTCCACAGAAAATAATCCAGTGGAATTAGATTACATGACCTTGGTAGCCAATTGATGGGTCTATTTCGTAAAATAATGGACTCATTAAACTTTTGTTTCAATAAGTCTATTGTTTCCGTAGATATATGACACATTGCATCGTCTTGTCGAAACCACATATTGTGCAAACCATTTTCGATAATTTTTGAAAAAAAAATTCAATAATCCTGGTTAACGCAAAACCATTTACTGTAACGTAATTTCCAGATTCATTTTGAAATTTTCACTAACAGGAGCAATATTGGTTTCACTTCTTGCATTTATTAATCTTAAATACTGCTGTATTATGTAGAATAAAATTGTTTTCAAATTTTTCAACAATTTGGACGATTGTGTTAAGTTTCAAGAAGCGTACATTAATTTTTATAATAATTTTTTACAATTTCTAGGCATTGTTGAAGTTCTAAATGTTCCATGATAATTTGCCAAATTATACTAAGTTAAAATGTCAAAATGAGCTTAAAAAAATTCAAACATGACTATCACCTGCTATCAAAGTTCTGAAATTCTTATTGGAAAATCCTAAATTATGTTTTAATATTAAAAAAAATATATTTCTTATTTTATTACTGAGCTGTATATATATTTGAATATCATTAAATCGTATAACAAAAACTCATCTGAAATTAAAAAAACAGTAGACTTGTTCAATATAAAATGTATAAAATTAATACCGTCAATTAGCATAGTCTCAGGTCCGTTGTTATTAACGAACAGATGAGATGTAGTATAATTATTTGTTTTTTTTAATAAGATTATATATCGATTATCGTCTAACTACATTGAAATTTATCACAGTTTAAAAAATATAAATGCGAAGTAATCCATCTGGCGGAAGTAAACACAAAAAAATAATATTAATATTCATGATACTAGTTTTAGAGAACACCAAGAAAACGAATGAGAATTAGGGATTAAAATTCTATATTTTATTTTTTTTAATATTTGTTAATCGTTTGATTTTTAGTAATCGATTGAACAGTTAAGTTTCAAGTTTGTTTTTTTGTTGTTATTTGAAAAAAATATTTCTTAAACATATAGAATGAGTCAAAGTGAAACTCATACAGTATTATGTTCAAAAAATTTTGTATATAAATTTTTAAATAAAAAAATCCCTTTTATATTCACATAAATTGTTTATTAAGGGTATTTTTATCATATAAAAATAAATAAATCATAAAATAATACTTAAAGACCAAAAAAAGTACGAATTCTAAAAAATCATTCAAAAACACATCAAAATGAAACTCATACAACTAAGAAATTATTTATCAAATTAAAATTTACTGTGGATTGAATTATTTTAGTACTTAGTAGAGTAGCCTTTATTAATTTTTATAGCCTTTAAACGATTGGGGATGGATTTAACTAATTTTGCACAATAAGCTAGATCAATTTTTTCCATTCTTTTAACACCCCTTTTTTAAATCAATTTATTACTAATAGTGTGTGTTCTAATGGCAACTTCTAAGTGATTCCATAGATTTTCAATCACATTTATATCAGGTGATTATGATGGTGTTTCCAGTATTTTAGGGCAGTTATATAACAGCCATCTACGTGTTTTATAAGCTTTGTGCTTGGTGTCGTTGTCCTGATAAAAATTAAATGTTTGTAAAATCCCAAGTTTTTGAGCTTTGGCTTTCAAATTTTTTCTTAATAGATCAATATGAACATTTTGATTCATAATGCCATCTATAAAATTAAATTTCCAACCCCTCTCGTAGACATACACCCCCATACCATAACATGACAGCTCTCATGTTTGACTATAGGACGTAAGTGTTTTAAAAACATTTCTGTATTTGGTTTCTGCCATACATTAATTCTCCTATTGGATCCAAATAAATTATATTTGCTTTCGTCCGTAAATAAAACATCTTTCCAATAATCAAAACTCTTATTAACATGTTCTTGAATGAAGTTTAACCTTTTGTTGCGATTAGTTAGATTTATGAAAGTTTTCTTCCTGGCAATACGAGCATAAAACCCATTTTTATTTAGTATATTGCAAATTGTTTGGAGGCTTGATTTTTTATTTAGATACTTTTTAACTTCTAAAGTTATTTAGGTGCGCGCTAATTTTCGAATATTCTTTAATTTTTCGTAGAATCCAACGCTCGTCATGGCCATTAAAAATCTTGCGGAGACTCTTTTTGATTTTATTGTCAACAATTTGGCCGTTTTTAAATCTTTTTATTACAGATTGCATTGTATCGTGGTTTCTATTAACTATTTTTCCAATTTCCCGTAGAGTTTTTCCATTTTTGTAATGAAAAATCATTAGCTTTCGCTCGTCCGTCGATGATTGTTTCCTTTGTCTACCCAAAGTGAAAATCCAACTTATATTTTTTACAAAATGACTATAAACACTTAACAACAGGTTTTTTTATAACCCAAGTGACCAAACACATATTTGAAGAGTATACTTTCTTAACACAACAGTTTTCAAGTGAGAGTAATTCGTCGTATGAGTTTCATTTTGATGTATTTTTTGTTCATTTTTCAGAAATGGTTACTTTTTCTGGAATATAAGTATTAATTTACGATTGAAATTTTCAAATATAATAAGAATAACCTTAATAAATAACTTAACCAAGAGAAATAAAGAAAATTGTTATTATATTAAAATATATGTGTAAAATAATTGTAAACATAACTCTGTATAAGTTTCACTTTGACTCACTGTGTATATATATATATATAAAATTTAGTTTCATATGAAAAACAATTTTTACTGAAAAATTAATCTTTAGTTTAATAAAATAATATACTTTTTTATTTATATTAATTTCTATAAATAGTTAATTTTTTTTTAAAAAAAAATATTTTTTTTGTGAATAGATTTTCATTGATACAGTGTTCATTTTTGTAAAATAAAATTATATTATAAAGAAATGGAAAAAATTCCAAATGTCTGTTCTATCTTATTGCATTCTATTGAATAAAATTTAATATTTAAATACCTATCTGTAGAAAGAAAAAGTAACCGAAATTCTGAATCGATTGAAAAACTGTATAGAGAAATATATATAATAAAAGTTTACAATTTTCTTAATTTTGGATATTATCTAATGATGAACAATACTATTTAATTACATAAAAAGATTTTTTTACTTGGTTTTTAATGTAAAAACCCCGTGTCTTATGTTAATGATTCGCATGTAAATGCAAATCTAAACATTAATTTCTCAATTACGCGTAATCCCAGTTTAATCAAAAAGTCATTCATTTGTAATTATTGTGAAGTTAGCACATTATAAAGTATTCAATGAACTTCTTGCTTAGTCGACGTCTTTCAGTGGCCCTTGACCTACATTTAAAATAGATATTTAGAAAAAGTATTTCATTATTGTGTTGATCGCGAACTTCGATAAAAACATATTTTTTTCCAAACGAGTCGTATCATTTATTTAATAATATCAATATAAAAAAAGTTGTTTTGTTGCAACAACATTTATCAATTTTATTGGTCATTTCAATGTGAATAGATTGT
>CP092088.1:3742506-3877506 GCA_029203775.1 Neoneuromus ignobilis
ATTTTTTTTAAAAAAAAACCTATCCATTGTATTTGTAATTAACTAATACGATTTTCTTCAGTATTTATTGTTCATTTTATATTTGCTTTTTCTATCTCTGCTTAAAAAAAAACCTTTCGGAGTCATCTTATGTACTGTAAGTGGAGCTTTTCTACGACATTGAAATATTAGCTTATAATAATCTTCAGGAACATACAGGTAGTTTACCTTTCTCATTTGCATCTCGACCACTTGAAAATGACCTAACAGTACTTAGTTTTCATAAAATTAAAATTTCTAATAAAACACGTGACTTAGACCATTATTAAAATGAAAATAAACTGAATTTCATTTAATAAAAAAATATCACTTCAATAAAATCTTTACTTTTTAATTTTTTTTAAAAAATTGTTTTCGTTTATTATAATTTAAATATAAATATACAATTTTGGCAGTAAGTTCATTTTTTTAAATTTTGACTTAGACCTTTTTAGAATCACCGGTTCATCATCATCTATATTGTTTTTATTCTTCAGTTTAATAAATATTGTATTTAAAAAAAAAATTACGAAAATGTAAAATACACTTAGATAATAAATATAGTCGCTAATGAAATTACATATTTTAATCTACATCAGTAAATCACTTTTCTACAATTTTAAGAGAGTTATTATTACTCTCATATTTGATGATTTGCAAACTAAGTTATCAATTCACATTTCTTATTTAACTATGTATTTAATTTAAACTGTATTTTATTTTATCCAAATTATGTGCTTATATATATATATATATATATATATATAAATGTATGATTTTTGTTCATATTTTCAAAATTGTATTACGAGCTACTCAGTACATTTTGTATTCGACCCTACGAATTAAATACGGCTGTGTATTATTTCTGTTCATAATACGTTTTTTAACACAAATGCACAAATTGCATAAAAACTTATGTACAAAAACATTACCTGTTCATTTGCATTCAACGCTGTTGTTAGTATTTACGCCTACATAGTCGAGGTGTTGAAAATTAAATCGTTGCGGTTATGAGTGAGTCCTCGAACGTTACTCCCTTAAAACCAGCTTGACAAATATTACCATACAACCATCGTTATAAATGGCAACGGTTATTAAAAGTGTGACAAGATTTCATTTACAGTATTTATTCGTTTTAGTGATGGGATATTTGCGAGAAAAAAATTAATATTCACATACGAATACGAATATATAATTTAAATAAATTTCAATATTGTTGATGTTTAATATTTAAAGTAGAAAATACTATTTAATAAATAATTCATTTTAATAGATTTTATTTTGTACGAAATAAATTATGTATAATGATTGTTTCTTTTATTTTTAATTTTAAATAAACTTATACCGTATTAAAATATAAAATAAGAAAAATATATTTCTGCTTATAATTAAATTTATTCTTTTTTATATTTAGTAACAGAATAAATTAAAATCTCTCTGTCTGACTAGTGAAACAAATGTTAATTAGTTTAAGTTCAAAATCGAATTTGTTATTTTTTAATTAAAAAAGTTACCTAAGTGCTTAATGAATTATGATTTGATTATGTAATACACTAAGTTAAAATAATCTTAAATTTAATTAAAAATAGACATTTTTTAATAAGTAAATAATTTTTTTCTAGACAGATAAATTTCCTTTATTCCATAAATAGAAAATAAATGATATTTTAAATAAACGCTTTTATCTTAATTATTTTATAATTATTTAATTCGTATTGAATATGCATTCCTACTTTTTATTTTTTGAAATATTTATTTTTCAATTTTTAATTTGTTACGTCTAGCATTTGACATTTATTTTTGATTTATTTTTTTAAAAAAATCTGTGTTTAATTAATTTGAAATTGTTATAAGAAAATAATTTAAAAATCAATAAAATATTGATCGTTAGGTTTTAACAAAAAAATAAATAAAAATGTTCAATAATCATGTGTTTTATTTCAGCTATTGTGCATTTGTTAGATTTTATAAAATGGTGACTTAGTTATTGAAATACACACTAGCCAAAAGTAAACAATAAGTGATTGTTGAATACTTTTATAAAAAAATACGAGTTACGGATAATTTCTTTGTTAAAAATGAATTAGTCACAGTGCCAAATTAATTCCTACGGGTTATACAATAATTTATTTCATTCTAAAGGTCAATTTCCTTATTTTTGCAAATCGTTGAATTTTTCTCATTGAAACGACTAAATTAAAAATTTATCTCGTCTTGTGTTTAATAATATCATCCATAAATTTGTTACGTCAAAGTTAAGTATTTTATAATACAATATTGGTATTTACCATCGAAATGCTCATTAATTTATTGTTATTATGAATAAACACAGTGAACAATAACTGATTATTGAACACTTTCTAATATCTTGTGTTGTTAAGGATGATCATTCATTAATTTGTGTGTAAGTGAAAATTAAAATTATTTTGAAATAATAAAAAAATTAGTCAAAGAAGTGAGTCAATATTCTTCAATTCAAACTGTGCAACAATCTTTAAAAAAATTCTTTTTTTAAAAAATAATTTCTATCTAAACTCGTGTTCTTAGTTCTAATTAATCCATAAGTGATTCTTTTTAATTATAGAAAAAAATTGTGTTGTTTATTTACACAAATTTATCCTAAAATAAAATTATTAATATTTGTTCATATATTCAAAATGTCTTATCTTCAGAGATATTTTGAAGTAATCATATTTTAGTCATTAATATTCCAAACTATTATCTTTATTTTTATCAATAAATATGTGAGAATGGTTATTAAAATATAAATTGACAATGAAAGGGAAAAATAAATAATAATTTTTTTGATGTATAAGTGATTCATTTTATGTAAAAATTAATTTAATGCCAAAATAATTATAATATTTAATTTTTACTATATCTATGTTTAAGTTTATATACATATACATATACATATACATATATATATATATATATATATATATATATATATATATAAATATTCAATACATTTATGGGCAAAAATCTCATCGAATGTTATTAAGTCCTCTTGAATGTTTCCCAAAATTCATTCATTATTTCTTGTTTGTGATTAATCTCATCCAACCCTCACCACCACTTTTCTTAAATCTTTTTCTGTCTTTTGGTTGCCACTCCATAATAATTTTTATCTATCTATTTTTTCTGTTTTATTTATTATATTAGGTTGGCAAATATCTCCCTTCCGCCTTCTGGTCTTTTGAATTTCGCAGCTATGTAAAAAAAAAAAAAGCGGAAGGGAGATACTTGCCAACCTAATATTATACCAATTATACTTTTCTGTCCATATATAGGTTCTCCTATCACTTTTAAAAAATCTAACAATATCCTTTCCATGCTTCGCTAGGTCATCAACGGTTTTTGCTTCATTTTTGTATTCATTGTACAAGTTTTTTAACCATAAATGTAAACAAATAATACACATTAGTTGTAGACTTTCCATTTCAACCTCGATGGTATTTTACTCTTCGCGATGTTATTCATTTTTCCAAATGTGCCTACGTTGCTTTTTTTCTCAATCTAATTTTTGGCCATAAATTACAATCATTTTCTAAAATTTTTCAAAAATATTGTTTTTCATACACATGTTCCAAGTAATGGCTCTCATAATGTATATTTTATTTTATGTCTACAAATTTATTAAACACACACACACACACACATGCACATATATACATATATATATATATATATATATATATACATATATATATATATATATATATATGTGTGTGTGTATGTGCAAATGTGTATAGGTGCCCAAATAAGACTTAAGTAAAATAAAATTAAAAATGATAGCAAACAAATAAATGTATGTCTAATCCCTTCAGTCTCATTTAGGGCACCTATATATATATATATATATATATATATATATATATATATATATATATATATATATATATATAATTGTGTAATAACTTAAAAACTTTTATAGTGATAAGTGATTTAGCATTAAGATTAATTTTTAAATTAGTTAAGTTAGTTTCAAATAATTTTTTTATTCATGTAGGATTTTTAAATTTTTTTCTTGTCACCTGTCATTCTAAACTATATAAAAAATTAAAATTCAATAACTTAAAAATGTCTCAATTTTTACAGTACATTATATTATTAATTAGTTAAATAAACTGTATTATAGCTTATGTACTTCTTTCTTGCACCATTTTATTATATTAATAAATTTGTATATATATATATATATATATATATATATATATATATATATATATATATATATATATATCGAGTGTTCCATCAGGACATACAACTTAATCTTTAATTAAACAAATTTTTCTTGAGTGAGCGAAAACGTTTTTGAACATTGATGAGTGTACACACTTGATGTCATATATATATATATATATATATATATATATATATATATATATATATATATATATATAGATATTTTTTTAAGCGTGATAGAATTTTAAATTGAATCCCTATTGAAAGTTCTATCTAAGCTAAAAAACATTTTATATATACACGTATGTGCCTATGTGTATATAAAGGTGTGATAAAGAATGTTTTTTAGGTTAGATACATTTTTTTTTAGAGATTCGATTTAAAGTTCACGTTTAAACGTTTAAATATCACGTTTAAACTCTCTTTTTCTCTCTCTTTATATATATATATATAAAATAAATTTAATTTAATCAGATTATATAAATCGAATTAAATAAATAAACTAATTAATTAATCAAATTTAAAAATATCAAATTAATAAACTAAATAAATAAACGTTTTATATTTACATTTATGTAATAACAAATTTGGTTTATTTTCAATAATTTCTTTCTGTTAACTTATTATGAATGCATTTTTAATAATAATTTATTTTGTTTCAGGTAAGGAACTATTGGATTATTCAATTAGAAAAATACCAAATTATTCATATTGGTAAGAATTTCATATATATATGTAATATGTTGTAAATAAAATATAGTAAAAAAAATATTAGGAAATGATTATTAAAAAGGTAGTTGTTGATAAAGTTACATTTTAATTTTTTAGAAGAAATATTTTTTAAATAAAATATTTATTAGAACAGTAAATGGATATTTTTGAATAATTCTATATTTTAATACTTAGCTTGTAATATTTATCTTGTTTTTTAATTATGTACTAGTATGTTTAATATGTATAAGTAATTAGATGATCTTGATTTTTTTATATTTAATTCATATAGTGAAAAAATTGAAATAAGCTTAAACTAGATTACGTTTGTTCTCAATTTCAAATGATTATTTTTTAAAAAAATTATACAAATTTTATGTTATGGCAAAACTTGTCTCACTAGACTCTTAATACAAGGTACATATTTTTCATACATAACATATTGTAAGAAATAAGAGTTTATGGCTGATTTTAAACATTGAGTAAAGTGCTCTCTACCCTGAACTAGAACGTACGTAGACGACAAGACCTTTGAGTCAAAACTCCATTGCGATGCATCAAGCAGAAATATTCGTGGATAATGAAAATATATTATGTAAGGCGTTGCATAGGAAACACTATACTGTACATAGCACTAGACTGTGTGTATACGTTTGTGTTTATATATAGCATTTACTGAAACACGTCAATTTAATTTAATTCTATATTGTTTACAAGTGGCAACCATTTTTTAATACTTAAATTATGAGTGCGTACTTCGGACGACGTCACGTTATGAACTCGGTGGAAATCTATCTATAATCTCGTATTTTAAATAGGAGATATTGTATATAAGTTGTACACTATTTTGTATCTAATTTTCTCTTACGTTTCTTCGACATACAATATGGATTTCTTTTATATTACTGACACAAAAAAAACGAATAAAAAAAGTTTATGGAATATTTGTACATTCATACGTATATATTTATGTAGTAATTATAAATCTTACGAAAGTAGCAATTAATAATTTATTGTGATTTTTTTAATATATGCATATATAACATGAAAAATACGATTTTGTAAAGCTTTTGATATCTTTTTTTGTAATTAAGTTATAAATAATTTATATTCTTTCAGTTTTGATAATAAAATTGTTAAATGAATTCATGCTTGCATATAAAAAAATAAAAATTAAATGATAAAAATAGAAAATAGTCTGTTAAATAATAGATCAATAATTTCATAGATACACTAGGATAGAGTAAATAATCCTTTTCTGATTTTTCCATTCGTGGTAATGTTCTTAGAAGTTAAATATTGAAATCGATGAAGTCATACATTTGTACAATTAACAGCAACGAAATTGGACAGAATATAATTATATCAGATTGAATCATTTGAAAAGTAGTTGTATATGATTATTTTAATAAATAAAATATTATTTTTTATCTTACTCTGACGATGAAATATGAACCATCCAAATGTGTTACTATTTCTGTACTGGGATGGGATATTTTTTAATATTTTAAATAAAGTATTTATTAGGTTTATTTTTTTAAGAAAAGGTGTATAATTCCGCTACTAAATAGTTTACCTGACCTTACCTTAGTAAAATTGTTATTTCAGTACTAGTAAACTGAACAATATTTATTTCGGTTGTTAAAACATTAAATATAGAACGAGTACAAAAAGTCACTGTTTCCTATTAAATTATTATTTCAAAATTTTCAGTCAAAGTGAAATAATAGAGCAGCTCGGTTAGAAGAGTTTAGAAATAAATTAAAAACTAGTAATTTGTGTTTGTATATTTAAAAATATAGAAACAGATTATTTATATTTATTTCTATATTTTATTAAATTTAATATTTAATAAAACACAAATCTAGGCGTCACATTTGGATGATCCTATATAAATGGTATTCAATATTTGTATTAAATTAACATTTTAATATTCTTTATCTAAGTGGCAAAGTAGTTAGTGTAAAAGAATTTAGTGCAATCTGCGGCCCCTCTTGACAATTTTTTGCAGTCAGCGGCACAGAATTAAATATTTTTTAAAAAATAAAACGAAGTAAATTGAGATCATTTATTTAAATATACAATATTTGTGTTAAATTTATTTCTGTTAAAATAATATAACAGCGTCTCTCTCAACAAGCTACACATTAAATAATATACCATTTCTTAGTAATATATATAAATATACAAGTGTTTAATAATGATGTTTTTGAGTAGTTTCTACCAAAAAAAGTGTTTTTTGTAAACTTTTTCTATAATAAAATAACAAATCTCAAGATTAACTCATTTCAATTTAATTATTCAAAATATCTCTGAACCCATTACATCTAGGAAACACCATTTCCCTTGCTCTTGACAGAAAATAATGCGATCCGCTAAGATTTCATAAAATTTGTAATAGGCCCTATTGATTAAAAGGTTATACGAACCTGGTTTACAATAAGGTCAAAAACTAGTATTTTCATTTGTATAATTTTTTAAAAAAGTATTATCCATGAAATAAATGATTATCACTGCATTAGAATATAATTATAAATATTAAATTAAATGAAAAAATTAAAAAATACTGTTAAGACACTTGAGTTTGAAATATTTTTCATTACAATATATTTAAGTCTTTTAAGTATAGGCTTAGAAGAAAATACAATAAAAAATGAAATCTTGCTTTTTATTGGATAATAAATTAATGGATAAATAATTAATATTAAATAAAAAAAAAGTTTATTCCCACTATTGGTTATTAAATCTTTTGTATGTATAATCTTTATATATATATATATATATATATATATATATATATATATATATATATATATATATGTAGGCATGTGTGTATGTTTGTGTGTGTGTAAAGATAGATAAATAGGTAGATAAATATACAAATTGTTAATTGAACAAAAATGCAGTTCTTATAATATACAGTGTTTCTGAGTATATTTGAATAATTAAATATAAATATTTTTATTCAGTGTAAAAATAAATATGTGTATATGTATGTATTATATATGTATTTATATACACACATACATATTTATATTTTTATGTACATATTTTTATAACGTAAATATAAACAAATGGATATAGCCAAACGATTGAATATGTATATAAATTCGTGTGGGTTAATTTCTTTTCATGTGTACACGATAATTGCACCACAATTTACATTTATTTTCAGATTTGTATTTCTGATTGAAATATGTAAGAATATCAGATTGAACTGATCGAGATTTGTTTAATGCGATAAAAATTGTGACGCGGTTATGAATTACGTGCAAAAAGTGAAAAACTGAATAACTGGCATTTAATCGTTTCTGGGGGCTACTCGTCTATGATCATGGCCACAAAATGCGTAAATATTGCAGTATAAATAACTTCCTCGATGCTATTTATAAGTTAAAACATCGCAGCTCATTTATTTTTGAGACACTTAAAAATATATTTGTATGTGAACTTGAGATTTGAGAAGCTTCACTGAAAATAATATATCTTATCGTTAGGTAAGGTTAGTGAACAAATTAAACTTTTCAATATACGAATTATCACATCGTTCGTAACATATGAGAATTGGGATATTAATTAGTTGATATTCGTTCGTGTACGATTTTTGTAACCTTCTTTGTACATAAACATTGATTTGTATGTAAACATTTAAAGATTGCTATGTACGTTATTAATCAAAATATTTTTTAAAAAAGAATTCCGTGATAAAGAAATTAATGTTTGCAATTTGAACAAATATCGTTACCGTCGCTTTTGTGAAAGCATTTTAAAATAACTTTATTTGAAGAAAAAAAAACATTTATGCGATATATTTCCAACATTTATCATATATTTTACATAACAAAACAGTTTCGTTTCGTGTATTATCAATGCCATTTTATTATTTAAAAAAATTCTACTAATAGATTTATTTTTAATATCATAAATTATTTTACATGTAACTTGCGTTGCAAAAATCAATATTAAAAACATTTGTATGTAAGAGAAGCTGCCAACCTTCAACTACAAATTCACCGTTCTTTTCACCTAATGACATTTGAGAAAGATCTAATGATGAAATTGTATACATTTTTTTATTGTGTCAACATAAAGCATGTGACAAGCCACTGCTTTATTCTTATGTACATTTATACATATATATATATATATATATATGTATGTATGTATGTATGTATGTATGTGTGTGTGTGTGTGTATGTATGTGTGTGTGAACATCCGTTGTTACCTAAAAACATATATTTATTTTTAAGTGTATTTGTAAAATATAAATTATTTATTTTGAAATCAAGTAATAAATATATTTTCTCTTCTTTCACAAATTTTCAACATAATTTATACTTTTTTGTTAAAAATCTATAATACAGTTCCATAAAAATATTAAAATATATTCGTCATTTTAAATTGGATTTCATGAAAGTTTATTTTAAATTTATAACTAATGTTGAATCTTTTCTATAAATTTTTTTATATTTTAATAAATATATGGTCATCCAAATGTAACGCCTAGATTAGTGTTTTATTAAAAAGAAACATGTGTTAGGGTGGTGTATAGGGAAACATGTGTATTAGTTTCTTTTATTTCTTTTTAATAAAGCACGAATTTATACGTTACATTTGGATGATTCTGTATAAAAATATCGACAGAATCTTTAAATTTTTAACGTAATTGTTCATTGTGATCTCGTAGCAAATTCAATTTAACACACAAAAATCAGTAATCAGTTATATAAGTTTTCGTAACTTTTTGGTAAACATTTATTGTTTACTTTATTTGCTGATAGGCATTTCGATGTCAATTTTATCATCGCTGAGTCAGTGCAGTAGAAAATTTATTTTAGTTTTTTCTTGAATTAAAAAATATTTATATTGCATTGTTTTGACGATGCATTAGACATTAAAATGCTCACCACTGAGGACAAGAGGTGATTATTAATTATTTTAATAAAATATAATGTTATTAGAAGAGATGATTCATTTTTATTTGAATGAAATGATTTGTTGTTAAATACAGCCACATAATTGAAATATAAACAAGTCAAATATTTTGTATATATACTTCTATCAAAATAACTAAAAACAAACATATTTTTAAAAAAATAAATTATACGAACTTAAAAGTATATTTCAATTTTTTAATACGGGTGTTTTGTAATTATTATTTTGTATATTTTATGTTTTAGAAGTAATTTTGATAAAATTGAATTTTAAATGATTATTAATAAAATAAAATAATTTGTAAATTATTTTTACGGCAATATGTAAAACAGTTAAAATGAAACCCAAATAAGATACTTTTATACTTTTCATCTCATCTTATAGACAGTGAAATAGAATGAACTCTATTTACACAGAAATTCATTTTCGTAGAAAATGTAAATACGCGAGGGAAGAAAAAAAACTTCATTTTAGATTTTAATCGTTTTTTATATTTTTTATTCGATTATTTTTTTATTTTAAAAAACGACTAAAATTACGTGATTATTTTTTTATTTTAAAAAACGGCTAAAATTACGTGATTATTTTTTTAATTGGATGATTAATGAAATGAAAAGTCATTAAATTTTTTGTCACTTTTACGATTAAAAAATTATGATTAAAATTTTAATCGGATGAAAATTTGAATACTAAAAAATTTACTCATCAATAATTATTTATTTTATTTTTTTTTAATGTTTCGATCACAATAAAGCCATTTTTGAAATAATTAGATAAGGTTTAATTCTTCATTTAATGTTTTTTTTAGTTCTAATCTATAACTATTTGATAATTTTTAATTTTTTTAAATTAACGGTAAAACGTTTTTTCAACAGATATTCTCTATCGATACACTATTGTGATTTTAACATAAATTTTAGTAATTTTCATTATGAAGTTAGTATAAATTAAAAATCTAATAAAAATGTTGCATGAAATTTATTTATAATTTGTAATTTCCGTCGCTAGTATTGTGATATTGTCAAGAATGTAAATTATTTGTTGTGCAAAATATACGCAAGCATATATACATGTAAAGATATATATATATATATATATATATATATATATATATATATATATATATATATATATATGGTATATATTTATATACACATCGTTTGATAAGTATGGTAAAGTTATCATAAATAAAATTTTAAATATATATTTATATTTATCATTAATCCTATATATATATATATATATATATATATATATATATATATATATATATACTATAAATGTGCAAAAGTGAACATACAAGAAAAAATAATTTTATTCATTAAATTTTTCTAAAAAATATAAAACAATAAAAAAATATTTTTCCAAATTTCATATTAAATTTAATGCATTTTATTTTCAACTCAAAACCAATAACAAAAATGAACTAAAAAAGGTAATAATTCATTTTAACAATAAAATAACACATTTTTAACAGTGCAAAAGTTAACATACACTTTGAAAAATTATTCAATAGATATATATTTTTTAACATTTAATATGAAATTGGACCACTTTAATTTTTAATGTCTTCTTTTAATTTTTCGGTCATAGAATGGACGAATTTTCTTGTTATTTCGGGTTCAACATTTTCCCATTCATATAGAAGGATTCTTTCAAGATTTGTTTGTTTTGTACTCCTCTTTTCCGATTTATCGTTTAATTTCGTCCCATAAATGTTTTCTGAGATTTAGGTCTGGAGACTGAGGTGGAATTTTAAGCTGTTTGGGGCAATTATATAAAAGCCACTTATGTGCTTGAAATCGTTGACATGTTGGAAAATGTATGTAATTTTCAGATTCAATTTTATAACACTCTCTTTCAAACTTTGTTGTAAAATGTTCAAATGTCCCAAACTATTCATTGTAGTTTCAGTAAAAGTCATATCTACCACCCTAGAAGTCACAAAACATGCCCAGACCATTACGTTTACATCTCCATGCTTCACCATACAAACTAAATTCTTGGTTTCGTATTCTGATTTTTTTGGTTACATTTTAATCCTTCCATCGTTATCAAAAACTTTAAATTTACACTCATTACTAAAAATTATGTTCACCCAGGACTTTTATCTTTATTAACATATTGTTTAGCGAATTCAATACGTTTTTTAAGATTAATTTGATTTATATAAAGTTTTTTCCTAGGTACTCTACTATAGTATTCTTTAGTATTCAATATTCTAGATATAGTAGTTCGATGACACTTTTTATTAAATTCTGTTGATACGTCTGCGGTAATTTGGGCTAAAGAAAATTTTGCATTTTCTTTCACCTTCCTTATTTTTATTTTGTAAATATTTTTGATCTTCCAAATCGTCATTTTGAAACGATATTACTAGTTCTATCGCAATTTTTTGTTATTATTTGAATTGTAGATATTCTTTACATATTTTTGCTATTTCTTCCAAATTATTTTCTTGTTGCCTTAAATCTACTATTAATTTTTATAAATCATCGTATATGTCCTTTCTGTCGGACGTCATTGGCTTTAATTACTTTTATTTTTTTATTATTTCAAAATCCTCTTTGTATTATAAAATAAAAAAATACTCTTATAAGATACTTTTCACAACTTTTACCAAAAATATCTAAAAATAAATTAAATACAACTGTATATAGACTTTTGCACACACGAAATAATATTAATGGAGGATTCCACAATTTTTCTGAACAGTTACCAAAAAAAAATACAGAGAAACCATCTTTACATAGTGAAAGAATTTATCAGAAAAAATTTTATTGATGAAAATACTCTAGCGGAAAAAAATCATTTTGTAAAAAATATTCCTTGTATGTTCAATTTTGCACATGAGTGTACATATATATATATATATATATAAAGAGAGAGAGAGAGAGAAAGAGTCATCCAAATGTTACGCCTAGATTTGTGTTTTATTAAAAAGAAATATGTGTATAGTTTCTTTTTTTCCTTTTTAATAAAATACAAATCTAAATGTTACATTTAGATGTCACCTGTATATATATATATATATTAGGTTTATTGGAAAGTTCTGTCCGTTTTTGAATTAAAAAATAATACATTTTCAATATATTTATTAATATTTATTGAACAATATAATTTTTCCTTTGTTACTAATGACCTGTTCTCAGTGTGATGGTAACTTGTGAATTCCATTTCTGTAGAATGACTCATTTTTGAAACTTGAGATGATATTATCGGACAGAACTTTTCGGTAGACCTAATAAATATATATATATATATATATATATATATATATATGTATGTATGTGTGTGATATATGCAAACAAATGTCATGTATGTATTTGTACATAAATCTCCATGTGTGTTTACATTAATGTCTGCTCGATATTTTGACAATACTTCTTTTTAGTCGTTAAAGAAAAGATAATTGAAAGAAAGCAAATGCGTTTCAACATTGACTTGACATCGAGAATATAATGATCGAAAAAATAATTAAAAGAAAACAAATATGATGTGTTTGTCACACGTGTTTTCGGCATGACCGGTTTCGAATACTGAATTTTCAACGAAATTCAAATATCGAAAAACTGATGTGCATGTGGATAGATGGATAATGCTTGTTAATTTTATATTAATTGTCATTTTAAATTGACATCAATAAAGTTGTTACGTATGAATGATTTATTACGAAAATTGCTAATTAAAAAATAATTTACTTTTACAGATTTTTTTTTAATTAGTATGTTTATGAAGATGTTTAATATGAATTTGAAAAACATTGTAGTAAATTGCAACACAAAGTTGAGTAATAAGTAAATATTGTACATAAATTTTAAGATGAAAAGTAAGTTTACGTTTGTAATAAATCATGTTGATAAATTTATCAAGTAGAAGTTTTGGCCAGTATAAATTTATTCAGAATGACATTTATTTAAATAATATATAATACTAGTATTATTTTTAAAATGTTGAATTTATTTTACGACAATATTTTGAATAATATTAATTGCAAATATAATAAACTATTTCAAATTGTTTATTTTCTATTAGTATTTTTCAAACAGTATTACGATATTTTGCTTTTAATAATCACAAGAGTGAAATGTTTCAACTATTCGACTTGATTTCATGACAACCATCTACTATAATATTATAAAACTACTTCTACTGTGTTGTTATTGTGTGTATATTTAAATTCATACGGTATTACATCACGGATATGAATTGATCTCGAGACTCGTACGCAACAGATTCGTTTGGTAAGAAGGTAAAGATGAATACACTTTTACTTACAAACTAATATCTGTTGATCGAGCGTCTACTATATTACTATGGCGGCCACTGACCTATTTATATATGCGATTTGCAAAATATTTATATGTGCGCGTGGCAAACGACGTACAGAAGAGAAGGACCTCAAAATGTCACTACCAACTCGCTAGTGATTTCTTCGAGAAGACTAATTGAATTGTGAGCGTTGTGTAGGAAGAGTATGTTTCTTAACGAGGCCCGTATTTCTGAATGATCGAAGTCACTATTTACAACAACTTATAACTTTTATTAACAGTACTGTTCTTTTGTGTGTATTTCCGTGTTGTTGTTTTTTTTCGAACTATTTCCTTCGATTACGTGCGATATTTATCACTTTAACAACTGTGTAACGAAACGCTTCCGTGATTTATTTATTTCTATTATATATACATACATATATATATATATATATACATACATACATATATATATATATATATATATATATATTTGTAAATTAATTATTCTGTCTTGTACATACAAGTTAATTATTATATCTACGATTTTTGACTATTAATATATTATTTTATTTTTACTATTTTCAGATATTTTAAAATGATTTCATTGATATATATATATATATATATATATATATATATAAAGAGAGAGAGAGAGAGAGAGAGAGAGAGAGAGGTAACCATTATATAACACGTTAGATAGGTTCCTAGAAAATACCGTGTAATATGAAACCGTATTATATGAGACTAGAAACCAATACTTATAATTTAGTAATTATTTACTATTTTATAATTTTCTGCTATATTTTCAATAATAAAAGTCGTATATTTAATGTTGTAAAAGGTTTCTGCAATTTTCTTATCGTGTTAGAGCGAAATCGTGTTGTAAGAGGGTTACCTATATATGTACATATAGGTGTTTTTTTTAGCGCGATAGAAATTTAAATTCCTATCGAAATTTCTATCTAACTTAAAATAACACCTTTCATCATATCTATATATACATACAAACATGTATGCATATATATATATATATATACGTATATAAAGTGTTTTAGGTAAGATATAATTTTCAATAGTGATTCAATTTAAAGTTCTATCACGCCTAAAAAACACATTTATAATAAAATCAATTAACGCTTTTACATGATATCGAAATTGATTATATATGATGGCCAAAATGAAACTGAAGGGTTTAAACATACATTTATTTCTTTACTATCCTCCAGTCTTTTTTAATTCTTTAAACTCAAATATCACGCTGGAAGTAACAATACAAATTTGCTAAAAAAAAACTCGTATGTCACCTTTGAGGTGACAATACTAATAATTTGCTTTTATGGCATATTTTTCAGCTGATTGTCTTTATTAGTTAAGTACTGTTATATCAACACAGACAACAAATAATTATATTTTCGTTTCTCTTTCACACGCCAAACATACGTAACTATGACCACTACGTAGTTTTATACGTAAGTTAGAAATTTTCTTAGTGGGAGATTTCAGACAAGGAACAAAAACACGGGGTAAACGGTCAATATCGGATTGGAAAATTGACTTGATGGAAAACTTCACATTTTACAATCAGATCCTTAAGAGAAACATAATGATTATATGATCTGTTTAAACTGAAAAATATGAGAGGAAGGAAAGCAATAGTTTATTTTTTTGAAACGTGAGAAAGACATCCTTTCCTGCATGTTGGGAATTGCTTTAAGATATACCATACTTAAAAAATAAAAAATAAATTATATAGCAATAAATAAAACAAAAATAATAAATTTTATTTCTATATATAATCTAACCTAACTTACCCAAAAATAAATACAAGTAGACACGTAACATCATTGAAAAAATCTAGTTCAAAGAATTAAACTACCCCGTAAAAAGATACTATAAAAGAAGAAAACAATAATTGGACACACAAAATTTGGCAGTGTTCATTATTGAGTGATTTATTTTTTTATTAAGGTTAATTTAACACAATATCAAAATAAATAGTAAAAAAAAATTATACGTAATTTCTATCATAAATCATACGAGTATACGGGTTAAGTAACGGTAATAACTATAATTTTTTAGAAATTATGATGAAAATATATCGAAATTATTCTGTAATGTGTTACTTTGAAATTTTGTACACAAATTTGTTAATGATTAATTTTCAAATCAGAAAACTGTATAATTATAAATAAAACTGAATAATGGTCAGCAGTTATAATTTTTTTCTTTAATTGTTAACCGTCAATCTAACCGTTACACCAATCTATTTTTTTTTAAATATACATTTTTTTAAATTTGTTTGAGTTTATGGTTGTCTTCAGTATCAAATTAAATTAAATAAAAAAATTTAATACGGTTGAAACTTTTTAATCAATTTTAGATTCTATGTTTTTCATATTTTATGTTGAAAAAAATATTAATTAATTTTTTTTTATTTTTAATATATATAGGGTTTTCCAATAAGAATGTCAGAACTTTGATAGCTGATGGTAGCCATGTTTGATTTTTTAAGTTTATTTTGATATTTCAACTCGTATAAAAACTTATTATAAAAATCAATGTTCGATTCATAAAACTTATCGTACGCTTCGTGAATCTTAACACAATCGTCCAAGTGAACGTGCCATTTATCGAATTGTTGAGAAATTTGAAAATAATTTTACTCTCCACGATACAGCAGTGCCTGTAAGACTAAGAAATGCAAGAAGTTATGCTAGAATCGCTTCTGTTAGTGAAATTTTCGAAATGAAGCTGGAACTCACGTTATAGTAAATGGAGTACGTTACCGAATCATGATTAATGATTTTTTTTCAAAAAAGATTAAAAATGGTTTGCACGATATGTGGTTTCAATAGAACGGTGCTATTTTCAATACATTTACGAGAACAATAGACTTATTGAAACAAAAGTTAAATTAGTCTATTATTTCACCAAAAGGAACCATCATTTGGCCAATCTAACTCCATTGGATTATTTTTTAATGGGGTTATGTGAAATCATTGATTTATGCTGATAAACCACAAACGACAAAAGCATTAAAAATAAACATTGAACGTGTAATTCATGAAATTGGACCACAATTATTACAAAGAGTGATTAAAAATTGGACTAAACGAATACACTATGTCAAGCGAAATCGTAGTGGTCGCATAAGTGAAATTGTGATCCATCATTAAAGCCATAGAATTAACTTTTATCGATCGTATGTCACCTCTGACGTGACATTACAACTTTGCTCTATCAGTCGTATGTCACGTGCGAGGTGACAAGACTGAACAAGTAACAACGTCCTCATTATTGAATGTACACACTGTATTACAGTTTTATTCTTACTCGATAGCAGACAACACGTTCTGTCATATTTCAGCAATTATTTTACTTATATTATAATATTTTATTCTTCCAAAAATGAATAAAGAAAACTATAGCAATATGGAAAGTAACAGTGATAGTTGTAATGAAATATGTGAAAATTTTGAATATTCGGCAAGTGATTTTAATTCTTGTGATGAAAGAGACAATGATACATGTGTTATATTTCAGTCAAGGAAAAAAAATCGATCCCTATTCAATATTCAAGTGAAGAGGAAAGCGAAATGGAAAGAGAAATTGTTCCTGATTTTGATGAAGATTGGATTGAAATCGACAGTGATGATGAAGACAATTTAACTTCAAGTATTCCTTTTATAAATATAGGACGCCAAATCTTCGGAAATGTTCAGGAGCCTATAAATTATTATATACAAAACTGTATTTTTACATCAAATAACCTTAGTTACTCTTCTTTTACAATAAGCACTCAAATATATCTCCGACCTAGCGAAAAGTTAAGTACAAAATGTTAACGTACGATAAGGGTTAATAACTAAAAATAAATAACTAATTAATTAAATACTTTTTTTTATTTCCATTTAAACTTTTGAAACGCTTATTGGAAAACCCTATACGTTTGAAAAATGTTCTCGAAGCTATGAATTTTTAGAAAATGTAAAGGAGTACTAAAACGATTTTTAACGATTAGTTTAATTAGAAAATGTCACATTTGAACGACAGAATTTTTCAAAGAAAACAACGAATTAGAAAGAATTTAATTGTAAAATTAACGTTTTTATCTATTTGATCAGTTTGAATATTTAACGGCCTATAAAAAGAACCTATTTTGCAAAATGTTACAGTTCGCGTTGAAAATTCTTAAAAGCGAACGATGACGAGTTAACGAAAAAATGTCTAAATCCGCGATTCTAAATAAAACAACTTAAAAATATGAATAAGTGACGATTGAGATGATGACGTTTCGACATTCGTTTCTAACATTGAATCTTTCACGTACGTACGTACACTCATCGCTCGGCGAAGATGACGAAGAAGGAGGCAGTCGAGAAAAAAAACGTTACGCCGAAATTTCGACGTGCATGTTTACGGCGCTGTCAACGGGCCGTGTAATGAATTTCGTACAGTGCATGCTCAATAACAGAACAATCGGGATGCAGGAATCAATGGCATGCGCTAACCATTGTTTGTTGACACGCCCACATCGAACGACACACTGTGACTAATTGCGCCACTATCAATCACTGTGGAGCCACAGTCGCGTGGTTGACGCTGGTCGACGTGCGACAGTGCTGCCACACGCGCGCTACGCATTCCGATTTGGCTTCCACGGATACAAGCTTTCTGCTTTATTGATTACCTCACATATATATATATATATATATATATATATATATATATATATATATATATATATATATAATTGTACATCTATTTATATTGTGTATATTAATTCAAAGCGTTGTATTTACAATCATGCAAATAATACACTTCCTAAAATTTACCTTACCATTTATTGAATCAATTGAGTCCATTTTATGTACGAATAGAACAAATTACGCATATATAGGGTTTTCCAATAAGCGCTTCAGAAGTTTAAATGAAAATAAAACAAAAGTATTTCATTAATTAGTTATTTTTTTCTTAATATATATTCTATGGAATTGGTGATGGAACACAATTTTACTCATATGACCACCACGACTTCACCTGACAATGCATTTGTTTAGTCCAATTTTTAATTACTCTTTCACATAATTGTGGTCCAATATCATTAATCACACGTTCAATGTTTATTTCTAATGCTTTTGTTATTTGTGGTTTATCAGCAAATATCGATGATTTCTCATAACCTCATAAAAAATAATCCGATAGAGTAAGATCACATGATCTTGATGGCCAGTTGATTGGACTATTTCGTAAAATAATGGACTCATTAAATTCTTGTTTCATCATGTCAGTTAAAGTTTGTTTTTTTGATATTTCTAAGTGTTGTTGAAGTGTTCATAATTTTTCAACCTATACTGAGTTGAAATGTCAAAATGAAGGATTATAATATCTAAAAACAAATTACAGGTATATTAAATTGATATCTTTGTTATCATAAACATGTTCATAAGATTTTGTAGATTTTTATAAAAAAATAATAATAGAAATTGGTAATATATAAGTAAATATTTAATATGGTTTTTTAAATTTTTGTTTGTAAATTCAAATTACATAAATAATTAAAAAAAATAATTATATTGCCTCTCACACATATATTTGAATATATATATATATATATATATATATATATATATATATATATATATATATATATATATATATATATATCACACACATACATCATAAAGCCCATATAAATCCACCACTGGACGAAAGCCTCAATGAATGCTACCATTCACTGGTATTTAGTCATATTCACCACGCTGACCAGATGGATTGGTGAAGATTTTTCTATTCGGGGTTTACTCATTTAACTCTTCGACAGTTATTTTTTTTTTACAAGATAAGGTTGTCGACCTTCATTCTCAACCCTCGAAAATAGGTACTCTCCGACTGGGAATCGAATGCAATCTCCCGCATGATATGCGATGATGCAAACCACTGTGCTAACCAGTCGGTATGTATATATATATATATATATATATATATATAAATATATATATTTATATATATATATATATATATATATATATATATATATATATATATATATATATGTGTGTGTGTGTGTGTGTATTTATAAATTGTTTATGGAATTAATAATTTGGCATTAAGACAAAATATTAATTACCGAATATATAAATCTGTTCAGTGATTCTTGAAAACTTAATTTAACTGCCCATTATCAGATAATATTGTGAAAAATATTTTTTTCCTCAACAGATCCAAAGAGAAACCATACTGTTAGAAATACAAAAACAGTTACATGTAGTAGTTAAATTTTTTATATCAAAAAATATAATATCTTTTTCATTTTTTTACAATATTAAAATATTACAATTTTACAATATTAAATATAATATCTTTTTCATTTTTTTACAATTCACTTTTGAATTTTTTTACAATAAAATTTGTTATAGAATAAAATTAATTACAACGGTATTAAATTTTTGTTGAAAATACTGTTAGACACTTTGGTTATTGAAAAATAATAATTAAATAGATATCAGTCAAGTCATAACTGAAATATTGTAATTTTTTATCATTGTTATTGTAAAACTGTTTTAAAATTTTGAAGATTTTTATTAATATTATTTTTTTTTAATGATGTAAGAAAATATTTCAAATATTTTTTTATTTTATTTTGTTACAAATTTGAATTATATAAATGATTTTGGAAAATTTAGAATAAATAATTATATTGTCTCTTTTCATATAATTGTTTTTTTTTATTATTTATATAAAAATGTATAACAAATTTAGTTATATATCGTTTGTATATATATATATATATATATATATATATATATATATATATATATATATATATATATATATATATATATATATATATGTCAGCGTGGTGAATATGACCAAATACCAATGAAAGGTAGCATTCATTGAGGCTTTCATCCAGTAGTGGATTGATATAGGCTTAATGATGTATGATGTGATGATATATATATATATATATATATATATATATATATATATATATATATATATATGTATGCATGTATGATGTATGTGTGTTGGTTGTGTATTAAAATAAATTATTTTTAAAATTAATACTTTCATATTTAAAAAGAATATTAGTTACCAAATATACAAATATGTTCAATAATTCTTGATAAAAAGTTAACTAACCATTTATTATCAGATAATATTGTAAAAAATGGTATCTTCCTCAATATATATAAATGGGAGTCATGCTGTTAGAAGTAGAGAATAGTAACATGTAGTAGTTCCATTTATTTACATTAAAAAATATAATATCTTATATATTTAATTTTGATTTTTTGATAATAAAATTTACTATAAAACAAAATCAATTACAACTGTATTCAGTTTTTATTGAAAGTTCTGTTACATATTTTGTTCAAAAATAATAATCAAATCGATATTATAATCTTCTAATTTGATATCTTTTTTAACATAAAACATATTCTTAAGATTTTAGAGATTTTTATAAAAATTCAATGATAGAATTTTTTTTTGATGTAAGTAAATATTTGATTTTTTTTTAATTTCTATTTGAAAATTTGAATTACATAAATAATTCTGCAAAATTTAAAATAACTATGTATAATGTCTCTTTTTAAAGGTTATTTTTTTGATTATTTATATAAAAATTTATAAAAAAATTTGTTTAATACCATATATGTATATATATATATATATATATATATATATATATATATATATATATATATATATATATATATATATAGAGAGAGAGAGAGAGAGAGAGAGAGTTTTTAACCGTGATAGAACTTTAAATTGAATCCCTATCGAAAATTTTATCTTACCTAAAAAAACACCCCTTTATCGTTATAATTAAATTAATAATTGAATTAAATTAAACATTAAATAAATTTACCATACTTAATAAACAACCGTCGTTATAATTAAATTAATATATATATTATATATATACATATATATATATATATATATGTATATATATATATATATATATATATATATATATATATATATATATATATATATATATGTATATATATAAAGGTATTTTTTTGATTCGGTAGAACTTTCTATAGGGATTCAATTTAAAGTTCTATCACGCTTAAAAAAGCATCTATATATATATATATATATATATATATAGAGAGAGAGAGAGAGAGAGAGAGAGAGAGAGAAAGGGTGTCCCAGTTGTGACTGATGTATTTACACATACATTTACTTTACTATCTTTTAATGTCATTTGAATCAACCTATATATAGATTGTGTGTATTTATAATTGTTTTAGGTATTTCAATGATATTTACATCTATTTTTTTAATAAATTTTCAATTTATTTTTATGAATATGCATATGTATAATATGTTATCATATATATATATATATATATATATATATATATATATATATATATATACCGACTGGGTATACAGTGGTTAGCATCACCGCGTGTCATGCGGGAGATTGCGTTCGATTCCCAAGAGTCCCTCGTTTTCAAGTTTTGAAGGCCGACAACCTCATTCTTGTAAAAAATAACTGTCGAGAAGGGAGTAAACCCCGAATAAAAAAATCTTCACCAATCCGCCTGGTCAGCGTGAATATGACATATGAATGTTAATATTGTTATAGTGGATATATATGATATATATATATATATATATATATATATATATATATATAAATGTATATATGTATTTAAACCCTTTGTTACAGTAGAGATCAGTTTTATATAACTGTATTATTTTTCAATAAAGTAAATAAAAATGCATGAATGATATGAAAGAAATATAAACGATCGATTCATTAGCATCGGCTATTATTTTTCCTCTCGCGCTACGACGAACATGATACCTTACATAAAACTATTAACATCAAAAGCAACACGAATCCATAGTTTTGAATTATGAGCGACATTTACAGTGAACGAAGATGTATTCATAAATTAGGTGGGCGGTAGTACGTAGAACAGCCGCGGCCTTTTTGCTCTTAATATACATTTTTGTCTTTATTTTTAGATCTATTTTTTCGTTGTAATCTCCCTCCTGTAATCTGAAATATTCATTTCGACCAGTTGGGACTCAGTTAACACTTTGACTGCCAAGTAGGACGCACTATGTCATTTATGCTCTACTTACGTACGTTATTGAAGAATATTATAAAAACAATAAGCGGTGATATTTATACGTTCACGTATATATTTATCAATGGAGTTTTAATTACTCGATGTTCCAAAACATGTCTATGACACTTACTATTATTCATTTTTCTATATTTCAGCGTTAATTTTATTTGGCATATCTTCGTTTTCGTATGGACGAATGTAATTAATTTTTAAAATGTAATCAAAAGAATATTGTTTCATATAGAGATCATAGAGAATTTTTAAAATTCCATAGATCAAATTAAAATAATAGAAACGCACTTGAAAGATTTTTTTTAAATTTCGTAATTACCATTTGAGAAATATAAATCTGTACAATATTTAAAAACACAAAAAAATATCATCTATTTTAATTGTTTCTTTTTTCTCTTATATAACTTCTAGTTATATATATATATATATATATATATATATATATATATATATATATTGTATGTGTGTTTAGGTTAATTTTGAGTCTTTTTTGATTGAAAAATATATTAATTTTTTAAAAAAGTGTTAATTTTATTTCATTTGAAATAATTTTTATTACTTGCTATAACTTTTTGCTACTTTTTTGGTAACAAATGAATTCCACAGTAGAAAATCAACTTATTTTTTGAAGCAATCCATTGATCAACTCATCTTTTGATATTTGTTGTTTTGGAACTGTTTTCTATTTTTTAAAGTGTTTCTGAGTTCTGTTTTATAAATAGAACAATTTGTGTTCTATTTATAAAATACAACTCAAATTGTTCGACTAAGTTTACTTCTTTCTTAATGCTTTTTAGGGTAAAATTTTCCACTTCTGCATTTCAATTCTCTGAATAAATTTGGTTTATTTCACCTGCCATTTTCACCAAATTTGCTCTATCTATCTCTTCTTCCACCAGCAATTCTTGAATATCTAAAAAATTGATATTATCAAAACCTTCTTCTAGAAACTTAACAAGTTCTTATTTGTTTTGAAACTGTGGCTGATTGACTTTAACCCCAACACCACAATTCATTTGTGTCATCTTTTGTTCTTTTCAAAATGTTTAAAATGCACACCTTTAAGCCCATGTTGTATCGACTCTAACAAGTAGTAATCAGAAGATGCAATATCTGGAGAATACGTGAGATGTAGTAAGACTTCCCATTCCAATTTCAATAATTTCTCTTTTACAATCCTAACATTGTCATGTATAAAAATCACTTTACGTCTTTGTTTGCTATATGTGGCAGTTTTTTATGCAATTCTTCCGTTAGCTTCTATAATTACTGTTGATAACGATCAGCCAAGACAGTTTCATTTGGCTTCAGCAACTTTTAATATAAGACACCTTCCAAACACCACAAAATACTAAGCATCATATTCTTTCCATAAATATTGTATTTAGACGTCGATTTCGATGGTTTTCCAGAATCAGTCCACGATTTTTTTCTTTTATGGTTATCATAGTGAATCCATTTTTCATCACCAGTCACAATTTGATACAAAAAATAGTTTTTTCTTTATCGTATAAGGAATGAAACGTAAATGTTGTAATGATTTTGGATAACCAAGATGGACAATTCATGTAAAACTCATTTTTCTTCCTTTTGGATCTTTCCCATACCTTTTTTGACCATTATCTAATTCTTCGGAGTTCCAGTTCAAGTTGAATTTTCGTTTAAAGAAACCTCCAATTTCACATTTTTAAACTTTTTAGGATATCCTGGATATTTCTTGTCTTCTACATCGAAATCACCACTTCTGAATCATCTAAATCAATATTCACACATTTTGATCGATACATCCGAATTATCTTAAGTTTCTATAATATTCCGGTAAAATTCCACGAATGTTTTCTTTTGATCGAACAAAAAAAGCAATACATGCTGAAAATAATGCTTAATACGATTCATGACTTTTTATGACAATCAATATTTTGAGAATTCTGATAGCTATGATCGCTGTTAAACACTTCTTAGAAGTGATTCAACTATCAAACTCATTAACTTCCACAAAACATTCTGTTACAATTCGTAGTTATGGTCATCTGTTGGTCAATTCCTCAAAATTAATCGAAACACACAATATAAACCTTAATTTATGCGGATATCCTTTCCATGTGGATTTGTTTTACGAGAATGAAAATCGCATAAATTGAGTCTGTCAGTACAATAGAAAAAATATTGGAAATAACAGCTAGTAAAGTTGTAGAAACACATATTTATTTCACATAGCTTAACAAAAAAATAATGACGTTTTAGAGAATAAAAGTAGATAAATTTTATTCGATGTCACTATCGCTACTGCAATTGAAAACAATCAACCTTCTATATTTTTATATCGTGCTTTTATACGTTCAAGTAAGAATTTGCGTCACTGATTTATAATAATTTCCTTGAAAAATTATATAAAATGAAATCTACTGACCGCGTATAAAAAGTGTCGCGTAAATCAATACCGCGTAAAAAAAGTCCCGCGTAAATAGTGGTATAATTTACCGCGTAAAAAAACTCTCTTAAAAAAGTCCGCGTAAAAAAACTTGCTTAAAAAAAGTCTCGCGTAAAAAAAATCCCGCGTTAATTGAGGGACGAGTGTGTATATAATATATATATATATATATATATATATAGAGAGAGAGAGAGAGAGAGAGAGAGAGAAAGATTCAGATTCAGTAAGAATGTCAAAATTTTGCTAGTTGGTGGCAGCCATGTTTTAATTTTTTAAGCTTATTTTGATATTTCAACTCAGTACAGTTTGGAAAATAATCACTTGCTGATTGGGCTCTAGAGCAGCTGGAAGTTAATTCAAATTTTTACAGGAAAATCTTGTTAAGTGATGAAGCACATTTTTTAATTAAATGGCTTTGTAAATAAGGAAAATTGTAGAATTTGGAGTGAAAGCAATCCACAAGTCATTGAACAAAGACCACTGCATCCACAAAAAGTAATTTTCTGGTGGTGTCGTTGGATCATATTTTTTCAAAATGAAGCTAAATATCACGTTACAGTGAATGGAGTGCGTTACCGAATCATGCCTAATGATTTTTTTTCTAAAAATGATTGAAAATGGTTTACACGATATGTGGTTTCAACAAGATGGTGCTAAGTGCCATACATCTACAAAAACAATATATTTATTAAAATAGAAGTTTAATAAATCTATGATTTCACGAAATGGACCCATCAATTGACCACTAAAATCATGTGATTTAACTCCATTGGAATATTTTTTATGGGGTTATGGTGGTCATATGAGTGAAATTGTGTTCAATCATTAATTCCATAGAATATTCTTTAAAAAAATAACTAATTAATTAAATACTTTTGTTTTATTTTAATTTTAATTTCTGAAGCGCTTATTGGAAAACCTTATACATACATGCGTGCCTTTCACTTTATAGTATAAAACACGCACCGCATAATTTCATAGTTATTAAATTAAATAGGTAGGTTGTTAATTCAACATACTTATTCATAAACAAATACTTATTATGCACTTATTATCTACAGTTACACATACTCTTAATGTATTGATGCTTATTAGAAACATCATAAAAATAATCACTGTTAAATAGTATTTATCATCAGATGTGTGTTTTGAATATCAATTTATAAATATTATTATTCATGAATTTAAATGATATGAGCGTAGTGTTCATCTTGTTATTTATTCTCTGAACATAATTTTCATATATCTACAAATTATAGAACTGAAGTATATTTTAAATTATCTAGTTTTATAAAGTGACTTGTTCACAGATTATTATTTTTTGTAAAATGTGCAAAGTTAACAAATGTACAACCATTATTGCTGACACACAATGAATTGTCACACGAACACCACAACATATTGTAAAAATGTTCAATAATTATTTATTGTTCCTTTTTCTATTTAAAAAGATGATGCACATTTCGATTGCAATGTTTTATCGTCTGAGCGCTACATCATGTCCATCACAATCAATATAGGGGAAAAATATCCGACTGTCAACTAACGACTAAAATTTGAACTGTGTAAAATTAATTGTTACTTATTATTTATTTATTTATCAGTCGTTACGTCATTTCAAGCGATTACTAAAACGATTGATTCAAAATTAATTTTTTTAAAATCAAATAACTACTAACGATAAATTTGTTAATCGTTAGTCGTGATTAATTTTTTAATCATCAATCGTTTAAGCGATTAATAAACCGATTAATTTGAATATTCAAAAGTGTACAATGTTAGTTAAATTAACCCTTATCGGACGTTAGCATTTTGTAATTAACTTTCCGCTAGGTCGGAGATATATTTGAGTGCTCATTGTAAGAGAAGAGTAACTAAGGTTATTTGATATAAAAAGATAGTTTTGTGCATAAAAATATTTATATCTACACTTTAAATTGTCTTCGTCATCACTGTCGATTTCAATCCAATCTTCATCACAATCAGGAACAATTTCTCTTTCCACTTCGCTTTCCTCTTCACTTGAATATTGAATAGGGATCGACTTTTATCCACTGCGAGATGAAGGCGACTAAAATGATATCATTGATGACAGGTGAAAATTTAGTCAAAAGATTTTTAATAATTTTTATTGATTAAGAAATTATGATTTCATTTTTAATCGGATGAAAATTTAGTTTTATAATGCCCTATTGTGGTTAAAATGTATATCAGCGAATAAAGTGAGTAAAAATGATCATTAAACACTTGTGGGTGTAGAGGTGAATGAGATTCATTTGTGTCAAACCAAATTTGTCTCAGTACCAAAACGAATAATAATTAGAATTAGTGCTGTTACTGCTTTTTGAATTTTTCAAAATATTTGTTTTCGAAAATCTCATTAAAATCAATGTGTTTCTTTCTTATTTTTTTTATAATTGAATTATAATCTGCATTGTGTCGAACATTTGGGTAGGTACTTGTTTAAAAGATTATTCTCCCCTATTTACTTGTGACGTTAATAGTAAAGAAGAGTCTAGTTTTCGTCGATTTAATATGAAAATGTCAGTGTTATATAATTTCATTTGGATGTTTGTACTGTGACTGTATGATGAAATTGAAACGAACGAACTCGTCGAATACGTCGGCGTAATGAAGAAACCGTTTGTGGAATGTATATTTTATTTTTAATCGTGCACTTTGCCACGGTTAATCTATATTTTCATCTGCCGACGCTCCCTATCGATAAACGTTTCGAACTAAACATTTTTTGTCGATAAAATAGATTTCTAAGCCGGCATTTTGGAGTATTTAGTAATTGAAGTAATTATGAAAATTCGAAAAGTGTTGTTCGGTTGAATGACCGTATACGTTTCTCGATCGAATGGACGCCGTTCTAATATCGTCACGAAAGATGTTCACGTTTCCTTCGACGACGGTGCGGCGGTTTTTCAGTTGACACCGCGGTGACAAATATCAGTGAAAGCAGCGCACGCCACGCACACCGGATCCGTGACAGTATGATGTAAGTGCGCGTGTAACGACATCTTCACGTCGCTCGCACGCGCCATACTACGTACGCAGCTGACACGCGTTAAATTTAGAAACAAGTGCACATTTTTGCAAATATCCCGATTATATTTAGGCGTCGAGTGTCAAAAATAGATCGAAGCTGAGTGGTCGGTCGTCCAGATGCGTCGAGGTTAGTGGGATAGTCCATTCTGTCACACCGAAGGTCTCAGGTTCAGACTCCTGGTCTCGTAGGCGCGCGAGAATGTCGCGCGAAATATCAACAGATTTTTTTTGTGCTTGTTTGATATAAAAATAGCCGCATGATAATATTGTCATATATTTATTGAACGCCAACGTATTGGTGTTTCCATGTTTCGCGAAATGTATTCTGACATGCGGCTATCGTCGATGGGCATAACGGCGTTTTAAGACACATCCTATAATATCTAAAATCATTCCCGAGGCTGTCCCGTTTCCGAAATATTGAAATATTTCTGTGTTTACGTGTACACTTCGTATAAAAACATCAAGAAACTTTTATATATCTTTTTGTTTACTTTATAAGAGAATTATGTATCACGAACAGAAACTGATATTTTCAATGGCTCTCTCAATTGTACGGTCGACATATTTACAAGAATAATTCGTTTAAACAATCAAATGATCTTTCTGAAAACTATATATAGACATACTTGAAGGTGAAAACATATCCACTTAAATATTCCATTCATTGAATACAGTGTTACGTATACATATTATACATCACATCACATCACAAAGCCCACATCAATCCACTACTGGACGAAAGCCTCAATTAATGCTACCATTCGCTGGTATTTGGTCATATTCACCACGCTGATTGGTGAAGATTTTTTATTCGGGGTTTACTCCCTTAATTTTTCAACAGTTATTTTTTTTACAAGATGAGGTTGTCGGCCTACATGCTCAGCCCTCGAAAGTAAGGGACTACATATTATACATTCATACATATATATATATATATATATACGATATTTTTTTAAGCGTGAACTTTAAATTGAATCTCTATCGAAAGTTTTATCTAACCTAAAAATTATATATATATATATATATATATATATATATATATATATACACATATACAGTATTACCCCGCATAGTTCGGCTTCGATTAGTCCGGTTTGCAATTTCCAAAAAAAAATTTTTTTATTTGAAAAATCCTACTAAAAAGTTTTTCTTGAAAAAAATCCCAAAAAATTAATACATAAAATTATGTTTATACGCAAATTTTCAATTTTTCCCTTTTATCATAAAAACATAATAAAAAAGAAAACCGAAATCAAATATGCACATTATGCGCAACGCATGCCCAATTCTAGTTTTGTGGTCTTTATTTCTTTTTCTATTAGTTTTCGATGTGCAACTCTAGAATAAAGTCGATTTTTTGATAATTAAATTTTAATAACCCATTTGAAAATAAATTTAAAATGAATGTGTAAACCCCTGATTTTGTTTTGTTGATACATACAAACATTTGAATATATTACCCTCGTTTTATTTACTGAAAAACAGGAAAAAATTTTTTTTAGAACCAAATAACGTTTTTTGTATTTAGTTAATGTATCGATTAGTTCGGTTTCAAACATTCCGGCTAATCAATGAAACCAATTAGCCGAACTATGCGATGTATTCCTGTATATATACATATATATATATATATATATATATATATATATATATATATATATATATATATGCAATATATATACATAAACACACACACATATATATATATATATATATACACTTACACTTACTCTCATACACACACATACACCTGGGTCTGTTTTTATACGGTAGATACTTTCCGCAGAAAACCGCATTAAAAAAAACGCACAAAAGAAGACTTAACTTACATTGAAAAATTAGGGATAGGTTCCAAAACATTGCTTTTTTACTTTATTTTTTTATTGACTATTTAATTTTATTCAAAACAATATATACATATATATATATATATGTGTGTAATTTATTTTACATTTTTTATACATATTTGAAAATATGCGGGTTCGTTTGTAAACTGGTTTAAAATCAGATTCGTCACTAGAGGAAACACAAATAGAATTAGCGTGGACTTCTGTCTCGTTCTGTGTTAATTTTTCTAGCGACAATGTAATAATCGCTGATTAAACTTTGAGACGATTATTTTACTAATTGTTTATTAAGCTCGTGATATTCAGACATACAATTATTTAGCTGTCGTTGAAATTTAAAAGCTCATTCAGAATTCGTGTCATTAACAAGAAAATGATTTTCCAATTGATTACAAAGTTGAAGACCTTCTCAAATCATTTTTGCAGTGAACGGAACAGGTTCTACTTCTGTTTCATTACCTTTTTCTAAATCTTCTACGATATCTAAACTTATTGCAATAATATCATTGTCACTTAAGGCATTAACCATCCTTTGCTAGACGAAAATTCCCTATCAGTTTGAGACGGGGAAGTAAATGGCTCTGATTCCTTCATTTGTTCATAAAACTGAAGAACTTTTCGTTGAATTAAATAACCGCTTAACCCTTATGTGCGCACCCGGGTACCCGGGTACCCACCTCGTCACATTTTTGTTAATATTTTTTTCAAAAATTTTTTTTCCGATCTGGACTTTCAGATCCTCGCGATTTAACTCTTTACAAATGTATTTCAATATTTAGACGTATAAAAAATTTTTTTTTTATTATAAAAAAATAGGTTTGAAATGTTGTTGCTCGCGTGGCGCACCCGGGTACCCGGGTACTCACTACATGAGATATAATTCAATTCACTAAAAACAAGTTTTATTGTTGATGAATGTTCTTTTATTGTTAATAAATGATACAATGGCATAAAGAAGGATTGTGAATAAACAAATTACATTGTTTTTGAAGTTATATTGAACAAAATGGCGCTGTTTACTTGTTACATTCGCTGCATGTTATTTTGTGACAGAGTGTTCATCGCATACAGGTTGCTCGCATTTTACACAAGACTTTCGGGTTTTTCTGCGTCTTTTAATGACAAGTCTGCTACATACATGACAAGAGCCAGTTACTTTTTTCTACCAGAGCTATCTCGAGGCCCATCATCTTTCGCAGCAGGATCAAGAGGTGCACGCTGCGGCCCGAGCACAGCTTCGATTGCGGTCTTTGCAGAGTGATTTCGCATCACTTGGTCATTTGAAAATCGCTCTTCTATCAAAGGCCTCGTTAACTCTTCACTCAATTGCCTCAAAAATATACGTCTTTGATTAGTTTTCTTTTGGATCATATTATTATTTTCATAATAGATTACATAAGCTGCAAGAGCAGCAACGTCTAACATATTGAAAAACATGGCCAGAGGCCACCTTTGAGTTCGCCTGTGTGTAGTGTATCGACTCACCATTTGATCCATTGTATCGACACCAGTTTTATATTTATTGTAGTCGCAAATCATATGAGTTTTTTTTCTCATCGTCATTTACGGCGTCATCATTATGCATACTCGAAAGCATAATTACAGCCTTATTTTTCTTTGGCACGTAAGAACAAATTGTGATTTTATTTTCATGAAAAGCAAACAGAGATGAATACTCTGGCCTAGATTTATCAGCTGCCATTTCTTTTGGAATGTAAGGTTTATTTTTTCTCAAAGTGCCAGTCATCGTTAAACCTTCCGATAATAAATGTTTAGCAAGAGGTAGAGAGGTGAAATAATTATCCATAGTAATATTACGGCCGCTTCCTCGAAACGGCGCTGCGAGTTCTTTTACTACTCTTTCTCCTTGATTTTTCTCCTTGAAGCCTCGGAAATGGCTTAAATACTTTTTATTTATGTTTATTCAATAAACAAAATTGATTGCACACGTATCCGTTCACACCTGCTGGAAAATTTGTTAAACCCCGACTTAACGTGATTTAACTGATTGTTTATTGTTTATATTCGGATTGTTAATTTATCAGTGTTACAACAGTGACACTACGATTCTGTTGTTCGGTCGGATGTTGATTGACAAAAATACTTATTTTCTCGGCGTATTTATTCTAATATTGTCGGTATATTTTATTGCGGTGTACGGTTTATTGCTGTCAAAAAGGAACGAATGTCTTTGTGTCCTTAAATTATAAGCAATTACACTTTGTCGGTGTCGGAGGTTTATAGTCTTGGAAAGGATCGTTTGCCCTGTTCTCAGAGACTATCACCGCTAACGCACATGGTCAATAAATACACTTAGTATTTGTTCTCGCAGATGTTATTTAGACACTATGATTTTTGCGACGTAACATACTCCCCCCGTTGAGAGGTTACGATCAACTTGAGTATTATTCGTTAGTGTCCCTTAAATAATTGTCTTTAATTGGTAACAGTGCTAATTTTTTAACACTGCGCTTATATTCACTTGCACTGGTTTTGATAACACGACCTATTGCCCACTGCATCGATGGAAGCTTCTCGTCTTGTAGTAATACGATGGAATTTTCTCTTATCGAATGCTCTCCTGTAGTCCATTTGTGGCGAATGTTGAGTTCCTTGAAATACTCTTTATACCAGCGCTTCCAAAAGTGCTGTCTAACCTTTTGGATGTGTTGCCAGTGTGACAGCCGATTTGTTGGTGTCTCGGTGAAATCGATTTCTGGCAGGCTTGTTAAACAATCGCTTGTTAAAAAATGACCAGGAGTAAGGACAGAAGGATCGTTAGAATCGGACGATAACGGAGTAAGAGGGCGAGAGTTAATAATGGCTTCTACTTCGATTACAAAAGTATTTAACTCCTCGAACGTAAATAAACAATCGGTTAAAACGCGTTTCATATGGTGTTTAAGTAATTTATTCGATTCCCATAATCCGCCGAAATTCGGTATAAAATGCAATTAAATCTTGCGACTCTTCTTTGTTGGTAGTTATAAAACAACATCCTTTTTTAACTTCTGGTAATTCTTGTGTTAAACCAGGTATATTTAATTGAGGCCATGCACTTTCATTTTTCTGTAGCCATGCTGGTCCGTGAAACCATAGCGTGTTATTTAAGAATTCCGATGGAAGTTGTCCTCTTTTTATAACGCATCTGCAGGATTGTCTTGTGATGATACGTGTTTCAATGTTGTTTAATTGACTGTAAATACGCGATTAGCAACAAAAGTTTTTAAACGATGTGATGATGAATTAATCCAATGTAATATTATAGCGGAATCAGACCAAAAAACTATCTTTGCAAATGAAACATTTATCGTATTAGAAACTGTTTTAAACAATTTTACAAGCAATTGAGCTGCGCATAATTCGAGACGAGGAAGAGTTGTGGTTTTAACCGGAGCTACGCGAGATTTTGCACAAAATAATTCGCATTTTGTTACACCGTTTTTGTCTTCCGATTTTAAATAGATGCACGCGCCGTAACCCTTTAAACTTGCATCGCAAAAACCGTGCAATTTAATGTATTTTTTATTTTTCGATATTACAGTTTTTCTATCAAAAGAAATATTGTTTACTAAGTGAATTTGATCGCAAAACCTTCGCCAAGCTGTGTAGATGCTGCTTGAAACTGATTCATCCCAATCAAGTTTCTCTTTCCAAATATCCTGCATGATCGATTTCGCATACAAAATAATTGGGCCTAATAAACCTAGCGGATCGAAAATTTTTGCGATTTCCGACAAGATCGTTCTTTTTGATCTTGCTGAATTGATTTTATCAAATTTCACTGTGTAAACGATTTTATCTTCCTTTGCGCTCCATGAAATACCGAGAGTTTTCAAAGTTTGATCACGATCTAGTTGACAACTCGTATCGATTTGATCTTCCGATAAGCCTTGTAGAATTTTACTACAGTTTGAGGCCCATTGACGCAAATTAAATCCACCTGATTTTAACAAGTTGGTAATTTGGTCGCGGATTTCACGTGCCTTTTCAATAGTATTGGCTCCCGTTAACAAGTTATCAACATACAGATCGGTTTTTAAGATATGTGCAGCGGCGGGAAATTTTTCTCCTTCATCCTCTGCCAATTTTTCTAAGCAACGTATAGCAAGAAAGGGAGCGGAAGCTAGTCCGAAGGTGACGGTATTTAGTTGATACGTCTTTATTTCATCCTTTTCTTTCCACAATATACGCTGATACTTTCTATCTTCTTCTCTTACTAAGACTTGCCGATACATTTTCTCAATGTCAGCGGAGATTACGTATGTGTGCAGTCGAAATCGTAGTAAGAGAGAAAAGATGTCATCTTGAATCGTCGGACCGACAAGAAGAATTTCGTTTAACGATATACCGGTGCTCGTTTTTGCCGAACCGTCGAAAACAACGCGAAGTTTAGTTGTCGTACTTGCATCTTTTATCACGGCGTGATGCGGCAGATAAAAACCTTCCATCGTTGGATTTTTTACTTCTGTTAAATGTCCGAGATCTAAATATTCTTTTATTACTGCGCTATATTTTTCTTGAAAATCAACGTCTTTCTGGAACTTAATAAACAACGAGTTTAGCCTTTTCAACGCTTGTGTACGCGATTCGCCTAATTGATCTGGATCATTTTTGAAGGGAAGCGCGACTACGTATCGTCCTTCTTTATCACGGGTTGTATTTTTTACGAAATGTTCTTCACATTCGATTTCTTCCCTTGATCGGTGAATTTCGGACGCTCCTTCTTCAATTTCCCAAAATTTTTCTAAATTTATTTCCATATCTGTCAAGTTACACATGGCAATTTTTTTCAATTTTTTCGTATTGACCGTTCCTCCAATGATCCATCCTAATTTTGTTTTTTGTAGATACAAATCGGTGGTTTCATTCGAAAGATTTATTTGTCCAATACAAAATAATGAGAGAGTAAGCCCTGATCCCAATAACACGTCGACGGGTGCCGGTTTATGAAATTCTGGATCCGCGAGTTTAATATTTTTTGGAATAAGAATGCTCTCTCGTTTGATTGCTTCTCTCGGAACTGTGTCAGATATACACGGTATAGTTAAAAATTCTGCGGTTTTGGAGTAGTCATTTTGCGTTGATTTAAACGTTGCTGTTACAGAATAATTCGTTGTTGTTGATAAATCATTCAGCGCACCTACAGGAATGCAGCATTTTTTCTTTGGTAAATTTGATTTATTAGCTAATTCTTCTGTAATTAAATTTACTGTAGAGCATGTATCAAGTAATGCGCGGCAAGTTATATGATTATTTCTATAATCTTTTATATTTGTAACTGCGCTTGTGATTACCTGATTTTGTGGTAAATTTGATTTATTAGCTAATTCTTCTGTAATTAAATTTACTGTAGAGCATGTATCAAGTAATGCGCGGCAAGTTATATGATTATTTCTATAATCTTTTATATTTGTAACTGCGCTTGTGATTACCTGATTTTGTGGTAAATTTGATTTATTAGCTAAAGGCTGCTGATTTATTATTAATTGTTCGGCATCGGCAAGAACATCTAAATATTCATCTAGTATCTCAAATCTTTCAGTTATCTGTGTTTCTTCGTTTTCTGTATCTAATGACTCTAATTCACTTTGTATATTGTTGAAGTTTTTACACAAATTCTTGAACGCTTCTAATCGCAATCTGAGTTTCCCTAAATTCGGGCTTTCTGTTTTATATTTGCCGAGAAATTTTTTAAAGTTGGTGATCGCGGCTTTAATAACATTGCGTTCACGTTTTAATCCTTTAATTTTCTCCGCGTTAGCCATTTTAGTGGAAAGGGAATGTAAAGAGTGGACAAGCGATTATTTTAATACAAGCTTACCGATTTGATGGAGATCACACACGCTGATTTTTCTTCTCTTGATCGTCTACGGCTACAGTTGTTGGTCGGCAGATTGTTGCACTAATAACAATTTCTTGAACACTCACCAATGTCTAGTAGCTTTGGAATAGATACGATCGCGACGGGTTAGCGATATGTATTTTTTTAATTGTAAAACACTCCACAAGTTATAATTGAAGCTGTATAATTGCTGTCTTATAATGAATCGTAGCACTTTGTTTATCGTGTCACTATTAATGTCAAACGCACAGTTTTATTTTCATGCGTATTGATATTTTTCGATAACTAATTATTCACTGAAAATCCGGCTCGAAGGACCATGGAAAATTTGTTAAACCCCGACTTAACGTGATTTAACTGATTGTTTATTGTTTATATTCGGATTGTTAATTTATCAGTGTTACAACAGTGACACTACGATTCTGTTGTTCGGTCGGATGTTGATTGACAAAAATACTTATTTTCTCGGCGTATTTATTCTAATATTGTCGGTATATTTTATTGCGGTGTACGGTTTATTGCTGTCAAAAAGGAACGAATGTCTTTGTGTCCTTAAATTATAAGCAATTACACTTTGTCGGTGTCGGAGGTTTATAGTCTTGGAAAGGATCGTTTGCCCTGTTCTCAGAGACTATCACCGCTAACGCACATGGTCAATAAATACACTTAGTATTTGTTCTCGCAGATGTTATTTAGACACTATGATTTTTGCGACGTAACACCTGCGCTTAAAAACTAATTAAAACTAGTGGTGGGTACCCGGGTACCCGGGTGCGCAACAACGTAGGTAAAGTTGGGTGCGCACATAAGGGTTAAAGGAATTCATAAAAAAATGTGCATAAAAAGATATTAAGAATAAATATGAACCGCATAACTTCAAAATCGCATTAAAATAATCCGCATAAAAACAGACCCAGCTGTACATACATATAAAGTATACCAATAAAATAATTTGTAATAAAATAAGAAAAAAACTTGAGAAACTTATGAATATATTAAAATATTGTTAAACTGTATATATATATATATATATATATATATATATATATATATATATATAAAATTGATTTTTTTAATTAAAATTCTTGTTTATATGTATATATAAAAATAATAGATTATTTCAGTATTTAGATATATTTTTAAAAAAATAATGTTGTTGAACTTATTACATAATATTGCATTCAAGGATATTTATATTTAAAAATAACACTGATTTAAAGAAGAATCAAGATGCGTAGGAAGTAGAGCAGACTTTTAAGTCGAATTCAAGCTTCTTAGATATCGTCGATATCTATTTTTTTTAAAAAAAATCTGAATATTTTATAAAATTGAAAACGACATTTTAAAGCATTTTACAAAATTTTTTTTCGAAATATAATAATACAGGAGTATTAATCAATTATTACATTTCTTATAAGTAAGATATCGGAGACATTTAAATTGATGAATGGATAAGAAAATTTAAGTTGATATTTTTCAATTAATTTTTATTAATTTTAAATGGATGGAACTAAATTAAGTAATACAAACAATCAATATTTGTTTCTTATACCGAAAATGCAGAACGAAATGTATTTAAATGATAGACTGAAGAAGTTACAAAGAAGTGCTTTTTTAAAAAAAATATCTACTTGTATATCCTTAGATATTAGTTATGAACGAAAAATAATCATGTTTAACAAATTACTAATTATATATAGTCATTTAAATGTGACACCTAGATTTGTGTTTTATTAAAAAGAGACATGTGTATTTTTTTGTTTCTTTTTAATAAAACACAACTCTAGGCGTCACATTTGGATGACCTTATACAATATGTGTCCAAATGTTTTTATTTTTAATTGATATACATATATCACAAAAGCTTACATCATCCATTACTAGGTAAAAACCTTATCGAATATTATTAAATTTTCTTCAATGTTATTCCAAGATTTTCCTGTTATTTTTTCTCCACGGTTAATCTCAGTCAATGCTCATTTCAAGTATGTTTGAAAATTTCATCCCTCCATCTTAGAGACTCTTCTTTGGTATCTTTTTGCTTCTTGATCATCACTCCACAATGCTTTGTCCATCTATTGTCATCTCTTCTTGCTACATATCCTGCCCAAGTCCAATTAATCGACCTTATTGGTTCTAATATACCATCTACTCTTGTCAATTCTCGTATCCATTTGAACATTTTCTATCACGTATCATTTTTTCTATGCTTCGCTGGGTTGTCTAAAATTTCTGGGTGAGTTTTTGCTTTTAATGTCCATGTTTACAACCAGGTAGTATACATTGGTTATATGCTTTCTTTTTCAGGCTCAATAGTATTTTATTCTTTATTATATAGGGTCATTCAAATGTGACGCCTATATTTGTGTTTTATTAAAAAGAAGCAAAAGAAATTATACACGTTTTCCTATACATCACTCTATACACATGTTTCTCTTTAATAACATACAAAAAAAAATAAAGAATTTAGGCGTCACATTTGGATAACCGTATATTATTAAATTTTCCAAATGCTGCCCATGTTTGCCTAATCTTCAAATTTAATCTCTAGCCATAGAGCACCATCGTATCGTATAAATTTTCGCAATTTTTTATTTTATTTGTTTATTTCAAACATTGACTTTTTAACGAATCTATTAAACAAGATTTCAATTTTTTGCCTATATTTATTTTTAATCCAACTTTTCAATTTTTATCTGAAAATGTTTTAAATATCATTTATAGCTCTTTTGTACTTATATCTCTACAAGTAGTACTTCATCATAAAATGGTAAATGTGACAAATATTCTACATTTATTTAAATATTTTTTTCAAAGTGTGTTTGTTTGATTAGATTAAATAATTTGGATGACAAATTGTTTCCATGTCTGATTTTGGGTGAAAGATCGTTCATTTTGATTTGCGCTGTTGTATTTTTGTACATCTTTTTTAATAATTCCAGATTTATTCCTTGTTCTTTCAAAAATAAAAACAATAATGTAATATTAACTGCATTAAACGCTTTTTTAAAATATAGTAGTACCTCGCATAGTCCGCTTCGATTAGTCCGGTTTAACATTTCCAAAAAAAAAAATTTTACTTGAAAAAACCTAATAATAAGTTTTTCTTAAAAAAAATCCCAAAAAATTAATACATAAAATTTTTTTTATATACAAATTTTCAAGTTTTCCCTTTATCATGAAAACATAATAAAAAAGAAAACCGCAATTTATATTTATTAAATTCATTCAAAAATTGAGTGCAGAAGAAAATTATTATAAAATATATTTCTCATTTCCAACTGTCGTTACTTTTTTACTCAAAATATAAATAATGTTATTTTTACAAGAATAAAAATTACTACAATAATGAATTTAATGAAAAAAGTATACTTTGAACAAATTGTTAATTCGACATTAATTAAATTACGTACTATTGATACTGAAAATTCTCTTTTTGCATATTAAAACATTTCGCGTATAAATAAAAGCTCATCAATCATGCCGTCACAAAAGAGCTCGTGTATAAATCGATCCACTTACCAAAAAGTTCACAATCAATTAAGCACAATCCCACTCAACTGATCCTCTCGTCGCAGCATAAACCACCGTCACAATCGAATCATTAATGTCGCATGCATCAACCGCACGCGGTAATTCTCACGGAAACTGATGAATACAGTCTTGTCGCTAATTTTTGATTATTGAAGAGCTCTTTCTATTACGTTTTGTAGTCGTAATGCCGTATATTAGTGAGAGTATTTTATTATTTCGTGTTTTATATCAATTAATGAAGTACAATAGAAAATGTTGAATTAATTCCATATTTTTTTATAATTATTTCAAAATAATTTCTAAAATATTTTTTATGCAAAAAATGCATATATACACTGGTGTGCAAAATAATAGGTACACAATTTTGATTTTATTGTAAGTGAAAATTTATGAATTTTTTTATCAATAAAGTTTATGAAACCCATCTATCAGTAAGAATCTGGATATAATTTTTTTGATTTTTAGATGTGGCTTTATTTACCAATTTGTTATTAAGAGAAATTCCCTATAATGTGTTTGATTAAATAATCATTGCTGTGCAATATAATAGGTATTTTTAGATTTTCCATTCATATCAGTTTAATGTTGTGATTTTGATACGATTTAAAGGCGATAAATAATTTATTAGATACTTTTTAAAAACAAAAAAATGGATCGTGTATCTAAAGCTAAATATAATTAATAAAATAGGACGTGGAAAATATCGCAAAGCAACTTAACGAGATTTGATAAAAAAGTTAAGAAGTAAAGGTAAAACATTTGCTGGTATTGTAGAATTGTTAGGATGTTCCAAAAATATGATAACATACGAGGGTCGTTTGATAAGTGCGGTAAAAAGTAAGAAAAACTAAATTGAAAAATTAAATTAAACAATAAATCAATTTACCATACTTATCAAATGACCCTCGTATGTGTATTACATTCGATAGGGAATATTTTGATGGAGACAAAATAAATTTTCCGGAATAAATAAATATTTTGTGTTCCATTTAATTCTGCGAGGCATAGAATTTTAGAAAATAAAAAGAACTATTGTACAGAAATTTTATTATTATAAAATTCAACATAGTTGGTTTATTTTAAATAGTAAAGAAGTAAAATTGCAAAAAAAAATTAAGTCATTTCAATTTTTAATTATAGGGTGGGACGTAAACAACCCCTCTGTGCTCTATGGGTTCATAAATGGTATTGGTTGAACCTTTGGAGAAATTACTAATCAGTTTAAATAGATAAGATTACATGATTTATATGTAATACTCTCTTCTTCAAGCTATTGTATTTTTCGAGGTGGTATAAAAAACATCCCACCATGCATATTTAGGTATTAAAAAGGTGGCACATTTTTAACTCTGTCATGCTCTAAAGAGTTAACAATTCTTGGTACTTTTTGAACAGAGTGTATATTCAGAAAGATTTATAGATTTATATAAAAAATAGAAGCTATATTATTTAACCCGTTAAAAGTTTATGTCGAGTATATTCGTCATGAAAAGATGCCATTTTTTTTGTTTAATGTCGAGTATACTCGTCAAGTAGAACAAAAATCGATTTAGCTATTTAATGTAAAATTTAGATAAAAAAATATATATTTGTAATTTAAGCACATTTTAGAATATTTAACACTAAACCTACCGACAATTTTTGTATCCTATTCCCTATGCCTACGCGCGCGGTCAAATTGACCGGTACTGGTAGGTTTAGTGTTAAAGCAACAAAACAGACTAATAAAATATGTACTTTTTAATGTTTTTTCTTATGAAATAATTTTCAAAAAATAAAATGTTAAGTCCTGTAAATACCGTTTGTTAATTACTTACCAATAAAATCAAAAAGTTTTCAAAGAAACAACCAAAAAAATATATTATTTTGTTATAATTTAACTCAATCTTACAACTCCATTTATTGTGTTTTTGTCGAGTATACTCGTCATCGCCTAAAAATAATTAAACACACCAATGCACATTTTCAAATTAAAAAAAAAAAACGCTTAACAGGTTGAGAAAGAAATAATTAAATATCGTTTATAATGAATGTTAAAGAAAAATTTATTTTCAGTTTTATCATTTAAATACACCTATTCCCCGATTTACACTGAAGATCGGTTCCTCAGAAAACTGTGTAAATCGAAAACAAGTTAAAATAATGTGCATAATTCAGTTATTTTTTTCAACGTAAAATAACAGTAAGATACCTTGAAAAACATAAAAATAAGAGTCCATTCATAAAATGACAAATATATAAAGGTATAAGTATGTAATTCATTTTATGGAAACAAAAAATATAAGATTCTCAAAAAATTTAATCAAAAGTTTAATTACTGTCATCACTTTCATAGACTATTAATCTTTTCTACGAGACTTGGTAATGGAATCCGTAATTAACAATTGAGTTCGGTTTTTGGTTATATCTCTATAAATGTTTTCATATTGAGTTAAGCATTTATTAATATCTCGCTGGAATCGGAGAGCTCGTTCAACTTCGGGTCATTTTGTAAAAAATAATTACCCATTTTTCGCCCTTATTCAAATATGTGCGTCGTATTATCAAGCGTACGAAATTTAAAAATGACTGCAGAAATATGTATGCAGCCGAAATGTTCATTTTTATCAGTTTTTTTTTAAATACATTATTTTAAAAACCGTGTAAATCGAGAGATAAATGTAATTAAATATCTTTTATTAGTTTTATAGCAATTATTTTTATTCATAAATTACAAATGTATACAATAATTTACACAAACTATTATAAATATACACTTTAAATAAATATGTACTTGTATAAAAAAATCTTGGCATTGAAATCACTATAATATTGACGAAAATATTTACATTAATTTTTTGCAAGAGTCTGAGTTAACTTTTTATTGTTTTTAAAATATTTGATAATAATCAGATATTAAGTAGATATTTTTTTTAAAAAAAAAACTATTTAAAATTCCATTTTTACCACATAAGTACTATTATTTAATAAATACTTATTAATTAAAGAATAAGAATTGAAGAAATAATTATATAAAAAAAGATAATTGTAATCATAAAATTCAAAAAAATAAAAACATTAATTTATACTAAAACACCTGTGCTATTGAATGACTGTCTTAAACATGTGTGTATATAAATAATAATTTTTATGTGTACAGGTTATTATTTTGCTTATAAAATTTATTTTATTATTTTCATAATAACAAATATTTTTCCATTATTTTTCTTATTATATTTATGCACACAAACACATACGTACATACATACATACATAAATACTAATTAAAATTATTTCATTTATTGAATAGATTTCCTTTTTACATCAAAAGTAATTCAGTGTTACGCCTGACCTTTTTAAATACTTCAAAAATATATTTATATATACCATAAAATCTTTATGTATACACTTACACATACTCGTACATACATATATGAACATATAAATATATATATATATATATATATATATATATATATATATATATATATATGCGGTGTTATAATTACAGCTATCAATATCGGATGTGGCGCGTGTCTGTGGTAGAGTTTGAAGCCGCGTTTCACGAGACACGTGTCAAGCAAATTGTGTGCTGTTCCGAACCGCACAGAAAGTTACCATTTGGCAACCCTTCGTTATAAAATAAACAATGATGTAATACTATTTAATTTGATTTTTCTCTTCATCTTTGTATACATGTCTGTCTTATACCGTTTGAAATGAAAGGGCAGTTGTTTGATTCATTATATTGTTATCCTTGTATTTTTTCCTCCGTTCAAATAGTTTTTGAATATTTCTCTAATGATCGAACTAATCTGTGCACGTCTTAATTTATTAACAAGTATATAAATATCGATTTATGTATATAATGCATCATCAAACTTGCTACTATTTATTTGAAACAAAAATTCATTATTTCTTAAATACAAGACAACCTTCAGTAATATCGTTAATTCACAAAAAATGCAAGAATATAAATTAGAAAGATACAAATATCTCTGATCGTAAATATAATGTAACTTATAAATAATTTTCAAATTCATTTTTTTATGTTATTTTAAGAAATTGAAGTGATGCATGAAAAATTAAGATTGCGATAATCTAGTCTAACCAACAGAGATGGACCAATATATACCTTTCATGATAACTACCAATCGCTTACCTTTATAATCATTATCAAGAATTTAACAGAGCTGGGTTATGAATTTTTAGAGTAACCTATTAATTTTCATCTTTTTAAAACATCTTAATCTCTTTCTTCGAAATAAAATATTTATAAATAAAGAAAATATAGTTGATGCTTTTACACATTTAATTTTTTCTAAAGACACGGAAATTTGCAAAAAAAATGATCTATAGTTTAGGCAAAAAAAACCTTAACCCGTTCGCTATCAGGGCTTCAGGAGAAAAACCGTCACCAAAACCCAGACGTTTTATTATTTAAATATAATACCAAATTTTCAATAATTTTTTGCGATGTATTTATAACATTTTTAATAATTAAAAATTTAATTATCGGCAGACCAATAACATACTGTATCTATTTTATTGTTTTTCAACATAACCCATCTGTTTACGGCACGATTTGGTACAAATAATTATCATAAATTGATAATAAACACTCGTCACATATTTGTGACACCGAGCTCAGGTAAGAAAACCGGGTCGTCACATATATGTGACACTGGTAGTGAACGGATTAATAAATCTTTATTAATACAGATGGAGGATTTTATTACTTATGCTGATATACAAGGGTCGTTTGACAAGTATGGTAAAAAATTACCATAAAATTTTAAATTTAATAATTTTTTTAGAAATTTTAAAATTTACCATACTTATCAAACGACCTTGTATATATATATATATATATATATATATATATATAATCGAAGAAAAAAAATAATAAAGCTTCTTTTCATCCACTCATTTCAAAATGACAAATTAACAAAGTAAAGAACTTCAAACTGTATTATATAATCCATACAATACGTCGCACACGATGCACATAAAGTTCGTCTGACGTCACGAATGTCGTCATTAATCGATCGACGTCGTCATAATAGCACAGTGGGCGAGTGTGACTGTACGGTTCGTTAGATTCGACGTCGAGGGTCGCTTGTTCGATGAGCGGCGGTGCGCGAGAACTGATTCAGTGTTCAGCGGAGCAATGATAAGAGGCTTGTTGATAGCACGCCCGGCCGATTATTGCTTTTTATTATTTCAAATTATTAACTCGAATGAGAGGGACGTAGATTTGTCTGTATATTTACGTGTTGTTCTTTGTCTGTTTACCTTTCGACAGGGGTTCCTTGTTCTTTTCAGGGTGGCGGTGATTGTATGTATTATTGGTTCGCTTTTGAAAAGAATTATATATATATATATATATATATATATATATACATAAAATTAGGATTTTCAGTCGATTGCTTTACAAGTATGTATGTGTATATTTTTTTCAAATATAATTATTTAGTTTACGGTCTAATTTTTATTTTGTAAGATTTTTTTAATCAATATACAGGAATATTTATTTTGTCAAGTACTAATTTTTATTTTGTAAGATTTTTTATATATATATATATATATTAGGTTGGCAAATATCAATATACAGGAATATTTATTTTGTCAAGTACTACTTTATATATATATATATATATATATATATATATATATATATATATATATATATATATATATATATATATTCTTTATAAATAAACTTTGAAATAAACTTCTGGTTTTCGGAATATTTTACTAAAATTAAAATTTTATGCAGCAAGGCTTATTTTACATTATTTCAATATAAGATTTTATAGACATATTTATTTTTTTAAAAGTTATGAAAAATATTAGTTTTTTATAATAAAGGAACTTAATGCATTTCAGAATTGATTCCTTTGATTTTAGTATCTATAATATTTTTTTAATAACGAATGTAATTATAAATAACTAGTTCTTGGCTATCATTTAAATTTATTGCTGAAATTGAAAAACGTTTTTTGATAGAGATTAAATATGGCATAAATCAGTGAAACTGGATTATATTGTATATAATATAATATTTTATAGAAAGATTTAATTGTGATCATTGATAAGATCTATTTTGTCTATACGAGTTTTTTTATCTAGTAATTTTATCTAGTATATATATATATATATATATATATATATATATATATATATATATATATATATATATATATAGTTATAATAATTAAACTATGGGAAAATCTTTTTTAACTTCAAGTGAACATCCATCCCTCTATTACAAAATTTGATAAAATTGTTCAATAATCACTTATTATTCAGCTTATCAACTAATATGTATTTAAATAGAAAATGCTATTATATAGGGTCATCCAAATGCGATTCCTTGATTTTGTGTTTTATTAAAAATAAACATATGTATAGGATGGAGTATATGAAAACATGTGTATTGTACTTTTTGTTTCTTTTTAATGAAAAACAAATCTAGGCATCATATTTGGATGGCCTTATAGTTATAATATCCTATATTACGATTGTATAATACAATGCTGTGATGATAATAACACGGTTATCGAAATATGCATCAATAAATGTACTGATCAATAAGTAACCATTGTATACTTTTATAAAACCTTACAGACTTGGGGTTATTGATTTATTATTTTTCAAATATTCTTGTATAGTATTTTACAAATTCTGTAATTAACACATTAACGTCCGGAAACATAAAGATATGGTTTTTGTTGACTTCTCGTGAAATTCTGGAGACATATAAATAGGGTTTTTGTATTATGCATTAAATACCATACATTACAAATAACTCTGACGGATTATTTAAAATTTTGCCAATAATAAATTATTTTGTACCAAAATTTATAAACATATATAAACCTCAACAACAACTTTCCCTTGACAAAAGTGTTATATCTTGGAGAAGTAAATTAATTATCTTTTAAGGTTTATAACTCCTCAAAATTATAAAGCGATGCAACATATTTGAAAACCTTAAAATATGCCAGCTACACGCATCAATTTTCACGCAAACAGCCGAGACCGTAATGTGTTAAGAAAAACAGTAGTATATAATTTTTTTTAAATCTTTTCAATTTTATTAATTATGTATGAAAAAAATGTATTATATAAAATCATTTTAAATATGTACTGTTAAATTTTACGACAATGTCAAACTAGATTGGATTTGAATCTTTTAGAAAAAAATATGCATCGTTAAAATTTGAAAAAAAGAGTTATCGATTTTATCCACAAATGGATTAATAAATACTGATTATATATATATATATATATATATATATATATATATATATATATATATATATATATATATATATATATATTTCTTTGTGTTTGTGTACACGCACGTACGTTATATGCATATAATTCAATTATATATAGTAAATGTTTCTCTAAACATAAAATAATTTTCTGAATGTCATGTAATAAATTTTTATTAGCAAGGTCAGACGAGATTGTTACATGGTTTTTCCTTATTTATGTATATATTTCATTCTTAATTATATTATCTATTTAATTATCAAACATCAAATACCACATTCAGTTAATTTTTACAAAAACTTTAAACATGAATTAGACAAGTAAACATAAAATATAAAATGTTTAATTATCTTTTTATTGTGTTGCGGATTTTCATTAGCATTAATTTTAGACGATAATTATATGATTGCTATAATACGTTATGATTTAATTGAACTTATTTGTTTTATAATTAATGGATAAAACTATGCGAGTTAAAAATACGACTTGTATATTATTAAATGATTCGAATTATTGCCAATAAGATCTAGTAATAATTATTAGTGACTGTTAATTAAAACGTAGATTTATTTCGTTACTTCATAATTACAAGCAATAGAAAATAATTAGTGAAATGATGAGAATTTCGTTGATACTTAGTGTTCTTAAAAAATATCCACATGTTTTAAATGTGTTTCATTATTTAAGGTATATTAATTTATTTTTAATTTGTTATTTTATTTTTTTTAAAAAAATATAATCACGTATTCTCATTAAAATTGAAAAAAAAATATTTTTTTTAAAAAAAGCATTTCTATTTTTTATTGTTCTTTTGTCCCATAAACTCATTATACAACTGATAAACTCATACCATTCTATCTTCATTTTATTCAATGAAAGTTGTTCCCTATTTGAATTCGTTGTTCACTTTACACATTATTCACACAACACAATTCGCACCCTCTTGTTATGTCGACCATAACAATAGAGTTATGAATATTATATTTCGTGGTGGTGCAAATATGTTTTAAACGTGTTGAATTGTAAACTAATTGATGCACTTTAATTGTAAAATAAGTGGGTGGTTAGTATAATACGATTCTATTTCGTATATTATATTATATATATAGACATTTTCAATAAGCGCTTTAGAAGTTTAAATGGAAATAAAATAAAAAGTATTTAATCAATTATTTATTTATTTTATTTTTATTTTTAAGCATATTCTATGGCATTAATGATGGACTATAATTTCACTCATATAACTACCATGACTTCGCTTGACATTAATTTTTAATGCTTCTGTTGTTTGTGGATTATCAGCATAAACCAATGATTTCACATAACCCAAAAGAAAATAATCCAATGGAATTAAATCACATGATCTTGGTGGTCCATTGGGTCCATCGGTTCATTTCGTGAAATAATGGACTTATTAAGCTTTTGTTTAATAAGTTTATTGAAATTTTTACAATTTCTAAGCGTTGTTGAAGTATGTATTAATCTTTTTAAGATCATTTGCACATAGTTATAAACAATAAGTGATTATTGAACACTTCACAACTATTGTGGTGTTGGAGCTAAAAATTCATTTGTGTTAAAGTGAATCATCCACAGTTCCAAAACAAACAAGAACTTATTAAGTTTCTAGAAGGAGAAGGTTTTGGTGATATCAATTTTTTAGATCTTCAAGAATTGCTGGTGGGAGAAGAGACGGATAGAGCAAATTTGGTGGAAATGGCAGCTGAAATGAACCACATTTATTCAGAGAATTGAAATGCAGAAGTTGAAAATTTTACTCTAAAAAGTATTAAGAAAGAACTAAACTTAGTCGAACAATTTTTTTGTATACTGAGTTGAAATGCCAAAATGAGCTTGGAAAAAAATTAAACATGGCTGCCATCAGCTGTTAAGGTTCTGACATTCTTTTTGGAAAACATTTATATATACAGATAACCCTCATATAACACGGACGTAAGGTTTTTAAAAAATTCCGTGTTATACAAATTTGTGTTATACGAAACAAACAACTAATACAAAAAATAGGGTTAAGTTTCCAGAAATTTTTAAAAAAACTATATTATTTTCTATTTATAACTAAGAAAAAAATGTTTGTTAAAACAAAAATTAATAAAAAGTATTCTATATTAATATTACTTAATGTTTTCATATTCATCACTGCTATGCACCATTGAACGAAAGCGTTTTCTTTATAGTAAAATATCCTCTATAGTAAAATATTGTTTTCGTTTATTTACTTTTAACTGAAGATCTTTATAAATTTCGTTGTATGGAGTTAAGTAATTGTGAAGTTCTCTCTTAAATTCTGTATTTTTTTCAGTAGAAGGATTTATATTTATAAAATAGAACTCAAATTGTTCGACTAAGTTTAGTTCTTTCTTAATACTTTTTAGAGTAAAATTTTCAACTTCTGCATTTCAATTCTCTGAATAAATGTGGTTCATTTCAGCTGCCATTTCCACCAAATTTGCTCTATCTGTCTCTTCTCCCACCAGCAATTCTTGAAGATCTAAAAAATTGATATCACCAAAACCTTCTCCTTCTAGAAACTTAATAAGTTCTTGTTTGTTTTGGAACTGTGGATGATTCACTTTAACACAAATGAATTTTTATCTCCAACACCACAATAGTTGTGAAGTGTTCAATAATCACTTATTGTTTATAACTATATCGGCTGATGCGCATTTCGATGGCGATTCTATCATCGTCAGAGCCTTTTTGTTAAAAAACGAACACTTTACAACCATTGTGGTGTTGGGGATAAAAATTATTTGTGTTAATAAGTTCTACTCTCCAATTCTCAAACCGTGTTGTAAGAATGTCGTAATATACGAGGATTTCCCCCAATCCTCGAACCGTGTTAAAGCAAAACCATGTTGTAGGAATGGAGTGTTATACAGGGATTATCTGTATATATATAATATATATATATATATATATATATATATATATATATATATATATATATAGAGAGAGAGAGAGAGAGAGAGAGGGGGGTGGAGAGAAAGAGTCCGGGGAGTGCTCGAATAAAACTAAAAGATATAAATAACAATAAACAACTAAATATATATTTAAATTCCTTAATCTCATTAGGACCATCCTATATATATATATATATATATATATATATATATATATATATATATATATCTATTATATATATATATATATATATATATATATATATATATATATATAGGATACCTCGCATAGTCCGGCTAATCAGTTCCATTGAAACCGGACTAATCGAAACATTAACTAAATACAAAAAGCGTTAATTGCTTCCAAACAATTTTTTTTCTGTTTTTCAGTAAATAAAACGAGTGTAATATATTAAAATGTGTGTATGTATCAACAGAACAAAATCGGGTTTATACATTCATTTTAAATTCATTTTCAAATGGGTTATTAAAATTTAATTATAAAAAAATCGATTTTATTTTAGAATTGCGAATCGAAAACTAATAGAAAAAGAAAAAAAAAACACCACAAAACTAGAACTGCGCATGCGTTGCGCATAATGTGCATATACGATTTCGGTTTTCTTTTTTATTACGTTTTCGTGATAAAGGGAAAACTTGAAAATTTGCGTTTAAACATAACTTTATGTATTAATTTTTTGTGACTTTTTTCAAAAGAAACTTTTTAGTAGGATTTTTTTTAAGTAAAAAATTTTTTTTGTGGATATTTGAAACCAGACTAATCGAAGAAGAACTAATCGAGGTATTACTGTATATATGTATATATATATATATATATATATATATATATATATACATGTGTGTGTGTGTAATAAAAATGAAAAATACAATAATTATGTATGGAAAATGTCAGATAATAATTCCTTAATACATTATTTACGTTAATTTCAAATCAAAGATTCTCTTGTGTGAAGTATTTCCATCGATGTACGTTTTTTGATTCTTTGTCGAATTCCTTTGTACATCAAATGTTATAAAAGATTTTTGTACGTTTATGTTACATATACATACATATCAATGTAAATATTTCCATAGTCTTTAGATTGGATCTATAATAATAACTTTGACATGTTCAAAGCCTAGCTTGAAAACAAAGTAAGTTGTCAGATAGATGGATACATATACACACACACATACATAAATACATATAGGATATACCGCAGGGAGGGTCTAGGGATCAACTAATAATAACATCATCTCTCTGTACCCGTGTAGCAAAAGATTGAGTCGGCTGTGAACAATATTCATTTCGGCTGCCTTGATCTCACCGCTTGTTTACAGTAGATCGGATTGTTAACTTTGTTTCTTAAATAGTAAGTACGTGTAAGTTGAAATCTTGGATATATATATATATATATATATATATATATATATATATATATATATTTCTAACGTTTTTTTATGCATGATTATTTATACAAATGTTCAACATTATTAAAAAAATATTTAGTTGTAATGAATTGTTGTAAAACGCTGTTTTTACATTAACTCTTTAGAGCATGGCCGAGTTAAAAGTGTCCTACCTTTTTAATATCTAAATATGCATGGTGGGATATTTTTTATACCACCTCAGAAAATTACAATAACTTGAAGAACAGAGGATTACATATAGACCCATATAGCACAGAGGGGTTGTTTACGTTCCACTATATAATTAAAAACTTAAATAACTTTTTTTTGGTAATTTTACTTTTTGCTAGTCAATGAACTTTTTTAAATTTTTTATAAATAAAATTTCTGTACAACATGGGTCTATTTATTTTCTAAAATTACGTACCTCAGAGTTAAAATGCAATGACAATAAGGTTATTGGCAGAAAAAAAAGAAACTATACACATGTTTCCCTATACACCAGTGTCTACAAATTTTTCTTTTTGATAAATCACGAATATAGGCGTCACATTTGGATAACCATATATGTATATATATATATATATATATATATATATATATATATATACGAGGGTCGTTTGATAAGTATGGTAAAAAAATAAGGAAAACTAAATGGAAAAATTTAATTAAATTCATTAATTAATTAAATTAAACAAAAATAAATTTACCATACTTATCAAACAACCATCATATATATATATATATATATATATATATATATATATATATATATATTTATATATATATATATATATTATACAGAAAAAGTCTCCGTACACTAGTTAATGCAGTGTTAATTTTTGCTAAAAGATAAAAATTATATTATTTTTCATTTTCTATATTTATTTCTCATAATATAATAAACTGGTGATATGATCATCATTACAAGAACTGTTAAATAATATTTATGAATGAAATTAAAGTTTACAAACGAAAAAAGGAATTGTTAATACACATACTCGTATATCTAGTGTTATTGTGATATACATATATATATATATATATATATTTTTTATTATACAGAAAAAGTACATAATATATATTAAATATATAAAATATTAAATTATAAGTTATTATGTAAGGAAGTTTAGGAAAAAACTACTTCAATAATTAATTAATCCTTGTTAATCATTGGGCCTTAATAAATATATTTAATAACATTTTATTGTAAATTTGTTTTATTTAGCTAAATTTTCTTTGAGCATGCAAACGTACTAAACAACGCTTTTTTCTATGATTCACATTTAACAATAAGTCCACTTTTTTATGACTCCATCTAATATTCTAATATATATATATATATATATATATATATATATATATATATATATATATATATATATATATATATATATATATATATGCCAAGGCTAATATTAAAAGTTCTAATAATTATACGTGAACGATTGGTACAATAAGTTATTTATATAAGAAATTTTTGGAAAGACAAAGAATTAATTGTATCTCAATTTTTTACCTACTGCCTTAATGAATAATTAATCCTAGCTGATTATCTAGCCTAGTTATATATATTTAGTAACATTTTAAATTTATCATTTATCTAAATTTTCTTTGGAAAAATAAACGTATATTCACATCTTAAGTTTTTTTTTTTAATACTAGAACCATCAACGATTTAAATATGTTTATTTTTTTGTTTGTTTTGAAACTGTGTCGAATTCATATTAACATAAATGAATTTTCATCCTCACGCCACAATATTTTATAGAGAGTTCAATAATCACTTATTGTTCATTTTGTTATTTCTAACAATGAGTTTATGGGCATTTCGATGCAGATGCCATCATCGTCAGAACATTTTTGTTATAAAATATTTAAAACATATTAGGGGTAAAAATTAATTTATGTTAAAATATTTATTTCTGTCAAAGCGGTCAAAATAATTGGTTTGTGAAAAAAATCCTATTTTTTTTTTGTTTGGTTCAAAGTCAGCCCAAGATATGCATAAGATTCTTTAAAAATAAATCATACATAATATATTTTCTACAAAGAAAATAAAAACATACATAATGCATTATTTTTACTTAAATACTATCCAATAGTATAATTGACATATTATTCGACTTATTTTTTGCAATTAAGAATTTTTTGATAGTACATTTTTTGCGAACATATTTCTATAAGAACAAAATTTTTTGGAAATGTTATGAAAAACTTGAAAAATTTATGTTATCAAAATTTTATATAAATTATTAGCTAGTCAAAATAATTGGTTCCAATATATTTGGGTATACTACATATATATATATATATATATATATATATATATATATATATATATATATATATATATATATCTTAGACAGTAGAGAAAAAAGGGAAAAGAAAAATATATTATATTAATCATGTATATATCGCGGAAAATCTTAGAAAATTCCATGTCATTTAATCGAAGAATTTTTAACAAAATTAAAACCATTCATTTTGAATGATTTGGTAGTCTAGTGTTAATGACTCCATACAATGTTTCAATATATGTATATACATACATGCGTACACACTTACATACTCACGCACATGTATATACGCGTACACACATACACACACACACACACACACACACATATATATATATGTATATATTATAATATCAAAATGATAAATTTTAACCCTTATCGGTCTTAAGTCACCTCTGACGTGACATTACAACTTTGCTCTATGTCGTATGTCACGTGCGAGGTGACAAGACTGAACAAGTAACAACGTCCTCATTGCTGAATATACAGACTATATGTTTTTACAGTTTAATTCTTACTCGATAGCAGACAACACGTTATCTCATATTTCAGCAATTATTTAACTTATATTATAATATTTTATTCCTCCAAAAATGAATAAAGAAAACTAGAGCAATATGGAAAGTAACAGCGATAGTTGTAGTGAAATATGTGAAAATTTTGAATATTCGGCAAGTGATTTTAATTCTTGTGATGAAGCTGCATATCTTGCAACCTCATTCCCAAGGGAAGCATAATAACACTGCATTGTATGTTCCAATCGGAAGTTACCTGGAGGAAGAAAGACGACTATATACTTCTGCGAAACTTGTAACAGAAAGTCATTCCTTCATGTAGAAAAATGTTTCAAAAAATACCACACATTGAAAAAATATAAATAACATTTAAGCTTGAAGATTACACGTTTAATAAAATGTAAACATTTAAAGTGTAAATATAAATATTTTTATGCACAAAACTATCTTTTTTATCAAATAACCTTAGTTACTCTTCTCTTACAATAAGCACCTAAATATATCTCCGACCTAGCGGAAAGTTAAGTACAGAATGCTAACATCCGATAAGGGTTAATAATTGTAAGTGAACGATTGTTTCATTAAGTTATTGTAAATATGTAAAAATGTTTTTTACGAAAATATATTTTAATTAGAAACAAAAGCCTGAAATATTTTAACTAAGAAAAATGAAATTTTGAAAAATAATCTTATAAAATAGCGCGTCTTGAAAAATATACTAACATACATAACTTACATAACATTTTTATTCCAAAATAAACAATTTTTTAAGATGCATTTTTTAAAAATTAAATTATGCGTTCTTGATGGAGCACACCCTCTCTCTCTCTCTCTCTCTCTCTATATATATATATATATATATATATATATATATATATATATATATATATATATATATAATCCATATATGACGCTTAGATTTGTATTTTATTGAAAAAAAACATGTGTATAGGCGTGGTGTATAAGAAAACATGTTTATAGTTTCTTTTTTATAAAACACAAATCTAGACGCCATATTTGGATGACCCTATCGCCTAAAAAATGAGATGAAAAATGTGAACGAAACTCTTATTTGTCTTTTATTTTAATCATTTTACATACTCACGTGAAAATAATTTAGAAATTATTATATTTCATTAATAGTTATTTATAAAATTCGATTTCATTAAAAATAAATTGTAATTTCTCCAACAAAATAATTTTATTTGAAAATTTGATTTGTAAGTTTGAAATAAGTTTTCGTGCCGGTTCAATTAATAGTCGTATTCAATATTTTTGTTTTTCTATTCAAAAAAATAAAAAAAATAGAATTTCAAGTACAATGCTACTTATACACCAAACAGAAATATAAAAGATGAAATAATAGCAAGAGGAGAATCATGGACCAATAGTTCAGACACTGATCGTTGTGCGTGTAATGCCATGCGACAGGTCTTGTGGCGTCTCCATGTCCCCAGAGATGTTCAAAGAAGACAATCCCGGTGATAGCGACGTCTACAGTGATAATACACACGCGGCACTATTCGTTCTTCACGTTGTGTTGTTACATGTCGTTTGACGCGTGACAGTATTTCTACAGTACTACAATAACATATGTGCAAGTTACACACATATTGTGAACGTTTGTTGACATATCTCGACAGTAAAATGAATTTTTATATTTCAAACGAATATGTCTACATTGTAGCGTGGCTGTTATTAACTATTTTTCCAATTTTCTGTAGAGTTTTCTCATTTTTGTCATGAAAAATCATTAGCTTTCGCTCGTTCGTCGATGATTGTCACCTTTGTCTACTCAAAGTGAAAATCCAACTTATATTTTTTACAAAATGATTACAAAGTCATCCAAATGTGACGCTTAGATATGTGGTTTCTTAAAAAGAAACAAAAAACTATACACATGTTTCCTTATACACCACCCTTATACACATATTTTTTTAACAAAACAAAAATCTAGGGGTTACATTTGGTTGACCCTATATAAATATATATATATATATATATATATATATATATATATATATATATATATATATATATATCAATACGACCTGGTCGTTTGGAGAGTATGGTGAATTTATTTATTGTTTAATTAATGTAATTAAATTTAATTAATTTTTTCAAATTTTTTTCTTACTTTTTAGTATACTTATCAAACGACCCTCGTAGAAAAATAAATAATAGCTATTGAAAATAATAAACATTTTTGTCATTTTACTCCCTTAAAATTGAGTTAAAAATAAAAAACTATAATTTAATTATTATTATAAATTTTAATTATTTTTTTTCATTGATATTTTAAATAAAAAAAATGTTTAAATAGTTAAAACACACGTGACAAGTAAAAAATTAAACAAAATTTTTATTTCTTCCTGAAAATGTATAAATACGACACTATTTTGTATTGTTAATATTTTTTCTTTTTTCAATAATCGTCCAAAAAATACATACATTTATATAACTTTTTTAGAAATTACGATTTTCATTTTTACGCTAAAGAGTACAAAAATAATAATCCAAAAAAAATATATCCTTGAAAATAATTGAACGAAAATTATTTCCATTCCACAAAAAATATAATTTTAGATATATCGTCCGGCTCAGAAGTGTTAAATACCTTTGTAATAAACATGGTGAAAAAAGATTGGCTTCAATAACAATCAACACCACATAAATGCAGTTTTTATTGAGCTCTACTATCGTAAAGCTTGCCACAAACTATGTGTGTGTATGTTGTGTTTTGTGAATGTATGTATAAATGTACTCGCGTATGTATATATGTGAAGAGTGTGTGCATTATGAATTAATGAAATGTATACAGTTTTAGTGTGTTAACTGTTGAACAACACTCTGAAATTGAAACAAGAATAACTAATTATCTTTCGATAAATAAACGCATGTATCATTTAACATTTGTTTGGTACAGGAATTTCGTTTTAAAAAACGTTTTGATTCTTAGTCATAAGTCTCATTATAGTTTTGTAATAACAGTAGATAAGTCAATTTGATTTTTGTACGCATTTTATTAATGTTTACATATTATTAAATATATATATATATATATATATATATATATATATGTGTGTGTGTGTGTGTGTGTGTGTGTATTTAGTCTCATTTTTTATTTTCAAACAATCACAGATGCAATTTCCTTTTTTTTAAAAAAATGATAACATAATAACTTTGTTTGTTGTTTTGGAACTGTGACTGATTCACTTTACACAAATGAATTTTAACCCCAACACCACAATAATTTAAAGTGTTCAATAATCTCTTATTGTTCACTTATTATTTATAATTATATAATCTATAATTATATTGGCTGATGCATTTCGATGGCTACGCTATCATCGTCAGAGCCTTTCTGTAATAATAACTTTGTTAATAAATAAATTCGGAATTATAATTTTTAATAAATACATATTGTATGAAATTATTTGCTAATAAATTATATTCTATACGTTTTAAATATTGTACAAAAATTCAGAATTAAAGATTATTTAAAAATAATCTATAAATATTTAAAATCAGTAAAATACAGTTTTGTTATAAGTTTTTATTACCTAAATCTGTAATACGATAGAAATTATAATTTGAAGTTTTTGAATGAAGTTAATTTGTAATTATATATTAATATTTAATATAGTTTAGAAAAAATCTGTTTATCAAAAATTATTCATTTAAATTGTCTTAAAGTATTTAAAAGTGTAATACAGTTTAGTTATAATTATTGATGTTTTTATTAAAAAATCTCTAATAGAAATTATAATTCGAACTTACGAGTAAAAATGTATTTGTATTTATATATTAATATTTAATATAATTAAGAAAAAAACTATTCACTGAAAATTATTCCTTGTGCTTATTTAATTTTCTATCTATTTATCTGCTTACTTATTCTAAATATTTTAAATATTACTTATATCTAAATATTTTTTCAAACACTTCACTAAATAATAAAGTCATATAATTAAAAATTAAATTTAAATAAAAAAATATACACTAACTTAAATTTGTTGCTTTAATTGATATAATACAGTTTTTTCAATTAAATAATTTAGAAAATTGTACATATTAAGTGACAATAACAATTTCTTATACAAGATTTAAATAATTTTTTTAATTCTTCATCCTTCAATTACTTCATTAAAAATGTTTCTATATGATATTAAATATATTTTCATTATTTTTTCCAAACACATCACTACTTCAACACCCAGAAAAAATTATCAACCAAAAATAGTTGTTTATTAATAATTTTTATTAGTTTATATGCATTTTAGGAACGTTTTAAGTATTTCAAAATCTTAACATATAAAATTATTAAAAAAGTATATATCTGCGCTCCAACAAAATCCTCATAAATAAATAACAATAAACAATATATCATTAGAAATCATCTTGATAATATCTAACGAAAATAATATTAGTTCAAATCAGTTTATTTAATCAGATTTCTTGTGCTGTACCATTTTAGGAGTTAAAATTGATGGGACTCGTTGTCGTCTTAATCAAAAAAAGATTTTTATTAACCGATCAAGATTATTTTATCAACACACACATCTCTCTCCATATATATATATATATATATATATATATATATATATATATATATATATATATAAATAAATATATATATATATATATATATATATATCTTTAAATATATATATATATATATATATATATATATATATTTATTTAAAAAAATATTAATGTATATAATTAAAATTTATAAATAAAAAAAATCGTTTTAGTAAAGCAGAATTTCTAAAAAATGCTAATTTCAATATTGGTTTTCAAAATTATTCACAAGTCATTATTTAAGTAAGTGTACTTGTATTTATCTTATTAAAAGTATAAAAAAATATTAAAATAACAATTCAAAATCCTTAATAAAAAATGCATATGAAATAAATATTGTATGAAATTATTTAAACGCTATAATATAAAAAAAACAGTAAAATAAAAATAATTTATAAGGTAAATTAGAGTAAAAGTATTTTTAAATTGAAATAGAATTAAGATTCGAAATGAAAAAACTAATTTTTCAAAGTCGTATAAATGTATACAGGCAAAGCTTAGAACAATAATTAAACCAAAAAAAATATTATACTTTATTAATAAAAATATTTTCAAATTTAAATAAAACTTAAAATTGAGGTTAAAGTCGAAAAGAGGAAAAGCAGCTTTTTAACGCCATGTATATACATACATATATACAATTAAAACTTAAAGCTATTATATATTTATAAAATGTGTATTAAAAAGAATGTGTTTGAGCAGTGAATTTTTTGAAAAAAATTATTTTTAAAACGATAAATGTATTTATGAACAATAAAATTTTAGATTTTCAATAGTAATAAAAAAATTAAAGTTGAATCAGAGATCTCAACTCACAATATTAGTACTAATTTCATATATAGGGTTTTTCGTTGAACGCTTCAGTAGTTTAAATGGAAATGAAACAAATAGTATTCAATTAATTAGTTACTTATTATTTTTAATTTTTAAGCATATTCTATGGCACTAATGATGAAACACAGTTTCACTCATATGAACGCCACAACTTCGCTTGACATAGTGCATTCGTTTAATCCAGTTTTAGGTCACTCTTTCACATAATTGTGGTCTAATTTCATGAATTACTCGTTCGATGTTTATTTTTAATGCTTCTGTTGTTTGTGGTTCATCAGCATAAACCAATAATTTCACATAATCCCCCAGAAAAGAATCCAATGGAATTAGATCATATGATCGTGGTAGCCAATTGATAGGTCCATTTCATAAAATATTGGACTCATTCAACTTTTGTTTCAATAAATCTATTGAAGTTTTTACAATTTCTAAGCGTTGTTAAAAGTGTTAAACGTTTCATGATAATTTTCCAAATTATACTGAATTAAAATGTCAAAATGAGCTTAAAAAAAATTCAAACATGGCTGCCACCAGCTGTCAAATTTCTGACAGCCTTATTGTAAAACTCTATATTTGTTGTTTAATAAATTTTCCATTGTTAATAGAATATTTATTGTTATATGACTAACATATAAAAATATAATTAATTAACGGTCTAAGTTTTTCGATTATCCTATTTCGGTTTTAATTTATTTTTTATATTATATTTTTTTCTTACCTTATTACATTTTGTATAATTATTTATAAAGTCAATCGATTAATAAAAAACCTATCTAATTCATAAATTACAATTTAAATAATTGTAACTATTTATTATATGTTGTGCACACGTTATTACTTCTTACTAATATACAAAAAAAGAAATCAAAAATACGATGTGTAAGAATAACATTATGTTTACCAACTATCTAAATATATAAATGATATATTTATAAACATTGTATTTATCACCTAGATATTACGTTTTATGATGGAAATGAATCATAGCGAGAAATCTATTTTTAATAAAAATAAAAATGACATCAGAGACGAACCCTTAAAAACGATGAATATCAACTAAAAACACAAGTATATTTACGATGACGCCTTACAAGAATGTATATCGTTCCAGTTTTCGTTTCACTTGCACTCAATAAACACAGTAAATCACATTCACGACTTGTCGACAGTAAGAAGTTAATATACGCACCAAATAAAATGTACCGCTTGAAAATAAGATGTGTATATTGTTATTTCATGGAAGAATGATAGCTTTCTATTTTGAAACGTTCAATAGACACGTAAAAATCAGAAATATTTATTAAAACAAAACTGAAAATAATGTGTTGTTAAATATAGATGCCTACGCTAATGTTTTATATCATCGTCATTCATCTAAATCATTCAATACGACTTTTGAAAAAATGATTCATTCTCAAATGAAAACACGTATAAGTTATGTAAGATTGTTTTTGGAAATATGAAAATATCGAATATTAATTAGTTTTTGTTATCGGCGATTCATAATTACACATTTATACGATGTTGGTGAACAGAAGTTTTTTTTAGAAAACACCAGATGACGTCACCCCCTACTCGCTTTTCTCGTCGTCTTCTGAACTTACTTCTGTTTAACAATATAAATAAATTATAAAATAAAACAAATTTAGAAATCTTTGTTAATTCTTCTGTGTAAACGGTGTTTACTATAGATTGATGGTCTGATGTGTATTCAAATCGAATACTAATACTATTAAAATTTGTTTTATCTGAAAATCTGTCTCAAAATCTTTTTCCATTTTTTGTTAATTTAATATTTCATAAAATTTATACTTCGGTAATCTCAGAAAAGTTCGTAAATTAAATTTCTGTATTTCAGTGTGTATAAAATAATCCTATCATAAAATTAACATCATACTTATATAATTCCGAACATGAACGATTACTTCCGAAGATTAACGATTACAATTACGGAGTGATGTGAAAATTTCAACAATTACGCATTTGCAATCGTTGAATTTCGGAAGCAATCGTTCACATTCGGTATAAATTAATGATATTAATTTTGCAGTATTATATATATATATATTAGGTTGGCAAATATCTCCCTTCCGCCTTCTGGTCTTTTGAATTTCGCAGCTATGTACAAAAAAAAAAAAAAGCGGAAGGGAGATATAATATATAATATATATATATATTATATATATATATATATATTATATATATATATATATATACTTATAAATATCATCGAGTCTGAAACGGAAAATATATAACCAATGTGTACTATCTGTTTTTTACTTCTGGATTAGAAACTTGAACACAAAATGCAAAAATGAAACAAAAATTTTGAATTAAAGCATTATATTTCAAATATTTGTCATTTTGTTAGATTTTTCAATGATCAAGTACACACATACACACACACACACATATATATATATGTGTGTGTGTGTATGTAATTTATACATTTTTATATTTTCAAGCGATAAGTTTAATATTTTTGTAACAAAATGTAAACAAATGTCAAAAATTTTATTAAAATGTTATTGAATTTTATTATAAAAAATAAATACAAACAAATGTAAAATTCTTTTAAAGTTATTTTTTCAATAAATCAATTTTATAGGCAATAAAATTAAAATTTACGAAAAAGTATGCTCTAGGAATATAAGTGGAAATTATTGAGTTTTATAAAATTAATTTACGATTGTGTTCACACTTTCAACAAATAATATAATCCTTCATAAAAGTTGACATTTTGCCAAAGAACAAATCGTCAAAATAAGAAATATTTATATTTTACTTTGTAGAAAAAATTCGTTGTTACTGTATCATTAGGTAATAATTTATATTAACATTTGATTGAATTGTATACTAAACTAAAGGACTATTATTTTCACAATTATATATTTTGTACATTTCATTCAAAATAATTGAAAAATATTTTAATATTTCAATAATTTGAATTCTTGTTTGTTATTTTTTTTAGATTGTGATTTTATAGAATCATATTTTTTTTAATAAAAAACATTTGTCCAAAAAATAAAACTCAAAAAATAATCTTTTTAATGATATAAAAAATGATAGCAAATTAAAAAATCGAACATGAATATTTAAATTAAGGTTAGAAAAAAATAACACTTAATAATCTATTGAATTACTAAAGGTCATCCAAATATGACGCCTAAATTTGTGTTTTGTTATAAAGAAACTATACACATGTTTTCCTATACACTTGTTTCTTTTTAATAAAACATATGTAGGCGTTACATTTGGATGATTCTATATAATGCTGTGTTTAAACATTATAGATTTATAATAAGTGTTTAAATGACACTTTTTCACTTGATTTATGAACATAAATTTATACATGTAATTGATACATACACACACACACACACACACATATGTATATATATATATATATATATATATATATATATATATATATATATACGAGGGTCGTTTGATAAGATGGTAAATTTATTTATTATTTAATTAATTAAATTAATTTTTTCAATTTAGTTTTTTTTACTTTTTTACTATACTTATCAAACGACCTTCGTATATGTATAAGTGTTTTTTAAACGTGATAAAATTTTAAATTGAATTCCTATCGAAATTTCTCTATAATCTAAAAAACATCTTTTATTATATCTTTATATATACATACACACACACATGTACATATATAAGAAATATTTTTCAGGTTAGATAGAACTTTCGATAGGGATTTAAAGCTCTATCACCCTTAAAAAACATTATATATATATATATATATATATATATATACATAATTATTAAAAATTAATTTTTTTCTTTCCGTTTTTTATTAATATTTTATTAAGGAAATATTAATATAAATTAGTTTACATATGAATTGTCTTGAATAATAGTATATTTTAAATAAACGCTAATTATGTTTTCAGCAAACATGTAAACATACTATCAAATAGTTTATAAATGATTTATGAAGTTCGACTAAACGCACTGCTATGTTTCTATATCTCTAATATTTTAATGAGATGCTTTCAGAGTAAAGTTTACGAGCCAACGATTATAATATCACTGAAAATGACTTCATATTAATGAATTTGTATATGAGAATTAAATAAAATATATTCATATATTAAATATATACACGACTTCGATGAATTTATCTTTATATTTGATTAATGATCGTATGATTTCAATTGACATACATATATTCGTTTGATGTTATATTTTTTGAGGAAAAAAATATTTCTGATCCATCAAAATTGTAATATCAACACAGAATTGAAAAAGAACATACAAATGATTATCTCCAAAAATATAACATTTCGAGGTCGTGACTATAAAGATATAAGAAAAAATAACTACAGGTCACATCATCAAAAATATATGACAGCTGCAAGTTATATGACAGATCATTTAGTCGGCAATCTTTTTCGTCCAAACTACATTCATTACCACAATAGCTAGTTGGAAATGTCGCCAATACATTGATTAAACTTTTGTAGAAACTTTTTAGTAGGATTAAGACATTCTCGGCGGATGTCATTCTTTGACAGACTTACGATGTTGTTATCGAACCGTTCATAATATTATTACAAATCCTATGATGTACCGAAAAAAAAATGAAATATAAAATATTTAAACGAGAACGAGATAAGTGTATTGTGTTTTCTTGTACAAAATGTCGCGTGGCATATTTAACAACATTTTGTCAGAGTTGAATTTTTTATATGATACGAAGTGAGTGTTTTATAATCTGATAGTCTTGTTATATTTATGAAAATTATGACATATCCATTTATACTTGACAAGAAATGTTTGATAATTTCAAGCACACGGTTCGTGTTTTAAGTAATGAAAATTATTCGATGTGGGTGAATGTTAAACGTTGTGATAAATGTATATTCTAAATCATAATGGAATGCGAGAGTTTATAGCACTTTCAAAATAAGTGACAGGTTATGGTCATGTAAAATTATATTTATATTAAATATATATATATATATAATTATGTGTGAGTGCATATTTACTTTTTCAAATATTTTTGAAAATTATTATCAATGTTGCAGAGATTTACAAAAATATTTTTTCATTTAAACAAACTAAACATATTAAAAATCAATTTAATTTGATTATTTCTTTACACTCCCCTCCACCTAACAAAATTTAGTACTTTTATATTTCCAACATTTTTTTTATTATAATTAAAATGGTAAATAAATTTCGATAATATTGAAAAATTGGATTTTACACAGTTGTAAATACATCTTTAGAGTACAAAATGAATTTTAATAACTTTCATCTTAACCGATTGTTATCAGAATTAGATTTTATTTAACTGTCTCATTATTCATCTTTCATTGTTATTTGCACAATTGTATCTTTGATAAAAATCAACTAATCTTTGAATATAAATTGAGATATAATAAATTTAAAACAGCCATCTTGTTTCAAGTAAAATTAATGAAAAAACAAACATTATATCTGACAATAACGTTTTAAAATCTATTGTTGAAGAACATTCTTTTAAAAATATACAAACTATACCTCCTGTGACTATAAATCAGCACTTAAAAATATTTGGAAGTGTAAATGAAATTATTGGATACCATCCAAATTTAATGAAATGCAAAAATTGTAACTTCTTGAAATTGGCCTTTCATTCAATAACAAAAATGACATTTTTGAAACGAATCGTTGCTTGTGATAAAAAATAAATCCTTTTTGATAATCGATAAAAATCCGTTTAATGGTTGAATGTTAAATAAATTCTAAAATGCGAATTTAAATCACTATTACATCCACAAAAGTCTATTGTAACAATTCAGTGATCTGCTAGAGGAATTTTTCATTATTTTTTTCTAGTACTGTGATTAAATCGAAAATTAGCAAAAAAAAAATTAATGCTTGTTTGTAGTTTATCAGTATAAATTAATGATTTCAGTTAACCCCACAGAAAATAATCCAATGGAGTTAGATCACATGATCTGGATGGTCAATTGGTGGGTCCATTTCGTGAAATAATGGACTCATTAAACTTTTGTTTCAATAAGTCTATTGAAGTTTTGACAATTTCTCAGCGTTGTTGAAGTATTAAACGTTCCATGATAATTTTACTAACTATACTGAGTTGAAATGTCAAATTGAGCTTAAAAAAATTCAAATATGGCTGCCACCAGCTGTCAAATTTTTGATATTTTTATTAAAAAACCCTATATATGATTTTTCCAACTGACACCATATCATTTTTATTCTTCTATTCACTTTATACAAAAATATTCCTTTATTAAAAATATACAGTTTTAAATTTCCTTTCAACTCAATTTATCATTAGTCTTAAAATGTATTAAACATTACTTTTATCTTTTCAAGATTTATCATAAGACCTGTCTTATGACTTTTTTTATCCAATACCCCTTTTCTTTTTGCGAATTCATTTGAGTTTGTTGAAAAAAAATGTCATTAATAAATCTTAACTGACTAAACATCACTCCATTTATTTTTATTTCTTCAAATTCCCCATTTAGTCTTTTAACACTTTGGGTACCACCGTGTTCCCACAAATTCAATCTTTATTTACTGACGATTAATAAATTTGTAATTATCAGTAGATTCATGTAAACAATACCATTCATCGCTGTGGACCAGAATTAAAAGCTAATAATAAAAAAAAACTTTTCCATGAAATATAAAAATAATAATAATAAAAAAATAATAAATTTATTGATTAATATTAATTAATTTTTCTGTCACCACTATTGACCGACATGATATCATAAGTGTTAAATAGTTCTTCTAACGCAAGGGTAAATAGTTTTAGTGATACCGTATCGCACTTATAATTTTAAATTTTCATGTTTTTCCTTGTACTTGTACGGAGGATGTAACATTTTTATAAATATTTCCTAAAAGCTTAATATATACTTCTTCAGTTTCTTTTTTAGGGTGACTTAAATGAAACTGAAAGTTTTGGATATACATTTAGCTCCTTATTATAATTTACTATCGTTCAGTCTCATTTGGGCTACCTTATGTATATATATCATAAAAATAATAGAAAACTCAAATAATAAACTTATATATTTACACTTTGATAGTTTTTTTTTCGTGAAAAATAATTTTTATTGGAACAGAATTTATGATAATTTTAAAATAAATGAAAATAAAATATCAAAACATATAAAAGATTATAACCGAATTATGGAAGTAGTGTTTTATTCTTGTCTTCTCACAACGCAGTGTTGAAAATAATATTTCGAAAATATTCCAAGATAAAAGAGTATCTAAAAGGTGTGTTGTCATTAGATGTTTACATCAAAACAAAAAAAATGTATCTATGTAAAAGAGTGTTGAAAAATGTTAAAAGAACAGATCGTACTTTGAAAGCATATTTCTTTCTATCTTTTGTTGACAGACGACATAGCGTTTTAAACATATAATACTCCGAGTTTGTATGTTTATATATACAGATATATATATATATATATATATCTGTATATATATATATATATATATATATATGTTACCTGTATTTTCTACTTCGTAGAAAAGAAAAACGTTGTTCGTACACACAAAATGTTATAGTACATTATCTCTTTCTGCAGTGTTCTAAAATGATTACTTACTGACGTACAAGACTTGCGGTTTTCGACAACTCCCTAAGGAAACGACGCGCTGTGTCAAAAACTCAAAAGAATGTCAAAAACCAAACTTAACTAAACATGAGGTTCTCCGAATTCCTTGAAATGACTTCCACCAAGCTTTCGTTAAATTATCATTTCAATGTGTGTTCGTTTTAGTTATACACTTGTTACAAAATATCTCGTTGAAATGAAATTGATCTTTGTTGACTAATTTTATTATTGCTCGTTTGTGAAGAACATATTGTCATTTTTAAAAACAGTTTATCCGTTCAATTATTTTATCAGACTGGTTAAAAAATCGTAAATTTCGATTTCGCGATAAAAATTAGATACTTCTTTTATTCTTTTTACATGCACTTTTTAACAAATTTTGTGGTTTTTCAATAAGCACTTCAGAAGTTTATATGGAAATAAAACAAAAAGTATTAAATTAATTATTTATTTATTATTTTTAAGCATTTTCCATAACATCAATAATATAACACAATTTCACTCATATGACCACCACGATTTCACTTGACATAATGTATTCGTTTAGTCCAATTTTTAGTCATTCTTTCACATAATTGTGATCCAGTTTCATGAACTACATTTTCTAATCCTTCTGTTGTTTGTGGTTTATCAGCATAAAGCAATGATTTCACATAATCCCACAGAAAATAATCCAATGAAATTAAATCACATGATCTTAGATACCAATTAATGGGTCCATTTCATGAAATAATGGACTCATTAAAATTTTGTTTCAATAAGTCTATTGAAGTTTTTACAATTTCTAAATTTTGTTGAAGTGTTAAACGTTCCATGATAATTTTCCAAACTATATTGAGTTAAATTGTCAAAATGAGCTTGAAAAAAAATCAAACATAGCTGCCATCAGCTATCAAAGTTCTGACTTTCTTATTAGAAAACCCTATATAATTGATCCAAATTATTAGTATAGTACTCTTTCTTTATATATAAGCCAGTTTTCCAAATCGAGAAACTAAATCGGTTAATTGTTTTATATTCTCGACCAGCAATAAATCAGTAATATTTTTTTTAATTGAATTAAACATTGATCAAGAAATTTTCATATTCTAGGACATTTAAATCAGCTGTCAACAAACGTAACACTAATCTTAGAAATATTTTTCCGTATATAATTCTTCAATGAAGTTACTAAATACGCGTTCATTTGGTTTATCTGCATCTTTATTCACCGATTCTCCAAAACCATATCGTGCACCTTTTTAATGGTTTTTACTAATTAAGTTGCGTTTTTTGACAATTTTATAAATTTTGCATCTTTTTTAGTGTAAGTAAAACTAGCAATGTTACAAATATATGGTGACTCAAATAGAACTGAAGGATAGTAAAGAATATTAAATGATGGTGAGCAAGTGAATATGTGTGTGAACACTTTAGTTTAATTTGAGTCACTTCATACAAATCTGTAAATAACAATTGGATTATACAATTTTTTTAAAAAAATATTGAATAGAGAAAACCGTCACTTTGAAATCATATTAAAAAAAATATTGTATTCAGATACACTAGTATGAAAGATATAAATTTTAATTAAAATTAATGAAATGTAAATTCAGCTTATATAACATAATATAGTTTATTTATAAATTTGTAGATTTTTCTAAAATAGTGTCTATATATTTCAGTCCTAATATTACAAAATGCTTATAATTTAAATGTGCTTTTAATAAAGAAAATGAAATAACTGATTTGATTCATACATTTAATTATTATTTAATAACAAGTACAAACTGTGATTCATGGAAAAAATATTTTTAAATAAAAATGAAATGTTATTTGTTGTTTTGGAACTGTGGTTGATTCACTTTACAAAAATTAATTTTAACCCCAACCCCACAATAGTTTAAAGTGTTCAATAATCACTTATTGTTCACTTATTATTTATAATTATAGACTATATAATTATAAATAATAAGTGAACAATAAATGATTATTAAACACTTCAAACTATTGTGGTGTTGGGGTTAAAATTCATTTGTGAAAAATGTAATGATTAAATTTACTAATTAGTGTTTCTTTTTCAAAAATAATATGAGGTTTTCCAATAAGCTGGTGGCAGTCATGTTTGAATTTTTTTAAAGCTCATTTTAAAATTTCAACTCAGTATAGTTTGACAAATTGTCATGGAATGTTTAATACTTCAACAATGCTTAGAAATTGTAAAAACTTCAATAGATTGATTGAAGCAAAAATTTATTGAATCATTTCATGAAATGGACCTATCAATTGGCCACCGAGATCATGTGATTTAACAACAATGGATCAATTTCTGTGTAGTTATGTGAAATCTTTGGTTTATGCTGATAAACCACAAACTACAGAAACATTGAACATGTAATTCATGAAATTGGACCATAATGTATGAAAGAGTGACTAAGAATTGGACTAAACGAATGCACTATGTTAAGCGAAGTCGTCGTGATCATATGAGTGAAATTCTGTTTCATCATTAGTAGCATAGAATGTGCTTAGAAATAAAAAAAAATAACTTATTAGTTGAATTCTCTCTATTTTATTTCCATTTAAACTTCTGGAAACCCTTTATTATTTGGTATTTGACAATTGAAATAATCTATTTTAATCAGAAATACGTTTAATTATATTCTTTATAATATAGAAATTATTATAAGGTAACGTAAAAACTAAAAAAGAATAATTAAAAAGTTAAAAAATAAATTTTCGAGGTGAACACTTTATAATTTGAAAATCGAGATAAGTATCTACTGACAGAACGAGTTTCGATAGTAATTAAATGGGCTGTTTTTTATTATTATTAGTTAAAACACTGTTTGTAATTACCTATCGCGTTACAGAACTGAAATAGTGTATTATATATTTATGAACGTCTCGCGCTATAAAAATCATAATGAAAATACAGCCTTTTATGACGCAAAGAAAGTCTGGTTATAGTTTATGTGTTGTATTTTATGAATGCATACAGACATCACATCGGTTTCTAAATGATCCACCGGAAACAGTAAGCATAAAGGTATATATTAACATCATACGCGTATGCATACATACATACATATGTATATGTATAAATGTATGTATGTATATGCATATACATGCACACGTATACATTTATTCACAAAGAGCATATGGTATTCCAAGCGTTTTGTTTCTAATACACTCTCGGTCTGACTATATTTTCTTCTGTAGTCTGTATTTTCCACTTTGTGTATTTTCACAAGTCATGAGTTTGACGTTTTATATTCTTATGAATAATTTTATCGTCTCCACCTAATGCCGACTTCTGTTTTCCGCGCTTTGATTATTTTTCTAATGTATCACTGTTATGCTATTAGAATGGTGTTTTCTGTATATAAGAAGTGTGTTATGTTTTCGTTTCACTGTGGGATATTTCTTTTTTGATGTTTTTCGTATATAAATTTGTTTATATTATAACAACGTTTGATAATATTTCCCAATATTAAGTTTGAATACGTTATTTTTTTTCGTTTGAAATTCATATGTGGTACGTTGTTCCGAATTAAAAGTACGTGGAAAGTGAAATATCTTTAGAATATAATTACTTTATATATATATATATATATATATATATATATATATATATATATATATATATATATATATATATATATATATATATATATATATATATATATATATATATATGCTGGTAATTATATAAAGTGGTTTAAGTTATATATTTTTCGTTTTAAGATATTTTTATTTCTACGTTTGAATTATTTAAAAAAATATTTTTCTATGATTGCAAACAGAAAATAACAAATGTACTTATTCTTTAAAAATAATTCTTTTGTGTAATTTTCAAATTTTAAAAATATCAAATATATTTTTAAGTGACCAAATATATTTTTTAATTACTCAAATAACTTAGATCATTTTCAAAATTAATGAAAAAATCATAACAAGATTTATATGAAAAAATAATAGATTTTATTGAAAAAAATCCAATAACAAAATAAGTGTTCACGTTTAAAAATTATAATTCTTCTTAATTATGCTTAATTTTTCATATCATTTGTAGTTTGTAATATTTTATAATCTTTTATGATAAATAGTTGATATATATGAAAAAATTCATCACATTTTTATATTTTTCCTTTGTCACTGTCCTGAAATCTTCATAAAATGCAATAATTAAACGTTTCATATATTTTTGATCTTCTCTTTTTGTATGTAAGAACTAAAATATGAAATGCCACTTCATCGTCTAATGATATTTTATAGGGGGAATTTTTAAAAAATCTTATCCAATGTATTTCTAACCAATTAATACAATTTCCATTAGTATTTATTGTTTGTTTTGTATTTAATTTTTATAGCTTTTTGATTAAAAAAATTTCTTCGTGGGATTTTATGAACTGTAAATGGAGTTTTCCTGAGACACTGAGATATTAGCTTATAATAATCTTCAGGAACATAGAAGTAATTTGATCTCGATCATTCGAAAATGGATCAACAGTACTTTTTTTTCATAAAATTAAAACATTAATAAAATAAGTGACTTAGACTAGTATTAAAATAAAAAATAATTAAATTTCATTAAAAGAAAAAATATCGCTTCAATAAACTTTTACTTTTTTTTAAAAAAAAATGTTTTCGTTTATTATAACTTAAATCATTGCCATACGAATTTAGTAATAAATTTATCATTTTTTTTAAATTTTTGACTTAGACCACTTTCATAATCACCGGCTCAATTATATGAGCAAAAAATATTTGTATATAGATTTGATATTTATTTATTTTTTATAATTTTGAAACATTTTTTTTTTCAAAAATGTTTACTAATTAAAATATTAGTATTAAAAAAAACAGATTTTCTCAAATACGATAATTTAAAACAATATTCTATTATATTCTATTTATAACACGTGAAGATTTTATTAAATTATTGTAAAATTATTTCCAATTTATAATTGCATTATTGCAGTTTGAACAGTTGAAATATTTTTTATTCTTACATTAACTGTTTGGAAATTTTTGAAAAACGATAAAAATGTTTTTTAATTTTTAAAACATTCTCAACTTTTTATGTTAAATATTTTAAAACAATTCCATATTTTTCCACTTGCCAATAATTTTAATATAATAAACACTAGAATTGAGCAAATTTGATAGTCGAAAATGAATCAATGTAACGAAAAAATACAGAACGATACAAGATAATTTTTTTTTAATAGAAACTTCGATAATTACTATTCTGTATTATTTTATACCATCGATATGAGAGTACAAAACTATTTTTAATACAGTTATTACGAGAATGATTTTAAACGTTCTTGGAATAGAACGCAAATGTTAGTATAAAACTTTCTGTTCATGAAATCCGCCTTTCATTAAAATACATAAGCAGTATCTTATGAATCTATGAAGTAGCATTGTATAAACAGTTAGAGAAAGAAAACTATGTGCTTGTAAAATAGAAAAAATCGAACACCGTGTTATGATTAAATATTTATATTGTCATTGTTAATTGTAAATAAGTGGACTACGGAATTTAAACATAGTTTTGAACATTTGAACGACGGCCTTTATCTACTAGAATATATAAGAATGCTGCCAAATAAACTCCATTATACTTCTACTTATTGGAACGAATATCTAATAATAATAAAATTATTATATTACTATTTTATTATTATTGTTTTAACTGTACTTGATTGCAATCTGTTTTCACTAGAGTCTGTTTTAAATTATTGACTTTATTTCATTGTCATACTAAAACCGTGAAACGTGTTGGAAGAAATATTTCATTAACGAAATCTTTATTAGCAACAGTGAAGGTAATAAAAAAATTCAGCTTGCAAGTAAGCACATTTAAAAAACTTCTCGTCTGCAAAGGATTAACTCAGAAAATAATAGAAAATTGGCATAATTTAAAATTTCATATTTAATTTTATGATACACTATTTTTTTATATGAATTGTGATTTTTTTTAAAGAAAACTGATAAATATTAAGTATATATACTACAATAATAATAATTTTAACACTTTAACATTTTCATAAATGTAATTTTTGATTTAAATTATAAAAAAATTAAACACTAATTTAAATATAACTATCCCCATCAATTGATATTTCACAGTAAAATTTTTCATAACAATAATTACTGTACAAAAATTACAAATTTACAGATTTTACAACATCATATTATTTTAATGATGTATATATATATATATATATATATATATATATATATATATATATATGTATTATTAAACTAAATTCAAACTTATGGACATTAAATCATCATTCTAATACGACCACTTAATAAAATTTTATGAAATTATTTATTTTTATTTGTTTCATTAAATAACTAGTTGATTTTAATGGCATGTGAAGGACATAAGAACTTAAATAAATAAAAGAAGTAAATCCAGCAGTTCAAAAGTTGTAAATAATTAAATATATTTTTTATCATTTTCAGAATCATAATCTTTTTTACAATAAAAGTAGTTGCTTTTTTGTTATATAAATTTTATTGAAAAGAATATATATATATATATATATATATATATATGTATGTATGTGTGTGTGTGTGTGTGTATGTGTGTGTATGTGTATTAATGAGTTATTATTATACAGACATTTCTTTATATTAATTGTAGATATCATACTGTATTTTTTTTTAGAAAACATTCAATTAATATTTATTTTCATAAATAAATTTTGCAATAATTCATCCCGAATATTTTTTACATATATTTTTTTAATATATATTAATAATTTATTTGTATATTTTAGTATATAAATAGACATTATGTACTTAAAAAATCCAAATCGAAAAAGTACAATTTGTAGTTTTTTAAAAAAATAAATAACTGATTGTGTTAATAATTGTGTAATTTTAACCATCAATTCAGAATGAGAGATTAATTAATAATATATTAAAAAATAGTAATCTTCACATTTCAAAAAAGTATAATCATTTTTTCATATTTTTTTCAATTACTAATTACTGTTATACAAATCAAATCCTCCTGTTTAAATACAATTGTTAGAGTTTTCCAATAAGAATGTCAGAACTGACAACTGATGGTAATCATGTTTGAATTTTTTTCAAGCTCATTTTGACATTTTAACTCACTGTAGTTTGGCAAATTATCATGAAACGTTTAATAATGCTTAAAAATTGTAAAAAGTTTAATAGACTTATTGAAACAAAAATTTAATGAGTTCATTATTTCACGAAATGGGTCTATCAATTGGTCACCAAGATCATGTGATCTAACTTCATTGGATTAATTTCTGTGCGGTTATGTAAAGTCATTGGTTTATACTGATAAACCACAACAACAGAATCATTAAAAATAACTATTGAACGTGAATTCATGAAATTAAACCACAATTTATGAAAGAGTAACTAAAAATGGGACTTAACGAACGTACTATGTCAAGCAAAGTCGTGATGGTCATATGAGTAAAATTGTATTCAATCATTAGTGCCACAGAATATGCTTAAAAATAAATAACTAATTAATTAAATACTTCTTTTTTTATTTTCGTTCAAACTTCTGAAGCGCTAATTGGAAATCCCTATATAAATGATATTACATATGACACTAAGAAACTTTTCTATGTCAAAAATATTGTTATGAATACAATTTAATTTTTTTAAGGCATAAAAAATATTTATAAATATAAAAAATCCTATCAAACTATATCCAGTTTGAATTTAACTAGGAGATGTAATCAACATTATTTAGTTGAATTACTTTCAACCAATACTGTGTATTTTATTTTATTCGTATAATTTTCTTATTTCACAAAATATTTATTGCTTTTAATTTTTTCATAAAAAAATTAATATAAGTTGGTTTTAATTATCATATTTAAATAGAAAAATTATAATTTGAAAAAATGTGTATGATTGTGACTTAATAAAATTTATGAAGTAAATTTTGATCATTAATTTGATAGGATTTGAATTTCTCTGAATTGACAAATACATAACTTTAACATTTATATTTTTAAAAAAAAATATTTCACATTAATATGTATTTCTTGTTTATAATATTTTATTAATATTTGAAAAACGTTCATTTAGTTTGAGAACTTCTGGATATTTTCGGTCTGAGTACTAATAGGATATTCAGACAATTCAATAAAAAATGATAGCTTCGAAATATCTTCTTAATAATTATTATTATATCTAAAAACAGTCATTTTTTCTGCAAATTAAAAAAAGGAATGTTCGTGTAATTCTAACTATTAATAATAAGTACACTACATATTTAAAGTAAGTTTAATTACTAGTTAAATATAAACCGCTTTATGTCATGTTAATTACAACAGCCTAACCATAACAGTAGCTATTAAGTTTTTCCCGAGTCTATAATTATCGATTAATAATATCTGTACAGTAGTAATTAGTGAAAGCAGAAAAAGATCAAAAAACATTCAACAAAAAAAAAAGATTCTTTTAATCAGTCTACTATACATTATATTCCAGTAGTTTCGACAATAGCTGATATCATTTACGACTACAAAATGTTTCAAGTACAATTGAAACACGGCGCCGAATCGCCAATAAAAACTGCAGCCTCTGAACAGCACGCACGCTAATGGAGTTTGGCAATAAAAAAATTCGATAAACAATGCTAAACGTTTTCCCATCGTATATTCACCATCAGCAGTCAGTCCATCAACATCGGTTGGAGGCCGACGCGCACACCAAATCACGAAGTCGTGACCACTGCGTCAAGTGGCGCCTCTAAGTAGATGTTTGATGAGTCATCGAGCACTTAACTCTTAGCACATGTGGGCACTAAGATGAACAAGTATATTTGATACCATTGTATTCGATCATACAATTATGTGTCTGTGATTTATTCTTGGGTAGATTGAATCGTGTAGTTTATTATCATTAACAATATACATATACATATATATATATATATATATATATATATATATATATATATATATAATACGTAACCTCGATTCTAATGTTATTCATTTAAAACTTATGAATAGATTTATATACTTGCCATGGTCATTTTTTAAAGAATACTTGAAATATATATATATATATATATATATATATATATATATATATATATATATATATATATATATATATATATATATGTACATATATACATACACACTTACGCTCAAAATAATAAAACAAATTATTAATAAGAACAAAAGTTTATCTTTTTACTAATTTTTTTGCACCTTTATTGGTAACACTAATGTTATACCTAGTGTTTGTTTTTGTCACTAAGATTGCACTAATTTTATTCTGTAAAACTGTAAAAGAATTGTCATAATAAAACAAAAACAGGGAAATCTTCGAAATGGTTAGTAAGTTGTGAAATCATAATAATAAATATTTTGTTCCTTGTTTTATTTAATAATTAAAAGTTAGTAAAGATAAAATAATACAAAAGTAAGTTTTGTGAAACAAATTATAATTTAGAGAAACTGAAATAAAAATAATCAACTTTTAGAGAAAAGCATTGTTCTGAGAGCATGACAAATTCGATAATAACACTAAAAAATCTAGGGAAGACATATCGAAAAATTGCTAAATTGCTTAGAATTTCTTCATGTATGATTTCACAATGCATTAAATTTCAAAGTTAAACCAGAAACTCACAGCCGTAACGCAAAACTTGATAAAATTACTGATCGTCACATGGTACTAATTTTCAAAAAAGACTATTTTAAGCTTGAGATGAACATTTCAGTAAATATTCCAACAATTCGCAAAAGACTTTAAAAGTTAAACTATTGAGTAAAAAAATATTAAAGATCGATTAGGTTTTGTAAAAATCCACATATCGAATACAAATTCAAAAAAGTAGATAAAGAAAGAGAAATGAGTATTATTAGAATTGATGTGGGTTGTATTAAATAGAAAACTAAAATAACAGGTATTATAACAAAAGTGACAAATTTAGAATGGAAAGAGATTGGTTATATAACAAGAATAAAAACAACCTAGATTGATAAGAAAAATTTTGGTAGAAAATTTAAATGTACGAGAAGGCCTAAAAAGACCTATGATTAGAAATGACAAAGGCATAAAAAATTCATCGGAATGAAATAAAGGAAAAAAGCGTTAGATCACTCAAAGTAGGAAGTTTTGTGTGAGGTCGCCATATACAGCGGTGAACTGAAAGATAATGATGATTTTATTGATATATATATATATATATATATATATATATATATATATATTATATGCACACAAATATTTTTTTCTATTATAAAATATGTTTTTAAATAATTTTATTTCATTATAAAATAAACAAGTAATTTATGCTGAATTATTATACAAAATATTTTGAGAAAATACAAAAAAAAAACATTTAAAATATTAAAAATGTTTTGAAAATATGATTTGTCACGTGTGTGAATTCACTTTCAAGAGATCTGCAGATAGGTATATTCCTTCAAGTTGAGAATGATGACATCGTCATTAAAATCATAAAAAAAGAAATGAATCAAAAACAGTTATTGAATAATTTACTAATAAGATGTACATTTGATAAAATTATTCCCTCTAACCAAAAATTTTTTTTATATTTCACAATCTTAATAATTCTATATAAGAGTTCATTCTTTACAGATATGTAATTAATTATATATATATATATATATATATATATATATATATATATATATATATATATAGAGAGAGAGAGAGAGAGAGAGAGAGAAAGAAAGAAATAAAAATGCTATTCCTGGATTTGTGTTCTATTAAAAAGAAAATATACTAATGTTTCCCTATACACCACCCTTTACACATGTTTCATTTTAATAAAACACATATCTAGGCGTCACATTTGGATGACCCTATATATATATATATATATATATATATATATATATATATATATATATATATATATATATATATATACATACATACATACATACATACATACATACATACATACATATTCACACACAAACATGTATATATATATAAAGATTGTTTTTCAGGTTAGATAGAAGTTTCGATAGGGATTCAATTGAAAGTTTTATCACACATCTAAAATATATATCTATATATATATATATATATATATATATATATATATATATATATATATATATGTATATATATATATATATGTATATATATAGAATGATCTCATGAGAAATTCGAGTGACATCTTCACTGAAACAAAACAAGTATATAAAAAATTGTTAAGATAATATAAAAAAAGTTTATATTATCGGTTAACAAAGAACAGAATACCTCTTCTACCCTAACTAACATCGGAAGTCACAAATACGTTGACCGACATTCTTAACACACGTGTGGAACATGTGACACAATTCAGATGCATGTTTCGTTTCCATATTACAAACTTCCCCTCTGAAACGGCGTAATACAAGGTGTTCTTTGTGAACAAGTGAGCTCAGTGTGTACACAATGTGTTCACGGTGCACTCAAACTATTCTGAATTAGACGTAATTCAATAACAAAACATAAGGCCGCTTACTTGCTAAGCTGGCAATCCTTTTATTCATATCATTTTTGTATATGAAATTATACGCACCTTTTTCAATCAAAGTATTTTGTGTATGGAAATATGTGTATGGATACATACACACATATACAGGCAGATCGTCGACATAAAGATGAACTAAGTATGCCAGCAATATAAAACATTTATTCTTTGTTTCTTAATTTTTTTTCAATACGATTTTTATTTATAACATATATAAAAAAAATCTGTTATTTATAACATATATAAAAAAATCTGTTATATAAAGCAGTTATAAAAATATCAATCCATATATTAAAAAAAAAAAAACTATTTCTTATAATCAAGTTAAAAAAATAAAATTCATCCAGTATCAAATGTATATGTGGAGAAACACAAAATTCATGGTGAATAATTCAGAATTCAGTCTTAGAAATACGTTATTAATATTATCGATTCTAGACTCACCATGAATTTTATGTTTTTCCACATATATATTTGATACTGGCTAAATTTTATTTTTTTAACTTGATTATAAGAAATAGTTCTTTTATATATATATATATATATATATATATATATATATATATATATATATATATATATATGTGGACTGATATTTTTAAAATTTCTTTATATAATAGATTTTTAATATATTTTGTTTTGTTGCATATCTTCATATATAAACCTATTTGACATAGATTGAACTTTTTTTTAAAAAATTATAATCTACTCTTTTTGAAAATTTTGTTGTATACATTATCTGGTTAGTAAATAGTTTTCTTAACAATTTTTTCGCATAAAAATTCTAAAGATTCTAAATATATTCTATATATTTTAAATAGAGTTATCTAACCAAAAAAAACATTATATTTTATATATATATATATATATATATATATTTATTAGGTTGGCAAATATATCCCTGCCGCCTCCGGGTCTTTTTAATTTCGCAGCTATGTAAAAAAAAAAAAAAAAAAAAAAAAAGCGGAAGAAGATACTTGCCAACCTAATATATATATATATATATATATATATATATATATATATATATATATATATATATATATATATATATATATATACATATATATACATATATATATATATATATATATATATATATATATATATATATATATATATACATACACACCCACAAACCCAATCAACTAACCAACACAAGCACACATACATATAAAATCTGTTTTTTAGGTTAGATAGAACTTTCAATAGGGATTTAATTTAAAGTTCTATCACACTTAAAAAAAACTATATTTTCAGTGAATTTTGTTCATATATTGTAATGATTGTAGGTATAGTATTTTCTTTATTAAATACATTATTTACTTTTTAAAAATTCCTAAATCCATCTAAACTGAAAAATTGAAATTTCTTTTATTACAATAATTAATTACTTCAAATTTTTTACCTTTACTTATAAAACTGTTATTAAATTTCAATCTTTTAATACTGCACTTTGCTGATATATGGTAATTTATTTACTTAATCTTACATTTTTTATATAGTTTCGAATTGTTTAACTACTCAAGTTTATTTCATAGTTAGTCGAATACAAAGTTTAGAAGTACTATTTTTTTATTTTAAACAAAATATTTTTTTATATCAATTTTTGTTCTTAAATTGATCATATTTTCAATTTAATACTTTTTATTACATGCCCAATAATGCTTCCGTGAATTTGTAACAATTTTGATATTTCTTGTTTTTAGTGTTTTGAAACTCATAGTGATAAATAAATAATTAATGTTAATTAAATGAAGTATAATTAAATTTCATTTCTCAAACATTTTGAAAAGATACTTAATAGTACAAAAAGTTATATAAAATAATATTAATGAATTTTTACACTCTAAATGAAGCCAAATAGAATTAAGTGTCAAAATAATTGATTTTATGTATAAAGTGTTTTTTAAGTATGATGGAACTTTAAATTGAATCCCTATCGAAAGTTCTACTTAACCTAAAAAAATGTGTGTATGTATATATATATATATATATATACATATATACACACACATACTTTTTAGGTCAGGTAGAACTTTCGATAGGAATTTAATTTAAAGTTCTATAACGCTTTAAAAACACCCGCTGTCTCTCTCTCTCTCTCTCTCTCTCTCTCTATATATATATATATATATATATATATATATATATATATATATATAGTATATTTTTTAAAGAAGCAAAAATTATGTTTAAACTTGCAAAAAGTTTTTCAATTCTATTATTCTATTTTAGAAATTCACATCAAACAATAAACATGTTATTTTAAGTTTCAAGAAATGAAAAAGAAATGCAACTTCCTTTAATTTATTTCACTAAAAAATTATACGTGGCATTAATCGTTCAAAATTGTTTTCATTATTTAAGTAAACATATTTTAGTGTCGGTAATAAAAATTATTTGTATAAACATTTTGTTAAAAATTTCATGTAAAAGTTTTCATACATTTACCTTTTTTTAAAATAGGCAACAGCATTGGTAGTTACACATGATCGTAATGATTTAGAACATATAGCATGAACATGTATTTAAAAATAAAAAGTACACTCATTTATTTCACTTGTCTACACACAAACTGTAAATAAAAGTTGAGTAAAGCAGAAACAGTACAAAAATTTAATCCTAGAAATAGGAGACATTCAACTCACATGAACAGAAATATTTTACATTTGTTCCAGCCTTAAAATAAGAATTTATGTAATGTATCAATATATATATATATATATTGACATATATATATATATATATATATATATATATATATATATATATATATAAATTAAAAATATGTGTCTGAAAAATATAGTAAATTAAATATTACAAAAATAGATAAACAAAAAAGAAAAGAAATATTTTATAACCTTTTTATGTTGATATTTTATGACATCTTTTTTAGTAATACAAAGTTTTATTTCGATTAACTAAGATGTTTTTATTTACTTATATAAGGTTTTCCAATAAAAATGTCAGAACTTTGACAGTTGGTGGCAACCATGTTTGAATATCTTTTTAAGCTTATTTTGAAATTTCAACTCAATATCGTTTGTAAAATTATCATAAAACGTTTAATACTTCTGCAACACTTAGAAATGGTAAAAACTTTAATAGACTTATTGAAAAAAAAGTTTAATGAGTCAATTATTTCACAAAATGGATCCATCAATTGGAAAATACAGAAATCAATAACATGTGATCTAACTCATTGGATTCTTTTCTTTGAGATTATGTGAAATCATTGTTTTATGCAGAGAAATCACAAACAACAGAAGCATTAAAAATAAACATTCAACGTGTAATTGATGAAATTGAACCACAATTATGTGAAAGAGTTAAAAATTGGACTAAACGAATGCACTATTGACAAGTGAAGTCATGGTAGTCATATGAGTGAAATTGTGATCCAACATTAATGCCATAGAATATTCTTAAAAATAAAAATAAATAAATAACTAATTAATTAAAAACTTTTTGTTATATTTACATTTAAAATTCAGAAACGCTTATTGGAAAATCCTATATTTTATAATTTTTTCATGTTAGTATTTTTTTCTTTTTCTACAAGTATTTTTTTAATTTCTAAGTGTATGTATTTTTTACTATGATATTTTGTATAATATTTTATGAACTTTTTTGATATAATACATTTTTACAATTTTATTTTCATCAAAAGTTAATATTTTTAAAAAATATACTTTTTGTTTGTTTATATATTTTTGTAATATTTATATTAATTAAAAAATATTCACAATATTGTTTAAAACCATATTTAAAATTATATTGACGATATAAATCTTCATAAGGCATTACCTGAAATAAAAATCAAGTTCACAAAACAATCCGAACCATGACATATTCTAAATTTTTCTCAAATGAATAAATAAATAAATATAAAAATAGTGATATTACATCGTATTTATATGGATTAGTATACAATGATTAGACGTAATGTGTGCAGCTTTTCAAATATTCAAAACCTGTACAAAATGTAACGAAAAAAGCTATGCACAATACATATCCGATATTAATAGCACGCCTGAATATAAATGAATAGTTTCAATGTTCACTAGTTCTCATCACTGCGTTTGTCATTCATCCGTGTTGTGTGTATCCGGATGCAAGATAAAAATATCTGCTAATGAACCAATGGTCACTGGACACAGATGTATAAAGGACATTATTTGTTGAATCGAAGAGCCAGTCTCTATGAATTAAAATATATGCTTTTTGTATCTTTCACTGATATAAATAGCTTATGTATATGTGTGTGTTATATTTATTTATATATATTCATATATATATATATATATATATATATATTTATATATATATATATATATATATATATATATAATGTTACGAGATGAATTGAAAGGTAAATTTTTGATAGTGTTTCAGATAATTGATTTTTTTTAATAATTCTTCACAGTAAAATAAATTAAAATGTATTTTTTTTACTAAACTTACAAAATAATATATGAATATATTTAAAAAAAATAGAATAATACTTTCAGTTTTGAAAAAAAATTATTTAACAGATTATTCTAATAATATAAAAATAGATGTCAGTCAAAATTAGAAAATTACTGTTAATTAACATTTTAAATATTTCAATAGATTGATAATTTATATTTTTTTTAAAAAAAATCACCAAATTTGACATTACTATTTAGTTTCTTTTTGAAACATGAGATGAAAAAATCTACGTCTATTCTTGAACTTAATTACTAATTATTTTTTGAAATTAAAATTTTATTTGAGCAACATTAGAATTATATTTTTTTTCTTTTCTGATAAAATATACTGAAAACAAACAAATATTATTTTTGTTCGTTCTAAATCATTTTATAGTTTCAAATTTAATATTTTTCAAATTTTGTCTATTTCAATAATAATATAAATTATATTATTAATTTTCTGGAATAATATTCTACATGTGTTAAGTTTCAATATTTACTTATATATTGGGGTGTACCCATAAATAATGTCGTTTTTCAGTGTCAAACTACACTCGAAGAATATTTTACCTCAAAATCACCCTCATTTTACAAAAAGGGAATTTTGTAAAACAACATTACTTATGTGTACATCTAATACACACACACACACATATATACATATATATATATATGTGTGTGTTTGTGTGTGTGTGTGTATGTATATGTATAATAAATAAAAAATATATAAATTTTTATAAAAATTTCAATAAAAATAACTGCTTACTAATGCTCTTTTATTTTGATTTAATTTTGAAGGTACTTTCTACTTCAATAAAAATTAATTTTAACCCCCAACACCACAATATGTTATAAAGTGTTCAATAATCACTTATTGTTCATTTTTAATGATACACATTTCGATGGCGATACCATCATCTTTTTTTATAACAGAAAAGCTCTGATAATGATGCATCGTCATCGAAATGCTCATTAGCCCATTATTGTCATAAACAACAAAGTGAACAATAAGTTATTTTTGAACACTATAACATTTTATGGTATTAGGAGTGATAATTTATTTGTGCCAAATTGAATTTGCCACAGTTTTAAAATAAAAGGTACTTTTTACTTTGATGTTACATATTTTTTAAGAAAATAAAAATGATTTTTTAACCACATAAACCATTATTTTTATTATTTTTTTACTCAAAATCTTTCTTAGTTATCAATGATTGATAGTAAATAATATATATATATATATATATATATATATATATATATATATATATATATAAATATATATAGCCTTATTAATACTGATAAAAACTGTTTTAAAATAATTAATTTTTTTAATGAATACTGAAATTGGTAATCAAAGTTTATAACCTGAGAAAAAAATATGAGCTTCAATGCATTAAAATAACATTAACAATAAATAATTAATATCTCGGAAAAGTTTCTTCGTATTTATTCTCCAGTGTAAATATTTAATTTACAAAATTTATGACTAGATTTTATTTGCACATTCTATGAAAAGAGGTCATATATTAAACAAATACATTAATTATGTAGGAAAATAAAATGCCTTTAAAAACTAACACTTTTTAAAAATATTTTTTGGTTAAAAAATAAGCTGTGTTTTGATTATATTTCGTACTATTTTCAATACAAAATGAAAATAAATATTTCGGATACAAAGAGATTTAAAAAGATATTCATTGATAAATCAACTTATTTATTGCAAAGAAATATTAGTAATAGAATATCGATGTTAGTCTAGTCCAGTGGTCTGATTAGAAGAAAAAAATATATATATATATATATATATATATATATATATATATATATATATATATATATATATATATACATTTGTATATTTAAATAGTGGCTGCATGCTATTTTGGAATGCAGTTCTAAAATTTGTTACGTGTTCTAGATATTTTGTGAAAAATATATTACTTTGGAACCGAAACTTCTATCTGAATTTATCTTTCATTTTTTAAAAATTTCATTCAAAACTTACTTAAATCTAACACAAATAGTAATCGTTATTTTAAAAATACTCTTGTTTATACTTATATAATATTATTTATTTTTTCATAGTTGATTATATGAAAACTTATAATTTTATAAAATAATATTAAATATATATAATCTCTTCCAAATTAATAATAATATTACCAATTATATATTTTCAAGGTAACCTTCTTTATATTTATGTATTTTTTAATAATCGAAAAGATTTTACATTATAATAATTTTTATTACATTTGAAAATCGTAACGTATTAGTGGATTTTTTTTTCGTTTTATTAATTTAAAATATACCTACATTATGTTTAATTCATACATTTTATTCAATTTTTTTAATACAATTTATAAAATTTCATAATGCATTTAAAAAATAGTGTCATAATTTCACATAATATCTATAATTCAATTTAATATTAAAATATTTGAATAAAATCTAATACAAGAAGCAAAATCAAGTTCAAATTTTATTTATTAAATATAATACAAACAATAGTCAATCTATTTACAGTTTTAATTTTTAAGTATATAAGATAGTTTTTAAGTGTAGATAGTGACTTATTGTTTACTTTTGATTAATCGATCGTCATGCCAAACATCTCATCTTTCATTAAATCTAGTTCTCAATCATAAATTTACCATTTAGTTTAAACTCAGATTTTATAATTTCGACTTTTAAATATAAAACTAGACATATCAAAAGTTTATAAGTAAAAATAATAAGTGATTATTAAACACATATAGGCTTTTCTAATAAGCGCTTCAGAAGTTTAAATGAAAATAAAACGAAAAGTATTTAATTAGTTATTTATTAATGGTTATTTTTAAGCATATTCTATGGCATTAATGATGGAACTCAATTTCAATCATATGACCACTACGTCTTCGCATGACAGTGCATTCGTTTAGTCCAATTTCTAGTCAAAATGAGCTTAAAAAAATTTAAACATTGCTGTCATCAGCTGTAAAATTCTGATATTCTTATTGAAAAACTTGGTACAAAAAAGTACTTAAGCAATAATGAAAAATGTTTCTTTTATTAAAAATTATCTTTGAAAACAGTTTTATATTTTCAATATTTTTAAAATGTGAATATTCGTGCTTCAGGAAAAATGTCATCTTGCTATTTTTCTTCTATAGAAATAACAGAAAATCTAAATATACGTATACAAACTTCAGTTATTAACCAACTTTATTTTTCTCTTTTTATAGAAATTAAAAAACAGCAACATATTTATTTTTGTTATATAATTACAGACAATATATCAAAATTATGTACAATATAAAAATATAAAATGTCATCCAAATGTGACGCCTGATTTGTGTTTTATTAAAAAAAACTTATACACATGTTTCCTATATACATGTTTCTTTTTAATAAAACACAAATCTAGGCGGAACATTTGGACGACCCTACACAAAATACCAAAAAAAAAATATTTCAAAATATAACTTTTGCATAAAGTTGGGAAATCAGAAAAAAAATATAAAAAATAAATTATTCACTTTTAATGTTAATAAATATATTTATTATTATTTTATTCTTAAATTTTCGCAATTTTTTCAAATTCTCTATAAATCCATAATAGACTAAAAGTAGATAAATATTTAACTTTTATATTTATACAAGTAATTGGAAAATTGATAAGTTCAGAAAAATGTACATTGAATAAATATAAGTTCTAATAATTTTCAAACACAAAGTAAGACGTTGGTATCTAATTTACTTTTTTAATCATTATATGTAATGTGTAAAATAAATATTTTGCGTGTTTTATTGACGTAAACAGATTTATTCTTAATAATCTACACTCAAATCTACGTCAATAACAAAATTACACACTATGTATTTATATATCATTTATATATACGTATATATATATATTTAAAATGTAAAAAAAAATCAATTATAGTTTTTCGTAAACAATTTTTATAAAGCAATTAATGAATTTATTATCGATCAAACTATAATGGAATAAACTTATTGACGTAGTCGCCAAACAACAGCTGCTTATTATTCTCAGAAGTAGAAGCACATTTCTGGGAAGAATGATAAATACAACGTCAGTTTCACAATCCTAAATTGGCGACTTCTGCCAAACACCAGGTGTGTCGATGGACAAGTTACAGTTGTACATTTACAAATTTCACGTATCAAATATATATATATATATATATATATATATATATATATATATATATATATATATATATATATATAATATATATATATATATATATATATATAAAATAGTAGTTAAATGCATTTGCATCTCAAAACAAATTTAATATTTACATACATATTTACAATGTATTTATTGTAAATATAACTTGAAAAAATATGTGGGTGTATATATATATATATATATATTGTACATGTTTATATGTATATGTAAGTGTGAAAGTTATATAATCAACGAATACTACAATATTTGCTTGAACATGTGGATTAAAAACATTGCCGCTAAATGCAGAAATTAAGCAAAATCTTTTGATAATAAAAAATGGAAATGATAATGTTAGGAAATTGCAGATTGATATAAAAACATACAAGAGTAACTGATATAATAGAACAAATAAAATCGATGAAAATTAGCCTAGGCAGGATATATATGAACAAGAAAAGACAGTAGATGGACAAAAATTATGATTTTATGATATTAATTATTTATTGTTAACGTCATTTTTATGCATTCAAGGTCATTTTGTTCCTCGAGTTATAAACAATGTATAGTTTGATTGTCAATTTCAATATTCAGTACATCAATTTAATTATTATTTTTTGATGGAAGCTTTTCTTATTAGATAGTTTTTATTTGTATTAACAAAGATACTTATATATATATATATATATATATTTATTAGAAAAAACAATTATTGATAACTGAGAAAGACTTAGAGTAAAAAACAATATAAATAATGGTTTATATAATTAAAAAAATCGTTTTAATTTTCTTAAAAAATATGTAACATCAAAGTAAAAAGTACCATCAAAAGTAAATTAAAATAAAACAGCATTTTGATTTCGCAGTTTTTTTTATTTAATTTTTTGCAATAAAATTATATATATAATATATAGGGTTTTCCAATAAGAATGTCAGAACTTTGACAGCAGGTGGCAGCCATGTTTACATTTTTTTAAGCTTATTTTGACATTTTAATTCAGTATAGTTTAACAAATTATCATAGAACGTTTAACACTTCAACAACTCTTAGAAATTGTAAAAACTTCAATAGACTTATTGAAACAAAAGTTTATTTCATGAAATGGATCCATCAATTGAAAAATACAGAAATCAATATCATGTGATCTAACTCTATTGTATTATTTTCTGTTGGATTATGTGAAATCATCGGTTTATGCTAATAAACCACAAACAACAGAAGCTTTAAAAATAAACGTTGAACGTGTAATTCTCTAATATTGCAACATATTGGATAAAAATATTAATAACAATACTAATTGTATAAAAAAATGTATATAAATATTTTTATAACTTTATCCCTATTAAAAATTATTAATCATTCTGCAAAGTCACTATAAATAAAGATTTATATGACCAAACTTTAATATAGGGCCATCAAAATGTAACGCCTAGATTTGTGTTTTATTAAAAAGAAACTATACACATGTTTCTTTTTAATAAAACACAAATTTAGGTGTCACATTTCACTGATCCTATATAAAATTATTCAATTCAATCAAATATTCAATGATTATGTATTTTTGTAATATTTGAATCATCTATTTATTTCAAATCATTTTTATAAAATTGTATAAATTTTCAATATCAGTACATGTTTTATAAATTCACAATGAGAAATATGTATTTCTATATAATATTTGAATTAAATTCAATTATAAATATGTACATTGTATTTATACCGACAAAATATTTAATATAAAATCGAGTGATGATCCTTTCATCAATTAAAAACAATTATTTAAAAAAGTAGCTTTTAGAAATATTTTTAAAAAGTAAAAGTTAATTGCGATATAAACTATTTTCATTTTATTTTTGTTTGACTTTTGGGGTTATAAACAAAATTGTATATAGTATGAAATAATTAATTCGTTCGATAAGTATTATTTTGTTAATTTTTTTTATAACCAAATTTGTTATTTAAAACAGTATAATCAATAAAACTGTACTAAAAATGTAATAAACAGTAAACGAATTAAATTTATTTCAAGAGAAATATTTTTTAAATCAATCATAAACTTGAATTCATTATATTTTTATGAATTTAATTTTCTGTTTGTAAAATTTATTTTTACTTATTCTAATTATACATAGAAGTTAGAAAGAATGTTCGAGTATTCATTTTTCTGATTTTATAAACACAGCTCCATATTTGTTTTGACATAAATTAGTATAAAATTCTATTTTCATTTTAAATATATCTATTATATTCATCCAAATGTGATGCCTAGATTTGTGTTTTATTAAAAAGAAACTATATACAAATGTTTATCTATATACCACCCTATACACATTTTTCTTTTGAATAAAATATAAATCTATGCGTCACATTTGGATACTATAATTGTTAGAATGAGATGTGAAAATAAAAATACATTTACAATATTAAATACAATTTTTTAAAAAAGTTTATAAAATACATGTGTATTTTTCTTTTAAATAAGTAAATCTTATAAGATTTCAAAGTGAATTGAAATAAGTAAATCTTACAGTAGTTCAAAGAGTGACTCAAGACATGTTTCGATTAAAATTTTAATTAAACCCATTACTAATGTTAAAATTATCACTATTAATTTTTTTTCGTCGTTTCATATTCTTTCATGCACGGTTTATTCCTCGACTCTCACTCGATATATATATATATATATATATATATATATATATATATATATATATATATATATATATATAATTGGCCACACAACAGAACGGAAGTGGATGCCCTAAAAACCGATGTGATCTTCGCGTGTGAATTGTGACAAAAACGCGTGCACGGATCATAAAATTCAACTAATAAGTCGAGGTCTACTTGCAAACATTTATCGAAAAGCAGCAGCATACTCCACCGTCATTAAGTATTACGCGTTGTTGATGCCAATGGATTTGTACCTGGATGTCTATGAAACGCGATTTAATGGACACGCGATTTAATAATGGACACGCGCGTCGAACAGCAGTAACGAAAGAAACCATCGCACGCGTAAAAAAGTAGCAGATGGAGTACAACAGATTAAACACGATTTACATTCCGGAGATTAGCTTTTCTTTTTTATGTGTTTGTCGTGAATTAATAATCAGATATTTTTTTAAGTTTTTTCCTGTTTGTCTAAAAATGTGCTGTACAGCAGTTTCAAATTATTTTTTTGTTATTACGAAATACAGGTGACCAAAATGAGACTGGAAGTTAATAAAGAATAGTGAATGGTAGTAAACAAGTAAATGTATATATAAAATCTTCAGTCTCATTCGGGCTACCATTTATATATATATATATATATATATATATATAAAGAGTGTTTTTAGATTAGATGAAACTTTTGATAGGAATTCAATTTAAAGTTCTATCACGCTTAAAAAATCACTATATATTTTAACACAAATTAATTTTAACCCCAACACCACAATGGTTTAAAGTGTTCAATAATCACTTATTGTTCACTTATTATTTATAATTATATCGGCTAGTGCATTTCGATGGAAACGCCATCATAGTCAGAGCCTTTCTGTTAAAATCAAGTTTTCTAGATTTTAACAGAAAGGCTCTGACGATGATGGCGTCGTCATCGAAATGCATTTTCCGATATAATTATAGACTATATAATTATAAATAATAAGTGATTATTGAATACTTAAAACTATTGTGGTTAAAATTCATTTGTGTAAACAAAACTTGAAATATATTTGTTTATTTTACCTAACAGCATGAAAAATCTGAAACCTTCTTATTACTGTAAATTGAGTAAAAGCATATATTTTATAATCAACATGTTTTTAATACTAGATATACCAAAAATTGATATAAACCTATCTCTACCAACCGGTTATTTCGACCGATTGGTATTTAGCCGAAAAAAATTGTAATTTTTAATCAATTAGTACAAGCAGTAATAGAAAAGAGTTTCTAATAATAAGGACATATATTTTTTACTTAAATATTGAAATTATATGATATGATAAATGGTAGTAATAGTAGCCCCCTTACTTTTTTTTCAATTTCCTTAGCGCAATTTTGAACCGGTCATTTTAACTAGGTGGTATATTTAGTGTTAAAGAAAAAAAATTATTATATCGTTATTTTGCTATTTTCATAATAACTAATGTTTTAGAATATCATATATATATATATATATATATATATATATATATATGTAAATTTAAATACTAAAAAAAATGTTCATTAAAATTCAATTCTACTTGATAAATTTGAAAAACTTACAAAGCATTAATTTACATTTGGTGCACAAGTACGAAAGAATGCGTATTCGTACGCAACCGTTCAAAAATCTGATGGATATAAATTCGATGAAAAATTGCATCCATTCCAAACGCGTTTTCTGCGGAAAGCTAGTTCGCTGTGAATGAAAGATAAAATTGGAAAGATGCCGGCATATATTTAGTCACTGTAGGCGTCCTGACTTGGCAACGCGCATACAGTAAAATACACTTAGTAGAAAACAAAGATAGAAACGCCAACAGATGGACAATTTTTAATATTCAGCAATGTGTCGCTATCGTACAGGAAATAAACAGAACCGGGAAAGTCACAAAATAGACCAAAATAATAAAAAAAAAATACCGTATCTTTATTCTATATATATATATATATATATATATATATATATATATATATATATATATATATATATAAATATAAATATGATATTAATATATACACACATATGTAGAATTATTTGTTATTTTTTTATTTAAGAGCTATAAAGCATATTTAAAATGAATACATTTTATTTTAAGATAAATTTTCGATTTCTCATTGATAACAAATTTTATGAATACTTTAGTAATTCATTTCAAAATATTAAGACAGTAAATAAACATCTATAGTCGTATTTCATTTAAACGTGAATGAATATATATATATATATATATATATATATATATATATATATATATATATATATATTTGTATAAAGTCATATAAAGATAGTAAATGTAAATATAGAAAAATGTTTTAAGTAAATATAATTCAATAAATATTAATGTTATTTAAGCATGATATTATATTTTTTAGAAAGATGAATAAATTTCGGCATTTTAATTTCAAATATTTAAAGAACATCTTGTTATAAATATCACAAACTCGTTCTTATAATTCTACTTTACATTTTAAAATTAGTTGTTCAAAAAATACAGAATTTAATTTTTAATAATATTATCATTAAAAAAATGTCATAGAGAAATATAATAGAATACTTGTATTTATCTCAATAGGCTTTAATCATTTATAAATATATACTTTGTTAATAATTTTATAATTATTGTAAAAGTATATTTAGATTGTTTTTTAAAACGTGATACAACTTTAAATTGAATCTCTATAAAGAGTTATCTAACCAAAAAAAGCATTCTTTATATATATATATATATATATATATATATATATATATATATATATATATATATAAATATATATATATATATATATATATATATATATTATATATATATATATATATACACATACATATATATATATATATATATATATATAAAAGGTGTTTTTTAGGTTAGATAGAACTTTTCAATAGGGATTCAATTTAAAGTTCTATCGCGCTAGAAAACACACATACACACACACACACACACACACACACACACACACACACATATATATATATATATATATATATATAGAGAGAGAGAGAGAGAGAGAGAGAGAGAGTCAACCAAATGTGACGCCTAAATTTGTGTTTTATTAAAAAGAAACATGTATATAGTTACTTTTGTTGTTTTTTTTAATTTAACATAAATCTAGGCGTCCTATTTTGATGACCCTCTATATTTATATAGGGGAAAGAGTTTGTGTGTGTACATATGTATATATAGTAATATAAATATTTTAGAAAAATTCATTAAAACATATTTTATACTAAAATATCCAAGAATTGAATTAAGATTGCGAATTAAGTTTTATGTGCTTTAAAGCAAATCCACTTATAATGTAAAATACAGCAAGATAAGAAAGATTTTATTTAAAATGGCTTTGCAGATGGTCATATATATACACACACACGTACACACGCTCTTACATACATACATATATATATATATATATATATATATATATATATATATATATATATATATATATATATATATATATATATATATATATATATATATATATATATAAGTATATATATTTGGGAGAAGAGTTAAACTAGTAGTGGAGAAAAATTATTAAATGTATATATTATCACATCACCCCACTACTTGGCGAAATCCTCATTAAATGTTACCATTCATTTGTACTTATTCATAACTTACTATGCTGGCCAGGAAGGTTTGCAAGCAGATTTTAATATTTGCATATATAGATTTTAATATATATATATATATATATATATATATATATATATATATATATATATATATATATATATATATATATATATATATATATATATATATATATATATATATATATATATATATATATATATATATATATATATATATATATATATATATATATATATATATATATATATATATATATATATATATATATATATATATATATATATATATATATATATATATATATATATTTATATATAATTCTCATATCATAAATTATTAAGCATATTAATTTTGATAATAAATAGGTCTACATTTTTTTACTGAATAATATTAGTCTTTATTCTATATGAACTGTTTTTGTAATCAGCATTAGGAATCAATATCTTAAAAAAATATTCCATAGAAATATAAATTCTAAAACTAGTTTTTACTTTTGAGTTTATGTACGATTCTATTGTTAAATAATATATATATTTTTAAAGAAATAATTCACAATCGTCGATTAAAAATTAAACACATCATCTTTTAAAACTCCTAATATTACTGTTATTTATTTTAAAAATCATAAACCTGGAATCAGTCAATAACTTTTTTATTAATATATATATATATATATATATATATATATATATATATATATATATATATATATATATGTATATATTTAATCATCAACATGATCGAAGAAATTTATATTGCCTCATTATTGGGCGAAAGCCACATTAAATACTACTGGCTCTTTTTAAACATCTTCTAAGATACTTCCACTTTCTCATGTCAGCCATTATTTCCACCATGCTTGACAATTTCATGTTTTCTTTGACGAGGTTTGTTTTCTGATCTTTTTTCTAAGACTCCATTTTGTAATGAATGATCTCTGTCCAACTATTATCTTCTCTTCTTGCTATATCTGCTGACTATGATCATTTCAGTAATTTACTTATTTTTTATATTGGTAACTTTTGTCTATTTTTGTACCCATTTATGGATTTTTTAGTCACGTTTAGAAAGTCTTAACATTATTTTTCCATGCTTTGTTAGGTTGTTAAAAGTTTTTGTTTCATTGTTGCATTTAGTATTCAAGTTTCTGAAATACAGGCAGGTAGCATTGAGACTAGTTATATACTGTCTGTTTTAGGCTTAATGGTATTTCAGTCTTTAGAATATTATTAATTTTTCCAAATGCTGGCTATGATTCTCTATTTATGTTCCTTTGATTCTCGACTTAATCTCTGGCCGTAGATGATCATCATATCGTTTAATTTTCTTTGAGTATTTTATTTCCTCAACTTGTTTCAGACATTGGCTTTCTAAATTATATCTTATTTGTATACACATACATAAACATACACATGCACATGCACGCATACATACATGTATATCTGATAAAAGATATGGTGTATTAAAAATTTGTTTCAGAATTATAAAATTTGCAAATTTTTTCTACATAAAAAATATATATTTTTTACGAAATTATAATATATTTTAAATAAAATCGAAAAAATAAAAATAAAAAATTATTAATTTATTATATTTTTCCAATACTTTAATAATAGTAATAAAATATTAATAATGTTCGTTTTTTTCTATTATTCAGGCTGTCTCCGAGACGCAGAAACAAATGGAACTTCATAGATTACAACAAGAACACTTAAAACGTCAACAGGAACATATTGTTCAACAACAACACAAAATTCAAGAACTGCAGAACCAAATATCTGCACAATATGCATCTGCAAAAGCACTTCCACCGGGAATTAATCCAGGTGTTATGTTTTTACCATTTCTTGATCAACTGCAACGTTCACAAGGAATGCAACCGCCTCCACAGCATTCACATCATCAACTTCAACAGCCTAATAAACCTGGAACGGTAGGTTTTAGCTTATAAAGAATTTAAATAACAATATGTAACACAAATGAATCAATCGCTTTCAACACCACGAGATATAAAAAAAATTAACAATTATTGTTCATTTTACTCTTTGATGCGTGCGTACATCCGTATATTTGCGAATGGGTATATAATATAAGAAAAAGTAGAATTTTAAAAATAGTAAAGATACCTTTCAAACTTTTATTATTTCATTTTAATCGTATAAAGAAAATTACATTTCAATCAAATTTTATATTGTTAAAAATGACTAAATAATTTACCTAGATCTTCAATGCAGCACTTTGATGAAATCGCATTAGTTTATACACAGATAAGTGAATAATAGATAAAAAAAACTCTTATCAGTTAATTTGCGCTTTAAAACACTTTTTTATTTCCACTTCATAAAGTTAATTATTTTAATTAAAATGAAGTTTGTAGCGTTTTCTAATTTTTTTACATATTTTTTTACATATTTTACATATTTTTTATTACATATATTTTTTTACATTATTGTATAATAATAAGTGTATAAATACACACACACAAACATATTGGATTACTTAAAATATAGGTAGCTCAAATGAGACTGAAGGATAGTAAAGAATAATAAATTATAGTAAACAAATAAATGTATCTTTAAACATTTCAGTCTTATTTGGGTAATCCTAAAGATAGTTTTGAGAGAAGTCTTCATTCAATAAACATAGAAAGAGGCTGCTCATGATAATGATTAGGTGTATATATATATATACAGAGTGGCCCAAATGAGATTGGAGGTTTAGACACACATTTACATATTACATCTTTTAGTTTCATTTGGGCCACCTTACATATGTTATTAACTTTATTATTTTCAAGTAAAAAATATACTGAATTTAAATTATTTAATATATTTAAAATATTAATTCAAATTATAAATGAATTTACTTTCTTTTCACTGTTTTTATATATCTTATTAATTCTTTTTATAGATGATGCCACCTCAAGTCCCCAATTGGATATCTGCAACAGCTCATTTGGCTCAAATATCAGCATCTGCAGCAAACAACTTAACATCAGAACCAAAATCACCACCTCCACAAACACCATCTCCACAACCACCAACTACATCAGATCCAGACACACCATTGAATCTAACAAAACCGAAATCTAACTCGACTCCTTCTACCAATTCTTCCAGTCCTCAAAACTTATCCATACAATCTCATTCAGAACAGCCTGTTGCTGCTACTGCCCCGAAACTACTTCCTCCAAGCCTTGTAATGCCCAGAGCTTTTCTTCCATATGCTGGTTTACCACCACATTTAGGAGCATTACCACCTTCGACAGATAGAAGGCAAATGAGTTCCGGTGGTATTGTTAATAAAGAAGGATTAGTTTCACCAGATACTCATCCACACTTTCCGATGCATATGTATGGACTTCCTACGCCACCACATTTATCTGGTTCTGGAAGTAAATCACATCGTGAAGATACAAATCCGAATAATAAAGATGAAACAGATTTTATTTCTGCATGTCATAGTAAGTACTGTTTATATTTAACATTTTAAAAACTATGTTTGTTCATATTTTATTAAATTATAATATCTAATATAATTATAAATAGTATTTTGTTTATTATATAAATATTTTGTATTTTAATAGTTTGGGGACCTGAAAGCGGTTACAAGCTACCGGAAGAGACAAGCGAGAAAGCTAAAATGATACGCCAGCAAAAAAGAGAAAACGATAACAAACCACATATAAAACGACCTATGAATGCTTTTATGGTTTGGGCAAAAGATGAGAGAAGAAAAATATTAAAGGCATGTCCGGATATGCATAATTCTAATATTTCTAAAATATTAGGTGCACGTTGGAAAGCGATGTCAAATTCTGAAAAACAACCATATTATGAAGAACAATCAAGATTATCGAAATTGCACATGGAAAAACATCCCGATTACAGATATAGACCGAGACCAAAACGTACTTGTATCGTCGATGGTAAAAAGATGAGAATTTCCGAATACAAAATGTTGATGAGACAACGAAGACAAGAAATGAGACAGTTATGGTGTCGTGACGGAGGTCCTGAAATGGGTTTTCTTCCGCCTTCGTCTGATTTAGCTTCGCCCGGTACGTCTAGTTCGGCAGGAAGACCGTCGGTATCGCCTCCGTCTATGATGAACGGAGGCGCCGGACCGAGTTCCGATCCTTCGGTACCTTTTTATTATCCTCCGGACAGTATGTCACCGAACGAACCGCTTAGCTATTCGCCCGAACACTCTAGTAATTTAACTTACGACTCGAGTCCGAGACATCACGAGGACGATTGAAATACGGCCCCCGTAGATAGACAATGGCAATCTTGGATTTGTCCTGCAGGACAAGATGTATATCAGCATAATTTTATGCCATCATCAATGCCAAATGAATACAACTGGTGAGCTGAATCGAATAAATAGCGCTTTGATGAAAATGCATCGGTTAGATTTAAAAGACCAGTTAATATATAATAAGACAATGTGCCAAATAAAAGTCAAAATATTTAACAACTTATTTATTGCTGATACCTTACTTTAAAGGTTGTGAAATTAATTACTGAATTCACTGTGCCATTGGTAAATGGTTTGGTCACTAAAATAAACTGTAACCATTTAATTTACATAATAAATATCTTGAAATAAAGTGTAAATTGAAAATGTTAGACAGTTGTTTTTAAAACATATGTTTTGTATATACATTGTTACATTAAGTCAAATTATTATTACATTTTCTTGATATTATTTATTTTTAATTAAATAGTGGCCTGTTTCATTTTGTATGAACTTTGTACATATCTATATACATTCAGAATAATTGTCAAGTGTCTGTAAATACATATATATATATATATATATATATATATATATATATATATATATATATATGTATAATTATTATATAATATTTTTACACATACATATTTTGTGTACACATTGTTTAATTATAAATAAGTTATAATAATATTTCAGAATATTAAATTAATAATTAGAATGTGTGTGTATATGTGTGTGTGTATATATATATATATATATATATATATATATATATATATATATATATATATATATATATATATATATGTTCACACACACACAAACACACACATGTGTACATTTGTGTGTATGTGTATTTATATAAAATGTGTATGTATTATTATTTTTTTAAAAAATTCAAACAGTGTCATTTTTGTTTGTACTATCAAACACTGCATGAATTGTTTTTAGCCTGCTGTTAAAGTGCAATGATAACTTTTTGAAGTTCAATTTTATGTTTAAAAGTGTTTTTAAGTGACTTATTCGTTAAAGCCAGTAATTTTACTATTTATTTTATATAAGATTGCATATATGTACAGTAACATTTTTCTCGAATTTTAGAATTATTTCAAAATCTATATTTAAAATATATGCTTTGGAAGTATGAATAATGTGGTAAAATATATTATTGTTCGATGATTTTTATTGGTATTACCAATTTTGATTCCATAAAATATGTAGAAATAATCTACATAATATATACAGTATAATTATCTCTTTCTTTATTACTAAATCATTTTTTCCATTTGTAGATGTATATGACATTAATTTACATCAGTTGATATTGGTATTTACTATAATATCAATTATAAATAATTATTGGTCATATCCAATAAAATGATGATAATAAAGAAGATAAAAATTAAACAGCATAAATTACTGTTAATACTGTAAATTTCTTTGATATTCTTTTTAATATTAATGTATGTAATGTAAATATTGTTTGTGAATTATATTTTTATGTTGTATCTCTTAAATAATAGAAAAAGAATAGTACTTATTATCAAGAGTATAGTATAAATATAATAAGTGAGTATACTCTGATATAATTTTTGTCAGTCATTAGATATGTTGAAATTGAGATACACGATAAAAAGAGCTACCAAAATTAATTCATAAACAAATTTTTATTATTGAATTACTATACCTGATTTATAATAAAATTAAAATTGTAAATATTATATCAGTTTTTGTGGAATTTCAAGTAAGATTCAGAAGTGGAACAACAATATTTAACTTAAATTATATAATAATTCACAATATCAAAAGAAAGTAATTTCAGAAAAGAACAAAAAATATTTATGCCATAATATGTGCAGAAAATTTGAAAGTAGAAGATTTGTAAAGAAAATACAGATTTTATGATAAAATCATTTTCTTTTGATAAAAGATATTAAATATACATTTACTATCATCTGTCATATAAAAAAAAATCTTATGCATTGTAAAACTAAAAATCGTATTTTTTCCTTAATAATGTAAAATGTGATACCTTCTTTTAGGTATAGATATGAAAAATTGATTTAGTTGATTAGCTAGTACGTACATAGGTAGTAATTAATATTACATGGTATTTTGTTAGAATCGTAAGTGTCTATTCGAACTATTATGCAATATGCATTTAAAATATTCCATATGCATTAAAATAGGGCTAGTGAATGTTTATAAAATACATTAATATGAATGTAAAAATATCTGTACGTACAATACCTATGTCAAGTAAAAAATTATCAATCGAAATGTTAATTTGTATAATCAATTAAAATGTAAAAGGCTCATTGTTCTGTGCCAAAATGCAAGCAAAATAAAGTTTTTAAAGATGTACACAATTGAATGCAATTTTTTACCTTCTTAATATCCTCTTTTATATTATAATTTTTACTACTGCTGTTATTTTTCATATTCTTTTTTTAAATATATGTTATATATATATATATATTAGGTTGGCAAGTATCTCCCTTCCGCTTTTTTTTTTTTTTTTTTTTTTTTTTTTTTTTTTTTTTAATAGCTGCGAAATTCAAAAGACCAGAAGGCGGAAGGGAGATATTTGCCAACCTAATATATATATATATATTATATAGATCAAATTTTAATAATAACCTTTCAGAGTTTGTCTGCATATATATTCAAAATAAAAATGTACATAATTGATGTAAAAAGGCTAAATAGGAGTTTATATATCAAGGAGATGAATATGGGAAAATGTGTTTGTATAGTATGGAAAAGAAAAGAATAGAGTTGCAATAATTAAGTTTTAGGAGTGATCTTCATGCAGGAGTAATCCAAATGAAACTGAAAGATAGGAAAAAGAGTAAGTAATAGTAAAACAAGTAAATATGTGTCTTAACACTTTAATTTAATTTGGGTCATTCTATGCATAGTGAGTGTGTATGCATGTATGTATGAATGATGCATATGTATATTTATTTATATATATATATATATATATATATATATATATATATATATATATATATATATATATATATATTTCATTCATTGTATATTCTATGATTACACAGAATTCTAATTAAAAAAAGATAGAGACAATATCAAAAACGCACTTAACTATCAGCTGTTAATCTATTGCTTGTCATAATGAGGCATGTGTGACATTTAAGAGTATAGTTTATTTAAAATTAATCACTAGTTTAATTGTAAATTATAAGTATAATGTTTCAACAGTTTATTATTAAATAATATAATTCATAATTGTATATCGCGATGGATTTTAACTATCCATATTTATTAGTTCTTAATAATAATAATATAAAAGCAAAATTAGCTCAACCTCTACTACATACACAGAGAATCAAAGTAAGGCATTAATTTTATTTGTGTTTTATATATATATATATACATATATATATATATATATATATATATATATATATATACATATATATATATATATATATATATATATATATATATATATATATATATATATATATATATATATATATATATATATATATATATATATATATATATATATATACATATACACTAAAAATCATATAAATAAATACCTATCAATGTTGAAGTATATGGTATGGTAATATTTTTTTTAAAAAAAAAACATTTTTCATTATGGATTATTTTTGTATTTGGATATTAAGTATAAAGTGTTTACGTACGATATCCTTATTAATTGTTTAAAAATTGTAGTTTTTAATGACAAATAAATAAAGATTATATATATGAGATTATATTTTACACAAATGTATTTTAACCCCAACACCACAATAATTTAAAGTGTTCAATAATCACTTATTAAACACTATATCACAACAAATGATTATTGAACACTATATCATAATAAGTGATTATTGAACACTTTAAATTTTTGTGGTGTTGGGATTAAAATTCATTTGTGTAAAGTGAATCAGCCACAGTTCCAAAACAAAAAATAATGAGATTATATTCTTAATTATCATATATGATATTTTTCAGTTTACACTATAAATTATTTATGTATATTTTATAGAAAATATGCATTTACAAAATCTTATAAAATTTCATGGAATTTAAATTATATAATTGTAGAATTTATCTAAATATTAATTTGTAGTTACATTATGAGTAAAAACTTTTTTTAAATTTAGTTTTTAATTAGGATCTTGTGCTATTTCTGTTGTATTGTATCTTGGTTTTAATACATATCACTTTTAAATAACATTGTAAGTACTTATATGTTTATTGTTATTTAAGACAGTATAAATAGTGAATTAAGTTATGAATTAATAAGTTTTTGGAATAAAAGAAAATAATTAGAATTTTTAATTATTTTTATTTAATTATCATACTACTTGTTATTATATGCTGATAAATTATATATAAATTCAGAATTAAAAAATTAAAGATCTTTTGAAATTTACCAGTTTTCTTTCACTATATAAACACTGTATTAATGATAAATATTTATTTGTGTTTATGTGTGTGTATATATATATATATATATATATATATATATATATATATATATATATTTATATGTATATGTATATATATATATATATATATATATATATATATATATATATATATATATATATATTGTTTTAATAATTTTTTTTTCAGTATACATGTTTTGATGTATCGGAACAGTTTTTAGTATTTGGAGCTACAAGTGGTGGTTTATATGTATTTAAACGCTCTCCATGTGAATTTATTCAGTTAATGCCATATCAGGAAAGTAATTAGAATCAAATTGTAAATATTGTAAAAATAATAATGTGTTTTATTATCTTTAGGAAGGGGTTGTTATTAATATATGTATATCTCCAAATGAAAAACTGTTTGCTTTTACTACTCTAAAAGGATTAGTTTGTATATTAGAATATAATGGTGTTTCCATTTCAAATACTACGCAAGTGTATCATGAACATGTTGGGAATATAATCACAGCTATAAAATGGAATTCACAAAATACTGAATTATACATTGGTGATAACACAGGAAAAGTATCAGTTGTTGTTTTGACTGATTTCATTGTAAGTTTATATTATATTTGAATTGTTATTTTATGATATTCAAGTTTATATATTTATATATATATATATATATATATATATATATATATATATATATATATATATATATAAACTTACTTTTATACATATATGAATATATATATATATATATATATATATATATATATATATATATATATATATGTATGTATGTATGTATGTATATAAAGATTGAGACAGTGAGGTAAGGGTGAGAGAAAATAATTTATATTCTATTTTTTATAGGCCAAAACAATGTTTCAGTCACCATGTTTTACAATAATGAATTTAGATTCTCACATTGTACAAATAGATATTGATTCAAATATTCTTTTGACATCTACTTTAACTCGTTCCTATATCTGTGATACTATGAAGGAACAGTACCGTCAAATAGGAAAAAAACTGCGAGAAGGGGATTATGGTGCATGTTTTTTGAATTATAATTTTGAAAATGGCTCAAACTCTTCTGTTATAAATGATAATTATCCTTATAAGAAGAATATATTTAGTTCAGTTTCATCAGCAGAAAATTCGTTTGCAAGTTTAAACTTTCAACAGTTAAAAATATTTTGTGCACGGCCTGGTTTTCGATTTTGGGAAGTAATGACAGATGGTACTGTTATAAAAACTCATCAGTTCAAGCAAGCTTTATCTAATGCACCTTCGAAAATCATTACATTAGATAATTCAAAAGATATTTATGTAAATAATGAAAATGATTTTATGAGACCTCATTCGTTACAGTTTTCTAAATTACTTGTTATTAATAATAAATTTTTGTTAACATTTCATTCTACTAGTTTATATATTTTTGATCCAGAAAAGTCGTCTTTAATTTTATGGTCAAATTGTTTTAATGATATTATGGATGTGTGTGTTATTAATAATACTCTTTATATTTGGAGAAAAAAAGGAGGTATAGATGTTGTTTTATTTACGGAGTTAGAAAATTTTATTTTACATTGTTATCTTAACAAACAGTACTCATTGTGTGCGGAGTTATGTATTGAAAATATGGATTACTTAATGAGTTATTTTCCGAAATTGACAAAACTTCATTTATTAAATGGACTTGGAGATAAACTTAAGGAAAGTACTTCTGATAATTTGTATGAAAAAATGGTTCCTTTTATCACACAAGTTAAAAATTATTCTGAAACAAGATCAAATGCTCAAAAATCAAAAAATGGCATATTTATAATAGATAATGCACATTTTACAGAACTGCAATTATCAAATTTAAGTATTTCGGAAAATAAAGATAGTAATTCAATAGTACCTACTGAAGCAGTAGGTACTCTCAAAGAAATTAGCAATACAGTATCGGATAAATTAATTAATAGCACGAAGTCTCTAAAGGAAAAATGGCAAGTTTTTGAAGAAAAATTCAAAACATTAAGCACTGATACTTTGCAATCACATATAGATTCAAAAAATGAACAATGTAATTCCAATGAAACATTTGAAAATTTAGTTCAAGATGATCTTCCTATTATTGTACCATTAGAAAAACAAATACCAACTTTATTAATAACTGAAGAATGTGAAAAAATCGATTCAAATTTAATTACCTTGTGTGAATACTATAAATTAAGTAAAATATCTAAGGTATCAAATTGTTTAGAAATTAATAATATTATAATGAAGTACGAATCAGCTTTAGATTTTAACAATTTTTTGAAGTGTTTGAAACAACATATGAATAAAAATATTTCAGAACACGATTCACAGATGTGGTGTTACAATTTATTCTTACAATATTTAAATATACAGAACACTGAAAAAATAATTTCAGTCATATTAGCTGATAGTGAACTAACACAATATTTATTAAATGCTTTTGTAGAAACTAATTATTCAAAAGAACATTCATGTGAATGCAATTTTCCTTTACCGTCGGCATCAAAGTATGATATTCTTTATGAAAAAGTAGGAAGAAGGTTGATAAGATTATTTTGGGAAATAAATCCAGTCGAAACAGTGGAAATTTGCGGAAAAGTGCCTTATATGTGGAAATATTTAGCACTTTTAAAAAAAGATGTCTTGAATATTTTAATTCAGTATAATGATTTATATTTTTTGGAATCTCATTTATCAAATTTATTTGATGTGAAAATAACCGATGTTATAGATATGTTTATGGAATTAAAACATGATAAATGTTTGAATTGTAAAAAAATAAACGTTAATTCTTCTCTTTCATTAATTCCATGGTCTTCATTCAGCTCTATGCTAATTAATCGTTTTGGAAATGTCCAAACAGTAGATGCTTTATTGCAATATTCAGAAACAATACCACCTGGTGAATTAGATCATACATTTTATCAGTTATGCATTGTCTCTAGTGCATTTACAAAAAGAGAAACCGATTTTAAACAAAAATTTTACGATTTGAAAAACTCTGTTTTAGCTGATGAAAAATCTGCAATTAAAGTAAGATTTTGATTTATATTCAAACAATTTGAATGTGAATAAGATATTAATGTTTTTTTATTTTTTTCTAGTTGGAACAAATGGTAGAAAATATACTTCTACGTCGTAGTGAGTCTAGTAAAAATAATTGTAGAACTTCATTTCTATATAAGTAGATAGTTAGAAATTGTATTGTATGTATTCGTCCTTGTATGTATGTATAGGTATGAACAGATGACTAGTTTTTTAGAAAAAAATCTGTTTTGTAAAATATTATTTAATATTATAAATATTCTATCGTATTAAGAAAAGAGTAAATAAGTATTGAAAACTGATTCAATGAAGAATAATTAACTTTAGTTCATCAGCTATATATTTACACATCTAACACATTACTTTCAATTAGAATACAAAAACTGTGAGTAAAACACTACTGTTTTTTAATTTTCAAAATTCATTGTGTTCTATCATAAAATTAATGAAATTGTTACCACTGAGCAGAATATGAAGCATGTGCATATTAGGTTATATAATTGCATATAGATATTAGAAGTGCCTAATTTAAAAATATAATAGTCGATAATTTAAACAGTTTAAAATTATTATTGTTTTACTATTTTGGTATTGAATAATTCTTAGTCTATATAAAAAATTAAAATCCATGTTCTATTCAGTATAAAAAAAATATGTTGATTTACAAATAGAGCATGTTGTAATTTTATAGTAGTCATATTTTTAATTTCTCTGTGCACATTTGTCACAAGCAACATGTTTTATTTGTACAATTAGTTGGTCTACTAATGGCTCAAATGCTTTAAACTTACCTCAAATATCTTAAATATAACAGAGGTCACCATATTGCACAAATGTAGAAATGATTCTTGTGAGCCCCAGTGAATCCGACTTGTGATATTCATCTAGTAAATTCCAGACTATCCTTAAGAATAATCTTATATTGATTCAATTTGAATTATATAAATTTCAAAATGGAGTTTATATTATATATATATATATATATATATATATATATATATATATATATATATATATATATATATATATATATATATATATATATATATATATATATACATATATACATACATATATACACATACATATTCATATATATGTACATAAGACGATCATTTTCTCTTCTTTATTACCTGTTAATATCAATTTCATTACATTCTACCCTCCTAATAATGCTTCTAGCTTCCTGCCTCTTTACTCTAACTTTTTCTGTATTTCTTATCTATACATTTCAATTTCATTAATAAAATTTTATGGGTACATATATATATATATATATATATATATATATATATATATATATATATATATATATATATATAATTATATGAAATGAAATATATGCATATATAATCATTATTGCTATCATCATTAACCTCTTTCTGTTCATTACTAGATGAAAGCCTTTCCCAAAACTTTCCACTTTGAGCGATCAAATGCCTTTTCTTTCCATTCAGCTCTAATGAATTTTCTCATGTTTCCGTTCTATCTATACATGAACCTCTTTTTATATCTGCGAGTTCCCAATTAACAATTTCTCTTGATCATCAATGGTCTTCTCTTCTTGCTATATGATGAGTTCATTTCAATTTTGAACTATTTGCTGTTATGTCATCTGTAACTTGATTTTATTTTTAATCTACTCATTTCTCTTCTTGTCTCTAAGTTTAATTTCTAACATCCATCTTTCCAAACTTTTTTGTGTTGTCTGAAGTCATTGAATTATTCTCATTTAAAATCTATGTTTCACTATATAAGTGAAAATATATAAGGTGCATTAAATAAAAATGTTTTTGTTTTAACAAAAATATTTTTTCATATTATTTTTATTAAATGTAAATGAAAAATTCAACAGACATCTTAAATACTCAATACTAATTGTTGAATTATTTAATATTGCTCAAATCTTTAAATAGTAGTTACAATTGTAAATTATATGTTAGTAAAAGCATATGAGAATAAAAATGTTACATGTAAATTATGAAATTTCTGTGAATAAAATGTAAACTCTTGAATAAATATAATACAAAATATTCAAAATAGGATTTTAACCAAGAAAAGCTATTTTTTTGAATTTTCTATTTCATCCATGAATTTGATTATTTTATATTTATTATTGATACTTTTTAAAGAATCCTATTATCTTTTTTGTATAGATGTATCAAAATATTGTGATTGTAACATTTTACAGTTATTCAAAATATTGTTAACATATAATTGTAGAATCATTGTATGGGTTCAACATTTTTTTTATTTGATTAATACATTAATATTAATCGTTGGTGTAGAGGAAGTGAAGTATATTTAAAATATTATATACTTATTGTTAATTGACATGTTAATAGTATAAAGAATGTTTATAAAAATTCAGATATTGATTTAATTTTACATATAGATCATTTTTAGTGTAATTATATAGTTTTGTTTGTATTAATATCAATTTTATTAATTGAACTTACTTTAATTTAAATCAAATGCTGTCGTTTTTGTCCAATATTATTTATGTAAAATTGAAAAATATTTTTTTATTTTTAATGAAGTGTAAACAATTTTAATAGAACATTTTTTATTTCATAAGTAGATAATGCCATTAAAATAAAAATATTTAAATATTGTTTATTTTATTTTATTTATCTATAATATTTGTGCATGTAACAAAGGTAATTAAGGGAAATTTAAAAGAAACCGAATAGATGTTTTGTTGCTAACTAAAATATCTTATTTCTAATTTTAAGCAATGTGTGTATGTATGTATGCGCGCGTGTGTTTATATTAATCCAAATGTAATGCCTAGATTTGTTTTTTTATTAAAAAGAAACAAAAAAAAACTATACATATATTTCCCTATACACATGTTTCGTTTTAATAATAATAATATATATATATATATATATATATATATATATATATATATATATATATATAACTTATATATATATATATCATATTATATTATATTAGTATAATATATCAGCTTATATTAGTCCACAGCTTGGCAAAAGCCTTAATGAATATTCATTTACTTGGATTATACTCATTGCATTGGCCAGGTGGGTTGGTCAGGATTTTTTATGTAGAGTTTACTTAGATAGATTAGTTTTACTAAGGCTACAGAATTCCATTTTCCCTATATTTCCAAACAGAACAAATGCATTTCTCCCATATGTTAAGTGGTGAACTACACTACTAATTTTATCAGACTGAATAAAAAATCATTGTTAACCCGCCTAGTTAGTTTAGTGAGTATGACCAGGCACCAGTAAATGCCAGCATTCAATGAGGCTTCTTGCCATCGGTGGACTGATTAATCTGTTATGATTATATTTATATTATATATATATATATATATTACTTGATTAGGATTACAAATATAGTGAAAAAAGTTTCTAGCTTAGAACACTTTACTAAATTTTGCCTTTTTAATCTGAATTTTAAAGGTTTTTGCTGAAGATGGTGGTAATTTCAAAATATTGGTAAAACTACCATTAGCTAAGCCTAAGTATGTTTATGAAAGATGGAATTTTTACTGATCAAAATCTGTATCAGCAAATAAAGTGAATAATATGTGATTATTGAATATGTAAAATCTTATGGTGTTGTGGTGATTGATTCGATTCTATTAAAATGAGGTTTTTGATGAAATAAATATGTTTATATTATAATGTAATCTGAAATATGAATTGAAAAATTATAATACTTTTAATTCATTTTTATATAAAACTTTATTTTTGTGATCAATAAAATAAAAATAAAAAATAATAAAAATATTAATACACAGTATATGTATTTACACATACAATAAATTGTTTAAGGCTTATGTGTTGCAATATGAACACATTTAATGTAAGTTAATAATTCACCTTAACACTGACTCGGAATTTGACTTAATTTTGTGTTGAATGTTTTACATTTTTTACTATATAAATAAAATCCTGTGAGCATAATCACTAAAGCAGACATTATCACGACACCAATGAAAATAAAAACGCTATTCATTGATGTATCGATTGGTGCTGGGTATATATCATTTCCTTCTAGAGATCTTTTCAGTAATTCGTGGGATGTGATTTTATTGTCGGATCCTACTTTCAAACCGTTACGAATTCCTAAAGTAATCGTTACAATTTCTTCATCGTTTTCTATACTACGACTTATACGTCTTCTTTTTGATTTGACTGGTTCATATAAATCTGTCAAAAATAATATTTTTTAAAATATATTGCTTTAGACAAATTATACATTTTTATTGATTTTATAAGTGTTTTTTTATTTTAAAAAAGCAATCACTTTATAATACCATAATGAATCAGTTTTCAGTTATTGTTGCTATTTATTTTTTATATTTATGTGGATTTAAATGTTTTATTCTCAAAGCAAAATATTTTATATATATATATATATATATATATATATATATATATATATATATATATATATATATATATATATATATATATATATATATATATATATATATATATATATATATATATATATATATATATATATATATATATATATATATATATATATATATATATAATTACTTACATGAATGAAACGAATGATATCTTGGGTCGGCATCTTTTGCATGAAAATCATTCTGATCAATTGAATTCAGATTAGGTCTAACAGTATTTAATATTGTTTCTAAATTTGTTGCACTGGCAGCATCTATATTTTGACATAAAGGATCATGGTCATTTATACCAGGAATACATTGGGATGGTTTAATGCGACCTTCTATTCTATCAGAAGGTTGAGCGATGTTTACAGGGAATGGAGGAAGATACGTAGATGGAGGATTCGTACTTGAAGGTCTGAATGGTTGTGGACATTTTGGATCTGGAGATCCTGGATAACAGGATGATAAAGTGGTAGTTCTTAAAGGTTTGTAAGTTGTTGTCGATGGCGGTTTAGGACAACGTGGATCGTTTGAACCAGTATAACATATAGGTATTGCTGGAGTAGGTGGTGGAGTTTTTATTGGAGGTAAATAGGTGGACGGTGGTTTGGTTGATGGTGATGGTTGAGGACATCGAAAATCAGTTGATCCAGGATAGCATTTTGGCGGTGATTGTGTTGTGGATTTAGGACAACGTAAATCTATTGATCCTGGATAACAATTAGGTTCAGATGTAGTTGGAGTGAAAGGCCTTGGACATCTAGGATCACTAGAACCAGGTTGACATATTATTGGAGTTATTGGCGGCTGATATGAAGATAGCGGACGTGGAGTAGTTGATAATGGTTTTGGACATCTAAAATCATTCGAACCTGGTAAACATTTAAATGGTGTCGTCACTGGAGGTAAATATGTGGATGGTGGCCTTGATGAGGAAAGAGGTGGTTGTGGACAATTTTTATCAGGCGAACCTGGGTAACATTTTGATGGTGCTTGGGTTGAAGGAGTAGGGCAACGTGGATCAAATGATCCTGGGTAGCAATTCAGTGGTGCTGGTGTTGTAGGACAGCGAGGATCTGTAGATCCTGGATAACATCTTAGAGGTGCTATTGTCGTTGATGTTGTTGGTGGTTTTGGACATCTTGGATCAGTCGATCCAGGGTAACAGTTTGGTGGTGCAGGTGTTGTAGGACAACGTGGATTTGTAGATCCTGGATAACATTTTAGAGGTGCTGGTGTAGTTGCTTGTGTAGGACATCTCGGGTTATTAGATCCAGGATAACAATTGAGTGTTGTAGGTGTTGGAGGTAAGTACGTAGAAGGTGGTCTTGTTGAAGGTGGTTGTGGACATCGATAATCGGTAGAACCAGGATAACATTTTGGCGGAGCAGCTGTTGTTGGACAGCGAGAATCTGTAGATCCTGGATAACATCTTGGAGGTGCTATTGTAGTTGATGGTGTTGGTGGTTTCGGACATCTTGGATCGGTCGATCCAGGGTAACAGTTTGGTGGTGCAGGTGTTGTAGGACAACGTGGATTTGTAGATCCTGGATAACATTTTAGAGGTGCTGGTGTAGTTGCTTGTGTAGGGCATCTCGGGTTATTAGATCCAGGATAACAATTGAGTGTTGTAGGTGTTGGAGGTAAGTATGTAGAAGGTGGTTTTGTTGAAGGTGGTTGTGGACATCGATAATCGGTCGAACCAGGATAACATTTTGGCGGAGCAGCTGTTGTTGGACAGCGAGAATCTGTAGAACCTGGATAACATCTTGGAGGTGCTATCGTAGTTGGTGTTGGTGGTTTCGGACATCTTGGATCAGTCGATCCAGGGTAACAGTTTGGTGGTGCAGGTGTTGTAGGACAACGTGGATTTGTAGATCCTGGATAACATTTTAGAGGTGCTGGTGTAGTTGCTTGTGTAGGACATCTCGGGTTATTAGATCCAGGATAACAATTGAGTGTTGTAGGTGTTGGAGGTAAGTATGTAGAAGGTGGTCTTGTTGAAGGTGGTTGTGGACATCGATAATCGGTAGAACCAGGATAACATTTTGGCGGAGCAGCTGTTGTTGGACAGCGAGAATCTGTAGATCCTGGATAACATCTTGGAGGTGCTATTGTAGTTGATGGTGTTGGTGGTTTCGGACATCTTGGATCAGTCGATCCAGGGTAACAGTTTGGTGGTGCAGGTGTTGTAGGACAACGTGGATTTGTAGATCCTGGATAACATTTTAGAGGTGCTGGTGTAGTTGCTTGTGTAGGGCATCTCGGGTTATTAGATCCAGGATAACAATTGAGTGTTGTAGGTGTTGGAGGTAAGTATGTAGAAGGTGGTTTTGTTGAAGGTGGTTGTGGACATCGATAATCGGTCGAACCAGGATAACATTTTGGCGGAGCAGCTGTTGTTGGACAGCGAGAATCTGTAGATCCTGGATAACATCTTGGAGGTGCTATCGTAGTTGGTGTTGGTGGTTTCGGACATCTTGGATCAGTCGATCCAGGGTAACAGTTTGGTGGTGCAGGTGTTGTAGGACAACGTGGATTTGTAGATCCTGGATAACATTTTAGAGGTGCTGGTGTAGTTGCTTGTGTAGGACATCTCGGGTTATTGGATCCAGGATAACAATTGAGTGTTGTAGGTGTTGGAGGTAAGTACGTAGAAGGTGGTCTTGTTGAAGGTGGTTGTGGACATCGATAATCGGTCGAACCAGGATAACATTTTGGCGGAGCAGCTGTTGTTGGACAGCGAGAATCTGTAGACCCCGGATAACATCTTGGAGGTGCTATCGTAGTTGGTGTTGGTGGTTTCGGACATCTTGGATCAGTCGATCCACGGTAACAATTTGGCGGTGCAGGTGTTGTAGGACAACGTGGATTTGTAGATCCTGGATAGCATTTTAGAGGTGCTGGTGTAGTTGCTTGTGTAGGACATCTCGGGTTATTAGATCCAGGATAACAATTGAGTGTTGTAGGTGTTGGAGGTAAGTACGTAGAAGGTGGTCTTGTTGAAGGTGGTTGTGGACATCGATAATCGGTCGAACCAGGATAACATTTTGGCGGAGCAGCTGTTGTTGGACAGCGAGAATCTGTAGATCCTGGATAACATCTTGGAGGTGCTATCGTAGTTGGTGTTGGTGGTTTCGGACATCTTGGATCAGTCGATCCACGGTAACAGTTTGGCGGTGCAGGTGTTGTAGGACAACGTGGATTTGTAGATCCTGGATAACATTTTAGAGGTGCTGGTGTAGTTGCTTGTGTAGGGCATCTCGGGTTATTAGATCCAGGATAACAATTGAGTGTTGTAGGTGTTGGAGGTAAGTACGTAGAAGGTGGTCTTGTTGAAGGTGGTTGTGGACATCGATAATCGGTAGAACCAGGATAACATTTTGGCGGAGCAGCTGTTGTTGGACAGCGAGAATCTGTAGATCCTGGATAACATCTTGGAGGTACTATTGTAGTTGATGGTGTTGGCGGTTTCGGACATCTTGGATCGGTCGATCCAGGGTAACAGTTTGGCGGTGCAGGTGTTGTAGGACAACGTGGATTTGTAGATCCTGGATAACATTTTAGAGGTGCTGGTGTAGTTGCTTGTGTAGGGCATCTCGGGTTATTAGATCCAGGATAACAATTGAGTGTTGTAGGTGTTGGAGGTAAGTATGTAGAAGGTGGTTTTGTTGAAGGTGGTTGTGGACATCGATAATCGGTCGAACCAGGATAACATTTTGGCGGAGCAGCTGTTGTTGGACAGCGAGAATCTGTAGATCCTGGATAACATCTTGGAGGTGCTATCGTAGTTGGTGTTGGTGGTTTCGGACATCTTGGATCAGTCGATCCACGGTAACAGTTTGGCGGTGCAGGTGTTGTAGGACAACGAGGATCCGTAGATCCTGGATAACATCTTAGAGGCGCTGGAGTAGTTGTCGATGTTGTTGTTGTAGGACATCTCGGATTATTTGATCCAGGGTAACAATTAAGTGTTGTTAGTGTTGGAGGTAAGTACGTAGAAGGTGGTTTTGTTGAAGGTGGTTGTGGACATCGATAATCGGTCGAACCAGGATAACATTTTGGCGGAGCAGCTGTTGTTGGACAGCGAGAATCTGTAGATCCTGGATAACATCTTGGAGGTGCTATCGTAGTTGGTGTTGGTGGTTTCGGACATCTTGGATCAGTCGATCCACGGTAACAGTTTGGCGGTGCAGGTGTTGTAGGACAACGTGGATTTGTAGATCCTGGATAACATTTTAGAGGTGCTGGTGTAGTTGCTTGTGTAGGGCATCTCGGGTTATTAGATCCAGGATAACAATTGAGTGTTGTAGGTGTTGGAGGTAAGTACGTAGAAGGTGGTCTTGTTGAAGGTGGTTGTGGACATCGATAATCGGTCGAACCAGGATAACATTTTGGCGGAGCAGCTGTTGTTGGACAGCGAGAATCTGTAGATCCTGGATAACATCTTGGAGGTGCTATCGTAGTTGGTGTTGGTGGTTTCGGACATCTTGGATCAGTCGATCCACGATAACAGTTTGGCGGTGCAGGTGTTGTAGGACAACGAGGATCTGTAGATCCTGGATAACATCTTAGAGGCGCTTGAGTAGTTGTTGATGTTGATGGTGTAGGACATCTAGGATCATTAGAACCAGATAAACATTTGAAAGGTGTTGATCCCGGAGGTAAATATGTGGATGGTGGCCTTGTTGAGGAAGGAGGTTGTTGTGGACAATTTTTATCAGGTGAACCCGGGTAACATTTTGATGGCGCTTGGGTTGAAGGTGTAGGGCAACGTGGATCAAAAGATCCTGGGTAGCAATTCAGTGGTGCCGGTGTTGTAGGACAACGTGGATTTGTTGATCCTGGATAACATTTTAGAGGTGCTGGTGTAGTTGCTTGTGTAGGACATCTCGGGTTATTGGATCCAGGATAACAATTGAGTGTTGTAGGTGTTGGAGGTAAGTACGTAGAAGGTGGTCTTGTTGAAGGTGGTTGTGGACATCGATAATCGGTCGAACCAGGATAACATTTTGGCGGAGCAGCTGTTGTTGGACAGCGAGAATCTGTAGACCCCGGATAACATCTTGGAGGTGCTATCGTAGTTGGTGTTGGTGGTTTCGGACATCTTGGATCAGTCGATCCACGGTAACAATTTGGCGGTGCAGGTGTTGTAGGACAACGTGGATTTGTAGATCCTGGATAGCATTTTAGAGGTGCTGGTGTAGTTGCTTGTGTAGGACATCTCGGGTTATTAGATCCAGGATAACAATTGAGTGTTGTAGGTGTTGGAGGTAAGTACGTAGAAGGTGGTCTTGTTGAAGGTGGTTGTGGACATCGATAATCGGTCGAACCAGGATAACATTTTGGCGGAGCAGCTGTTGTTGGACAGCGAGAATCTGTAGATCCTGGATAACATCTTGGAGGTGCTATCGTAGTTGGTGTTGGTGGTTTCGGACATCTTGGATCAGTCGATCCACGGTAACAGTTTGGCGGTGCAGGTGTTGTAGGACAACGAGGATCTGTAGATCCTGGATAACATCTTAGAGGCGCTGGAGTAGTTGTTGATGTTGTTGTTGTAGGACATCTCGGATTATTTGATCCAGGATAACAATTAAGTGTTGTAGGTGTTGGAGGTAAGTACGTAGAAGGTGGTCTTGTTGAAGGTGGTTGTGGACATCGATAATCGGTCGATCCGGGATAACATTTTGGTGGAGCAGCTGTTGTTGGACAGCGAGAGTCTGTAGAACCTGGATAACATCTTGGAGGTGCTATCGTAGTTGGTGTTGGTGGTTTCGGACATCTTGGATCAGTCGATCCACGGTAACAGTTTGGCGGTGCAGGTGTTGTAGGACAACGAGGATCTGTAGATCCTGGATAACATCTTAGAGGCGCTGGAGTAGTTGTTGATGTTGTTGTTGTAGGACATCTCGGATTATTTGATCCAGGATAACAATTAAGTGTTGTAGGTGTTGGAGGTAAGTATGTAGAAGGTGGTTTTGTTGAAGGTGGTTGTGGACATCGATAATCGGTCGAACCAGGATAACATTTTGGTGGAGCAGCTGTTGTTGGACAGCGAGAGTCTGTAGATCCTGGATAACATCTTGGAGGTGCTATCGTAGTTGGTGTTGGGGGTTTCGGACATCTTGGATCAGTCGATCCACGGTAACAGTTTGGCGGTGCAGGTGTTGTAGGACAACGAGCATCCGTAGATCCTGGATAACATCTTAGAGGCGCTGGAGTAGTTGTTGATGTTGTTGTTGTAGGACATCTCGGATTATTTGATCCAGGATAACAATTAAGTGTTGTAGGTGTTGGAGGTAAGTACGTAGAAGGTGGTCTTGTTGAAGGTGGTTGTGGACATCGATAATCGGTCGAACCAGGATAACATTTTGGTGGAGCAGCTGTTGTTGGACAGCGAGAATCTGTAGACCCCGGATAACATCTTGGAGGTGCTATCGTAGTTGGTGTTGGTGGTTTCGGACATCTTGGATCAGTCGATCCAGGGTAACAGTTTGGTGGTGCAGGTGTTGTAGGACATCGAGGATCTGTAGATCCTGGATAACATCTTAGAGGCGCTGGAGTAGTTGTTGATGTTGTTGTTGTAGGACATCTCGGATTATTTGATCCAGGATAACAATTAAGTGTTGTAGGTGTTGGAGGTAAGTACGTAGAAGGTGGTTTTGTTGAAGGTGGTTGTGGACATCGATAATCGGTCGAACCAGGATAACATTTTGGTGGAGCAGCTGTTGTTGGACAGCGAGAGTCTGTAGATCCTGGATAACATCTTGGAGGTGCTATCGTAGTTGGTGTTGGGGGTTTCGGACATCTTGGATCAGTCGATCCACGGTAACAGTTTGGCGGCGCAGGTGTTGTAGGACATCGAGGATCTGTAGATCCTGGATAACATCTTAGAGGTGCTGGAGTAGTTGTTGATGTTGTTGTTGTAGGGCATCTCGGGTTATTTGATCCAGGATAACAATTGAGTGTTGTAGGTGTTGGAGGTAAGTACGTAGAAGGTGGTCTTGTTGAAGATGGTTGCGGACATCGATAATCGGTCGAACCAGGATAACATTTTGGTGGAGCAGCTGTTGTTGGACAGCGAGAATCTGTAGAACCCGGATAACATCTTGGAGGTGCTAATGTAGTTGGTGTTGGTGGTTTCGGACATCTTGGATCAGTCGATCCACGGTAACAGTTTGGCGGCGCAGGTGTTGTAGGACAACGAGGATCTGTAGATCCTGGATAACATCTTAGAGGCGCTGGAGTAGTTGTTGTTGTAGGACATCTCGGATTATTTGATCCAGGATAACAATTAAGTGTTGTAGGTGTTGGAGGTAAATATGTAGATGGTGGTCTTGTTGAAGGTGTTTGCGGACATCGATAATCGGTCGAACCAGGATAACATTTTGGTGGAGCAGCTGTTGTTGGACAGCGAGAATCTGTAGAACCTGGATAACATCTTGGAGGTGCTATTGTAGTTGGTGTTGGTGGTTTCGGACATCTTGGATCAGTTGATCCAAGGTAACAGTTTGGCGGTGCAGGTGTTGTAGGACAACGAGGATCTGTAGATCCTGGATAACATCTTAGAGGCGCTGGAGTAGTTGTTGTTGTAGGGCATTTTGGGTTATTTGATCCAGGATAACAATTAAGTGTTGTAGGTGTTGGAGGTAAGTACGTAGAAGGTGGTCTTGTTGAAGGTGGTTGCGGACATCGATAATCGGTCGAACCGGGATAACATTTTGGTGGAGCAGCTGTTGTTGGACAGCGAGAATCTGTAGATCCTGGATAACATCTTGGAGGTGCTATTGTCGTTGATGGTGTTGGTGGTTTCGGACATCTTGGATCAGTTGATCCACGGTAACAGTTTGGCGGTGCAGGTGTTGTAGGACAACGAGGATCTGTAGATCCTGGATAACATCTTAGAGGTGCTGAAGTAGTTGTTGTAGGACATCTCGGATTATTTGATCCAGGATAACAATTGAGTGTAGTAGGTGTTGGAGGTGAGTACGTAGAAGGTGGTCTTGTTGAAGATGGTTGAGGACATCGATAATCGGTCGAACCAGGATAACATTTTGGTGGAGCAGCTGTTGTTGGACAGCGAGAATCTGTAGACCCTGGATAACATCTTGGAGGTGCTATTGTAGTTGACGGTGTTGGTGGTTTCGGACATCTTGGATCAGTCGACCCAGGGTAACAATTTGGTGGTGCAGATGTTGTAGGACAACGAGGATCTGTAGATCCTGGATAACATTTTAATTGTGAAAGTGTTGTTATTTTTATTTTTTCTGTTGTTATTTCATTTATTTGTGTTTCTTGACAACCACCACTACATTGTCCAAAACAAATCTGTAATTTAAAAGAATACGCATTCATATAGGTTCTTTTTATATTTGTTACGGATTATTTTACCTCTATATTACATGTCAAGAATACTTGTTCTTTGTCTGGAAATTTGAAAGCGTTTATGGTATTATGTGCTATTAAAGTAGCTCCTGAATTTCCAGTTTTTGTAGTTTTTTGCCAATATGTTATTAATTTACTCTTTCTGAAAAATGATATAAAATTATATTTAATTATACATATTTAATAATATCTATTGTGATGTTCACATGAATTAAAATATTCATATACACACATTTGTCTTTATATATATATATATATATATATATATATATATATATATATATATATATATATATATATATATATATATATGTTTATATATATTTATATAAATATAGTGTGAAGTATTTTTAAAATTATTTTTATGATAATGTTAAAACCATGTAATAATATATTAACGTCTGTTAATTTTTGTTTAGTTAATTTTGTATTATGTACTAGTTTTGTTAAGATTAATATTTTGGGAATATGAAACATTTATATTTTAATATTTTTCTTTTATTTAGTTGTTTAATGAATAGTTATTAAATTTTGGTTGAAATTGGAAAAAATCTGTAATTTAAATATATAAAATATTAAGAAAACTTGAGATATTGCTGATCAAGACCTGAGAGAGATATTGCTGATAAATGAATTCATAAATTTATTTTATCCAACTCATCTTGAAAACCGAACGTGTATAGAAATGGAGAAATGTGATAATCTATGATAGTACTTGTCAATTATTTCAAATTTTAAAAAAAATATTTCGAAAATATTTAAAATTTTTTTAACGTATAAATATTAATATTTGACATTATTTGAACTGCTTACTTCGGACAGCCTTCTTTGTCTGTCAGCTGAAGTTTGTGAGTCGACGATGATTCGTAATCTTCACCATCGTAAGCCCAACAGTCACGTACTCGAATATCGTATTGTTTTTGTGGATCTTTTAAATAAACTAAAATTGTTAAACTTTCTCCAATTTTAATAATATCTGTTATCGGGGATATCTGAAATGTAATATAATATATTATAATAATACAAAATGGAAATAGAAAAAATTAAAAGTCTATTTGTATATAGAACAACTCGTTAACAAAAAAAATTATATTTTAAATGAATAGGAGAATAAAAATTGGATAGTGTCAATGTGAAAGATTTTTTTATGTTATGAAGACAAATATTCTTTCATGTTTGAAGGAAAAAAATGTTTTTGATTAATATTTTCTCCCTGTTTTCAATTCATGGCAGTAAAACATATATTTTAAATACTATAGTTATCTATGCTTTGACTGATTTTATACTAATCAATGCTCTGACGATGATTTTACAACCATTGAAATGTTCATTAGCCTATTTTTGTTATAAACAACAAAAAAACAATAAGTGGTTATTGAATACTTTACAATATTTTATAATATTAGAGGTGGTAATTCATTTATATGAATGTGAATTTTTCATAGTATCGAAACAAATAGTGTTTTAATTATTCAATGATTGTAGATAACATAAAGAAGCATGGAAAGATGTCTGTTAAGAATAACATATAGACAGTAAGAGAAATGAGCGGATTCGACAAACAAGAGTTACGGACCTCATAATAAGTGTGAAAGATTTCAAATGAAAATTGACTGATTATACATATAGCAAGAAAGGAAGACTATCATAGTATAATATAAATCATTGATTGGAAACCTGCAAGTATAAAAATATTAGGTCATTAAAAATGAAATATCCAATTTATTTAAAAACTAAATTTGACAATCGATATCTCTGACATTTCACTTAGACAGTTCTTTTTCTTATTTTAAAGGTACATCTTTATTCTTTTAAGCGTATGTTTTGGTTTATGAATATTTTTCAAATTGTCTTTCTTGGAGAAATTTTGTCAAACCATGGATAAGTTAAAAATCCATGTTATTTTTGAATAAAATATTTTTTTTAATTAATATTTTTGAAAGTTCCATTGTGGAAACAATGCAACGCAGACAGCTGAAAAGATTAACGAAGTATTTGGCAAGGATGTGGTTAATGAATACACAGTATATCAATGGCTTGAGAAATTTCATTCTGGCAATTTAAATCATGAAATTGAGCCACGTGGGCGACCTGAGACTATGGTGAATAATGATGAGCTGAAAGCTGTATTTGAATCGGATTCATCTCAAACTACATGTGAATTAGCAGCAAGGTTTGAAGTTACTATTCCAACAATATTGAACCATTTGAAACAAATAGGTAAGGTGAAGAAGTTGGATAGAAGAGTCTTTGTTTGGTGGTTCAGCGCTGGTATTGTCCATTACAGCTTCATGAAACTTGGTCAATCGATTACAGTGGATGTTTACTACAACTGTTTGGACGAAATGATGAAGGTGCTTGCAATTAAGCAGTCAAGATCAATCAATAGAGTTGGGCAAATTCTTTTGCAATACAACGCTTAACCACTTGTCATAAAAACAATGTTGTTTAAACTACAAGAGCCAGATTTGAAAACTCTCCGTCATCCATTATATTTACCAGGCCTTGCATTAACTGATTACCACCTCTTCCAGTCATTTGACTACTTTTTGCAAGAAAAAATATGAAATTCTCAAGAAACTGCGGAAAACGCTTTTCATGATTTCATCGTCACTCTCTCTTCAGGCTTTTTCGTTGCTGGTATAAATAAGTTATCGTTAAGATGTCAAAACTATGTCAATAGTTTAAGCACATACTTTGATTAATTGTACTGCTTCTTGTTTGAGATGTGATAAACCAAACTTTTGATCGAAATCGAACATTTCATATTTAATGATCTAATATAAAAAGGCCAAAAAGAGATTCGTAGATAAATAAGAAAGAGATATCAGAAAATTCATTAATGTGAAATGGAAGAAAAAGATTTAAAATTGTTAAAAATGTAAAGTTTTCACAGAGGTTTTCATCCAGCAGTGGAATGATGATGATATACATATATAGGGTCATCCAAATGTGACGCATATATTTGTTTGTTGTTTTGGAACTGTGGCTGATTCACTTTACACAAATGAATTTTAACCCCAACACCACAATAATTTAAAGTGTTCAATAATCACTTATTGTTCACTTATTATTATTAATTATATAGTCTATAATTATATCGGCTGATGCATTTTGATGGTGATGCCATCATCGTCAGAGCTTTTCTGTTAAAATCTAGACTAGTTTTTTATATAGCATATATTTGTGTTTTATTAAAAAGAAACATGTATATTGAGTGGTGTTTAGGGAAACAAGCGTATATTTTCTTTTGTTGTTTTTTTAATGAAAAACAAATCCAAGCATTGCATTTAGATGACTATATATATAAATATATATATATATATATATATATATATATATATATATATATAATTCACATATATAAAAAGATTCAGGAAGAGGTTCATGGATAAATAAAACAGAGATATAAGAAAAGTTGCCGGAATGAACTAGAAGAGAAAAAATTGTATCGGTTAAAATAAAAAAATTGAGAGAATTATTCATTTAGTAGTGGATAGAAAAAGGCTAGTGATGATGATAATGATGATGGTATAAACATATATATATATATATATATATATATATATATATATATATATATATATATATATATATATATATATCAGCAGCAGCAGTCTCTCTCACTTCACTGCTGGATAAAATCTTTTCTCAAAGCTTTCCATTTCAACTAATCCAATGTTTTTCTCTTCCAGTCCACTCAATGAATTTTCTTATTTCTCTTTTCCATATATATATATATATATATATATATATATATATATATATATATATATATATGAAATAAAATACTTACGTTTGGATATATCCCTTTTTGAATATCCATCCAGCAGTCGACAGCACCTTTAGAAGTAGGCACGTTTACTACTTCTAACATATCAACAACGAAAGGTTTAAAGAAGACAGTTTTTTCTCCTTGACTTGATACTTCGCATGTAAGTTTTCTCGCAGTATCCCAAATTTCTTGAACAGATTCATCTGTTTGTATGACAATAATGTTATCTATTGATCCACATAATGTACATGAGGGCTTTGAACCACATCCCTTTAGTGGGACTATAAATTGATACGATGATTTTGATTTCCCTGCTGAAACATATCTGAAAACAATTAATTATATATTTGTTGAAATGAAATATACTTTATTCAGTAAAACTCGTTTGAGGATTTATAATGAGTGATTCATTTTATTAAAATTGTTAGTGAATTAAAAAGAAAAATATGGCGTTTTGTTATTTTTTTAAAAATTAATTCTATAAAAGATAAAAAAATTCGAATTTTAAATGTTACTTTTTTAGTATGTTTAAACAAATTGATTGTAAAATGAATAATTGTATAAGTAATACTTGTTTTAAACGAAGGTATACTAAATTATTTTTCATGGATTTTTACATTATTTATTTTCTCTAAAATAATTATTGTTTCAATTCTAAAATGCACATTTTTTATTATTGTATATTAAGGCTTTCTTGCTGTTAAAAAATACAATAACAACATAATATTCTACTTTCGATAATCATATTATTTTATTCTTTTCTCGTGACTTCTGTTTTGAAAAACTATTTTTATTTTTTAAGTTAAAAGGAATTTATTTTGAAATATATTTGACTTAAATATATAAACCATATATATAAAATGACTAGTTTCAGAAAAAAATTGTTGATTTTTTAAATTTTACTTCATTTTTTTAAAATACCATCCTTTTAAAAAAGAAAAAAATATCTTTAACTATAGTTATTCAAATGTGAGGTCTAGATTTGTGTTTTATTAAAAAGAAACGTGTATAGGGTGATGTATAGTAAAACATGTGTATAGTTTCTTTTGTATTTTTAATAAAACAAAAATCTAGGTGTTACATTTGAATGACCTATATTTTCTGATAATTTTTTTTTATAAAGAATTGATTTTTCAATTTTATATTTCATAAAATAAATGTATATATATATATATATATATATATATATATATATATATATATATACACCCTTACCTAATTTTATAAGTTTAAATTCAGTTTATATTAAAATTAATAATTACGCAATCACTTGTAGCTTCATATCGGTGTCAGTACAAAAATTGATGTCGGTAGAAATATTTATTTAGTAAGGAAGTTACGGGCAATGTAATTTATGAGGTTTATTTAGTGCTACGTGTGTTTATTTTTATTATTGACATTAGTTATTGTACTAATGATTGTGGAAAATTATTTAGAAGTGATTTTTTTATCATTTATTTTTCTTAATATACACATTTTGAATCTTTTTTGTATTAGGTTACTTTTATTGCGTTTCATTTATCAGTTATAATTTCTAATAAATTTAGTTGTGAATTATTAATATCAAAAAAATGGTTAAAATATTTTTTTTGTTTAAAGTTGAATTATCAGTTTTACTGAAGTATCTTTTTCACAAAAGTGAGTGAATAATATTTATATTACTAATGATTTATTTTAAATATTTATCTACATTCCCACATATATATATATATATATATATATATATATATATATATATATATATATATATATATGTATGTATATATTAATAAAAGAAAAAAAATGTTATTTTTATGTGAAAATATTTTATTTCAAATAAAATGAATATGTACATAATTTCATAAATTTCAATTAAGTTACATATTAAAATAGATATTACACAATCACTTGTACAATAGTTTCATATTGATGTCAGTATGAAAATTGATATTGTAGTAGAAATATTTATTCATTAAGGAAGTTAACGTCAATGTAATTTATGAGGTTAATTTAGTGCTATGTGCATTTATTTCTATTATTGACATTAGTAATTGTACTAATGATTGTGGAAAATTATTTAAAGTGTTTTTTTATTATTAATTTTTCTTAGTATACAAATTTTCAACTTTTTTATATTAGGTTATTTTTATTGCGTTTCATTAATCAGTTATGATTTCTAAAAAAATTAGTTGTAAATTATTAACATAAAAAAAGTAGTTAAAATAATTTTTGTAGCTAAAAGTTGAATTATCATTATTAATGAAGTTTTTTTTTACAAATGTAAAAATATTTGGTGAGTGATTAATATTTATATTACTAATGATTTATTTTAAATATTTATCTGCATATCTATATCTATCTACCTGTATATAAATATATATATATATATATATATATATATATATATATAAATGTATTAAAAAGAGAAAGAAAGAATATTTATTTCCATATGAAAATATTTTGTCTCATAAAATGCATACGTAAAAATCTACATAATTTCATAAGTTCCAATTTAGTTGTATATTTAAATAGATATTATATAATCACTTATAGATTCATAACAACGAATTGTCTGTAGGAAAATTAGTATTATAGTGGAGACATTTATTCAGTAGTGAATAAATATTATATGGGGTTTACGAGTATTTAGTGATGTGTGTGTTTATTTATATTATTCGTACATGTTATTGTATTAATGCCACGAAAAATTGTTTACAATGATTTTTTTCGCTTATTTTTCTAAGTACGTTAATTTTGTTTCTTTTTTATATTAGCTTATTTTTGTTCAATTTAACAGTGATTGTGCATTTCTTTAAATTTTGAAAGATATTTAAAATTAATTTTTAAATTTTAAATTTAATTAATTATCGTTATTGCTAGTTTCTTTTTAAAAAAATCGGTGAGTAAATATTTATATTATTATTTTTTAATGTGTATATAAATATATATATATATATATATATATATATATATATATATATATATATATGGTGATATTATGTGGTTTATTATGTATTTATATTATATAAAGTTTATTTTTAAATATAGAAAGAAATTATTCTATTTTATTTATTTCTGAAAATATTTTATATTCGTTTTTTTATTTTAATTTCTTCTATACATTTTTTATATATGCGTATTGTAAACATATATGTATGTATATATATATATATATATATATATATATATATATATATATATTCACTCACACACATATCTTTTCTTCGATTTACACTGAAGATCGGTTCCTCAGAAAACTGTGTAAATCGAAAACAAACTAAAATGTGCATAATTCAGTCATTTATTTCAAAGTAAAATAAAAGTAAGATACCTTGAAAAACATAAAAATAACAGTACATTCATAAAATGACAAATATATAAAAATACAAGTATGTAATACATTTTATGTAAACAAGAAATCTAAGATCCTTAAAAAATTTAACCAAAAGTTTAATTACTGTCATCACTTTCATAAACTGTTAATCTTTTCTACGAAACTTAGTAATGAAATCCGTAATTAACAATTGTGTTTGGCTTTTGGTTAAATCTTTAAAGACCTCCTCATATTGAGTTAAGCATTTATTAATATCTCGCTGGAATCGGAGAACTCGTTCAACATTCGGGCCATTTTGTAGAAAATGATTACCCATTTTTCGCCCTAATTCAAATATGTGCGGCAGTATTACCAAGCGAACGGAATTAAAAAATGACTGCAGAAATATGTACGCAGTCGAAATATTCATTTTTATCATTTATTTTTAAATCTATTATTTTGAAAACTGTGTAAAAACGAAATCGTGTAAAAAAAGTACCGTGTAAATCAAGAGATAGATGTATATATATATATATATATATATATTTGTATATATATATATATATATATTTGTATATATATATATATATATATTCATATATATATATATATCTATATATATATATATATATATATATATATATGATTTGTGTTTTATTAACAAGAAACATATGTATAGTTTCTTTTTAATAAAACACAAATTTAGTGACGCCTAGATTTGTGTTTTATTAACAAGAAACATGTATATAGTTTCTTTTTAATAAAACACAAATTTAGGTGTCGTATTTAGATGACTATATATATGTATATATATATATATATATATATATATATATATATATATATATATATATATATATATATATATATATATATATATATATATATATATATATATATATATATATATATATATATATATATATATGTATATATATATATGTATATATATATATATATATATATATATATATATATATATATATATATATATATATATATATATATATATATATATATATATATATATATATATATATATATATATATATATATATATATATATATATATATATATATATATATATATATATATACGTGTGTATTAAAATGATAAGGAAAGAAATTTTCTGTCGTTCTATGAAAATACATAATTTTATATTTTATAAAATGAATGTATTGTACATTTATTATAGTTTCAGTTTAGTTATATATTCAAATAGATATTACACAATCAGCTATAGCTTTATATCAAAGAATTGTCGGTATAAAATTAATATTGTAGGTGAAACATTTATTCAGTACCTAAGTTAATGGTAATGTAATTATATAAGATTTGTATGGTACTATGTGTGTTTATTATTGTTATTGGCATATATTAGTGAATTGATGGTTGTGCAATATTACTTACAAGTACTCTTTATGGTTTATTTTTTTAAATACACCTGAGTCTGTTTTTATGCGGTAGATATGTTCCGCAGAAAACTGAATTAAAAAAAATTGCACAAAAAAGACTTAACTTACATTGAAAAATTAGGGATACGTTCCGTAATTTTCAAAAACCGCATAAAACCAAAGTTATAAAGTGAAATTACTCTAAAATTCGCATAAAAAAATCAGAAAATAAAGAATGCCTAAAAAAATTTCATATATCTGTAAAAAATTAATACAAAACAAACTTTTGTTTACTTTATCTTTTAATTGACTATTTAATTTTATTCAAATCAATATCTACATATGTGTAATTTATTTTAGAATTTTTCATACATATTTTAATCTTCATTGCAATAATAGCTGCACTGTTTAGAATAAAGAAAAAAGAAAGTGAATAGCTACACTGTTTTCAAGACATGTAGGCCAAGCCTTTTTCTAACAGGCATTTAAAGTGTGTGGTTTTATTTGAGTAATAGCAAAAACAACATGATTTATAAAGTCAAAGATTGAAAATATTTTCCAAGCGTCAGTTACTGCTATTGACTCATTTTCTAGTTTATTCAATATAAATTGAAAAGTGCGTTTAACGTAATATTGTTAAAAGTTGCAATTATGCCTTGATCTAATGGCTGAATAATGCTTGTTGTATCGGGTGGAAAAAACATCATCTTCACATTTGGATGTTCTAAACATGGATGACCTAGTGCGTTGTTAACAAGTAATAAAATTTTGAAATCGAGGCCTTTTTGCTTCATATACGTTTTTTTTTCATCGGCATTAAATACTTGGTGTGAACAATATCCGCCATCTTTATTAATTTTGGCTAACTCTTTTGGAAAATGTTTGACAGCTTTTTCATTTACCGATGCAACCTCGTCCGTAATCTTCACATTATGCAGTGCATTCTTTTTTAAAAACCCGGTTAACCATCCTTTACTAGTCGAAAATTCCTTATCAGTTTGAGAAGCGGAAGTAAATGTCTCTGATTCCTTCATTTATTTATAAAACTGAAGAGCTTTTCGTTGAATTAAATAACCGCTTAAAGGAATTCTTAAAAAAAATCGGCATAAAAAGATACTAAGAAGAAATATGAATCGCATAACTTCAAAATCGTATTAAAATATTCTGCACAAAAACAGACCCAGCTGTACTCCAGTTTTGATTCTTTTTTTATATTGGCTTTTTTATTGTGTTTCATTTATTAGTGATAGCTTTTAGTAAATTTAATTGAAAATTTGCGTCAATTTTTGAAAAATTGTTATCTTTTTAATTTAAAATAGAATTAGTTATCATTACTACTGAAGTTTCTTTTTCAAAATGTTTAGTGAGTAAATATTTACATTATTGTGTAATTTTTTTTTGATATATATGTATGATGTTTCTAAAGTCTTATATTACTATTTCAAACAAATAAAATTGTTTAAATTTTATATATCTGATAATAAATATGTGAATTAATTATTTTTTACCTGCATTTCGGGTCGTTAAAGTATCCTTTACTGTATATAACACCGTTGAATGGTGCTTCGAATTCGATATTGACATCAATACCACGATCGCCACATTTTACATCAAGTCTGTTGATGTGAGTGTGCGAGTGTATTTCTTGTATTGCTTGTCGACTTTCGCGATACACTTCAACACCCGTTTCATCCTCGATAGTTTCAGCAATTGTATCTACACCGGCTGCTAACGTACCGTCTTCTGCGGTAATTGAAACTGCAACGATGTCATGATACAGTTGACATAATACCAGCTGAAATTAAAATTGATTGAATTATATATTGTACGTTTCTATTTTTTATTATTATTACTAAAAAGTAAACAGATTTTGATATATAAAAATGAAGTGCGAGTATTAATAATGATGGATTTATCTTCTGATTTTAAATTAATTTCCTCTTTTTGAAAGACACATTTGCATTTACACTCAATTAGATTGGAGAGATAAGGTAGTAGCAGTTATGGTCTATATATGGTCATTCAAATGTGATGCCTAAATTTATGTTTTATTAAAAAGAAACTATATACATGTTTCTTTTTAATAAAACACAAATCTAAGCGTCACATTTGGTTGATCATATATATATATATGGATATATATATATATATATATATATATATATATATATATATATATATATATATATATATATATATATATATATATATATATATATATATATATATATATATATATATATATATATATATATATATATATATATATATATATATATATATATATATATATATATATGGATATATATATGTATATATATATATATATATATATATATATATATATATATATATATATATATATATATATAATATATATAATATATATATATATATATATATATATATATATATCACACATTACGGTCCAGGCATGTGAAAACGCGTGTTTCGTTTTATGAACATTTGACGCAAAAAATATATACAAACTATATTTTTTCTAATTTCATTAAAAGATGGAGGTACATATATTCAAAATGTTTGTAAATTATAAAAATTATGAAAAATATTTTTATTATTGTAAATAAATGGTTCTCAACCCAAGTAAAATAATCTTCAAGTATTTGAATGGCGTATTTTTTTACATCAGGATCTTTCTAATTTCATCAAGAAATGCTGTTTGCATATTTAAATATAAAAAACAAATTTAGGTGAACTTAACACTAACAGCAGTGTTTCATAACTATGTTTATTATAAAGCATCTTTTGTTTGTACTTTATCACGCTGATACATACATCAAAGATTGAAAACCACTGTTATATTAACATATATCTATGTAGCAAACTATTTTATAGTCTGATATGAAATTTCATTTTAAAATATTTATTAGTTTAAGAATTACATCGATTTTATGAAAGAAGTTATTTTTTGTGCATTTTTTTAAAAAATTCACTGTACTCCAACTGAAGTTTAGTGCGAAATATTACGGACTGTAATGTGTTAAAAAAGACTAAATTAAAAAGTCCTAAAATTTTAATAGAGAATTTATGACACTACTTTAGAAAAAAATAACTTATAGTATCATATGGTAAACGCATTATAATTAGTATGTTTATTATAAATGATTAAATTTATTGAATCGTAAATAAAAAATATTCGTTAAAATTGACCAATTATTAAAGAAAAATAATATTTTTATGATTTTATATTTAGTAAATTTGTTTTGAAATGTATTAAAAATGATATTAATATTGATTTTAATTACTAAAATTATTTACATTTTTTGAAGATCAAGAAAAATTATTTGTTGTTCTGGAATTGTGGCTGATTCACTTTAACACAATAAATTTTAACCCCAACACCACAATGATTATGAAATAAAGTGTTCAATAATCACTCTTTGTTTATAAATATGTCTGCTCACAATAAGTGATTATTGAACACTTTATTTTATAATCATTATGGTGTTAGGGTTAAAATTCATTGTGTTAAAATCAAGAAAAATATTTTTTAATTTTTTCTTTACTTCTCTCTCTCTCTCTCTCTCTCTCTTTATATATATATATATAAGCATGTAATTACTCTAAAATAGATATAAATTTAATGGCATTATTTTATATTATTAGCTCATATGAAATAAAAATATTTAAAATATATTAATTATACTTGAAATACTTAAAACCGAAATTAGTATATTGATTTTTTTCTATACCAATGACTAGCATTTTAATATTCACTAGTGTTGTGCGGGTCATCAGTAACCAGCATTTATAAAATTATAAATAATATACAGAGTAATATTAATTACATTAAAGGATAAAAAATACTAAAAAATTAATATAAAAGAATTAGTGCACGTACGAACATGTAAATGTTTGTATTTTTTTAAATCCATATAAATTTGGCTCTCTGTGATTGTATTTCGTTTATACTCAGGTGCCTTGCTGGTCGGAATTAATTTTTGTTAAAGGAACGCGAGTAACATAATAAAAAACTATAAAGAATAAACCTAATTTATTATTTTTTTTCAACTATATTTGTAACAACATAATATTATAATATGGTTTGATTTTATATAATTGTTATATTTTATAATGCTCCAACGTGTGGTATCTTTTAAAATATATCACTATCAGAATCACTGTTAGATACATTTTCAAAATAACCATTATCAGTTTCTTGATCGAAAGAATTGTTGAAAAAATCATAATAAAAATCGTCATCACTATTTTTAATTTCATGATAAAAGTCTTTCACTAACTTCCTTTTTGCCATTATAGGTATTATTTATTTAAATTTTTCAAAAAGGAAAATTTTAATAAAAAATGTATAATTTAAATAAATACAAAACTTGTAAAATCTTATTAAGAATTATATATACCTCAGAAGTGTTTTGACTTTGTATAATTATACGATCAGAATGATTCTTTGCATTGGTGGCTGAGAGTAGGCATACGACCGTAAAGGGTTAAATAGACATGCGACGAAAATAAATCAAAAAGGACAAATTTTATTCAGGCTTACACGGATATATAAGTAGATTATGTACGAGGTGTGATCAAAAAATAAGGTGAATTTTTATTTTTTTCAAAGAATATTTATTCATCAATTTTTATTTTGTCCCCTTCAAAGTAATCCCCCTCGGATATAATGCACTTGTGCCAACGCTTTTTCCAATCCTCAAAGCATTTCAAAAAATATTATGATCTTGTTCAGCTTTGATTTTATATAAAAACGTTATATTCTCTTCATAATGAAGAAGTCACAGGGGGCCAGGTCTGGGAATACGGTGCCTGCGGCATCATTAGTGTGTTAGTTTTAGCCAAAAATTCGCGCACAAGCAACGAAGTGTGAGCAGGGGCGTTATCATGGTGCAAAAGCTAATTTTTGTTCTTCCACAAATTCGGACGTTTCTGGCGGATTGCTTCGCGCAAATTGCGCATAACTTGTTTCCTTATTTACTGTTCTAAAGAACTCATGATGCACCACGCCCCTGCAATCAAAAAAACTAAAGCAAAACCTTCACATTTGATCGAACTTGGCGTGCTTTTTTGGTCTTGGTGATCCGGAATGCCTCCATAAATTGAGTCTTAGTTTCGACGTCATAACCGTATATCCATGTTTCGTCAACTGTTATGACCCTGTTGAGTAAATCTGGGTCGTCGTTGACGTCATTCAATAGCTCTCGGGCGATGCTCATGCGACGGTTCTTTTGGTCGAAATTGAGCAATTTCGGAACAAACTTCGCTGACACACGTCTCATGTCTAAAACCCGTTAAAATTTTGGCACGAACCAAACGAGATGCCAATATCATCAAAATTTCTCTAATGGTAATTCGATGATTCCCCAACACTATTTTCTTCACTTCTTCAACGTTCTCATCAGTTGTTGACTTGCTGGGGCGTCAGAACGATTCTCGTCGTTGGTGTCTTTCGGCCTTCTTGGAGAGTTTATACCACTTGTAAACATTTTTTGGCTTAAAGTAGACTAATCGTATGCCACAAGTGTTCTGGAGCACTTGATTCCATTTTTCACACAAAATTTAATGCAAACTCTTTGATCCATGATTTTCGACAGCAAAATCGTTGTATTCAACTTTTATGCCTCTCACCAGCAAATAAACATATGAATTTGGAACATATATTCGAGACGAGTGTATAACATAACTTTTAACAAATTAGCCCGCTAAATTTCAAAATTCACCTTAATTACATATACTTTTATTCATATTGATTTATGAATTATATTTTTCTGAAGGGCTTTAATTAAGTTTTATATTATTATTTAGAACTTTAAAAATATTAATTTTTATGCCCGAATTTAAATTAATAAACGTTATATATATATATATATATATATATATATATATATTTATTTATTTATTTATAAAGGTCATCCAAAAAAATCCGTCTACATGTTTTTTTTCAATAAAACGCAAACTATTTGGAATTTTTTCAAGCTTTTTTTTAATTGAAAGTATAATTTATTACAATTATGTGTGGACCAGAATATCGTTAAAATGTCCACCACGTTTGTCTGTAGGCATATCAATTCGAATAGCCATACAATATTATGTGTGTATGTAATATGCCATGGGTAATTTATAGTAATCATTTTTTATATGTTTTTTAGTTAAGTATACATCGGTTTAGGACAGTGATGGCGAACCTATGACACGCGTATCAGAGGTGACACGAGAACTCATTTTGGGTGACACGCATCGACAGAGACAAAAATTGCATAATTCAAATATTTGTCTCTCAACGGCCAGAGTTGGGCATCACTTGAGTAATATTATTACTCATGTTACTCATGATCAATAATGCAATTTTAAAACCGGATGTAAACATGTACATCGGTATTGCGTAGCAAAGATACATAGTGAAAACATTCAAGATACATTCTTCCAATATTGACATTAATATAGAAAGGTTAAGAATTGCACTATAAAGAGATTATTCTTTACTCATGGCATTTTATTTTTACTCGAGTAACAAAATGCCCAATTCTGGAAACGGCCTCGTTATTGTCAACATATGCCTCGGGTAAGCTTCCTGTGCGTTTGGGTTCATTGAGCTAACGGACGGACTTGATCGCCATGTTTGTTAGTACCAAAAAGTCACTAATTTCTAGTTTTCGTACCATTTGATTATCATTGTTTTTATTATTTTTTTCCTAAATGTACATTGTTTTTCTGTTTTTGTTCATTTTATACATATTTTTTGGATGATTTTTCTTTGTTAAATGGCATTTAAATATATAAAATAAATATCAAAAATATGTATTTTTTTTATTATGGTTGCAAATATCAAAAAATTATGAATATTTCTATATGTGACACGACACCAGAGTTAAGTTAGGGTTTTTCAAAATTTTGACACGCCGAGTTCAAAAGGTTCGCTATCACTGGTTGAGGAAATCCTATAATAACCCGTTCGTTGCCAGCGTCACATATATGTGACGACCCGGTTTTCACACCTGAGCCCGGCGTCACAAATATGTGACGAGTGTTCATTATCAGTTTATGATAACTGTTTGTATCGTGCCCCAAACAGATGAGTTATGTTAAAAAGCAATAAAATAGATACAGAATGTTATTGATCTGTCGATAATTATATTTTTAGTCATTTAAAACGTCATAAATACATAGCAAAAAATTAATGAAAATTTGGTATCATATTTAAATAATAAAACGTCTGGACTATGGTGGCGGTTTTTCTCCTGAAGCCCTGGTAGCGAACGAATTTTAATAATATGTGTAATGTACATAATGTATTTTTTAATATATCTGAAATAACTTTTGTCATTCTACCTTTATAGAATAAAATTTGAATTTTCATATTGTTTTCATTGCAAACTAGAATTTCATAAAAAATACAAATCTTTTTTAATGGTTTTAGTGTTTTGTAATTTAAATATCAGCAAGGAGTTCCTTTTACAGATGATAGTTTAACTGACCTATGATATTTGAAAGTAAAATATAAATCGATAATGTTAGATAATATAGAGATACAGTATAAGAAAATCGTAATAATAATAATAAATAGACACTTTCGCACGTCGTTTCAAGATGAAATGAATCTCATAGAATTTTCAATTAAAAATACGCTTAAGGCCAATCCGGCAATTATTACTTAATACAAGGCCGTCAACTTAGACTAGTGGCATAATTTTTTAAATAGTCAATATTATATACGCATTGGTCATTGATCCAATGACAACTCATCAACTGTATATTGCTTGTAGATACATCCTTGTTTTTTCTATTCGGATAATATTTTTAGATTGAAATTGTTATATGAATCGTTCTTACCTGCAACACTTCGAAATACTGTATGACGAAGCATACATCTGTTTAATATTGCGACATTAACATTCCACATTTCATCAAAGAGTGATTGAGCAAATATGTATTATTTTCACTTAAGGTATTTTCAAGAGATTCATTAATATTTATGATATATGTGCTTTATTTCATAAGTATTGTTTCTTTTCTTCTTTCTTATTTTGCTGGTTATTTATATTTATAAAAGCATTAATTGTTCTTATTAATAATATATATATTTTTTACTTTGTTACAATAATATATTGTAGTTTTTTGTACAGATGATAGTAATTTTTTCTATTCCTTTTATTTTATTAATTTTTCTTATTTAAATTATGTTCGATAAAGTTAAATAG